>CM076578.1:142091805-142447310 GCA_034641835.2 Pinus albicaulis | reverse complement strand
ATTACAATTTTAGAAATTCACATATATAACATTACAATTACAATTTTAGAATTTTAAATACAATTAGAAATACAAATATTACAAATTTACAATATCATGATCATTTGGTATTAAATTAATTAATAAACATCACGTTCATGATAACCATCGTACAAACATCATATTTGACTAAAAAGCACATTCAAAATCGATAACTGCATCATCGTGATCATGATCATCTAACAAAACACAATTAACATTATATATTAATATCATCAATACAACACAAACATCAAATATACATCTCATGCTATCACATACACATCTATCTGCAAGCTACACATTAAATGAACATATCTAACATGACCTAACAACATACACATCATGATGATCACCAACATGTAACTTAAGTACAACTGTAACATGAACATAAAATACATGGACCATATATATATATAACTGAATAATATTAAAAATATACAACTGTAATATAAATGTCATGGATCAGCTGGTGGTAGTACAACATCAATATCAGTACAAGTGGCTGATGGTCCAGCCTCATCTCCATGATGACTGCTAGTAGATGCTAGTGGAGGCTCATGCAAATTTGGCGCAACGCGAGGTTGTGAACGATCATGAGATGATGGTACGCTGTGCCTTGCAGACTATCCATCATGTGCTACGGCTCGATCGTAACGTGCAACAATCCTCGTCAGTCTTGTAAAAGTTGTCGTGACTCCTACAACATGCTGCATCGAGCTATACATGTCACGCGACATCCCTCTCCACATCCGTGATAGCCTGTCATAGGCCTCTATGTCTATGAAATTAGCGGGCCTAATGCCCGCCTCAATAATGAATGCAATGAGTTGGTCGCCCAACTCCATCCTGTATCTAGCATCACTAAGACGTCGACCGCGCATCGGCACACCAGCAGGAGCAGGTCTCTGATCTGGACTGGCCTCCTAATGATCCTCGTAAATATCTAGCATGCCCTCATCCTCATCATGAGGATCCACACCTGGATCAGGTGGTGGTGGCAGCATCTCCTCGCCATCAAAAGAGCCAATGTCTACAAAATATATACAAGTACACAACAATAATTAGAGGATTTTATTACACAATTTAATAAAAACAAGTTAAAGAACATGTTAGAATAAATTTAAATAAAACAGTAATATTACCTCTATCATCTGGCGGCTCATCAGCTGTGAAGAGGATGTTGCACACCCTCGCTAATCCAACCCTGCTTAAGGACAGGTGAACAAAATGAAGGGATGCTCATCAACACTGGCTAGCAACTCCAGTTCATCATCTGATATCCTCGCTGGAAAAAGAGTCTCCTCCCTCTTGGGCATCATCTTTCCCCACATGTGCATACGTGCCTCAGTAATCGGCCTACGAGGCTGCCGAAGAAAAGAAGGCCTCGTCTCTGGAAACCTCTCAAAAAATAAACAAAAAATATCTGAAGAAAAAGGGAAGTTGACCCTCCCTTGTGCATGAGCACGCCATTTATCTAATGTTGTACAGAACTGCCGCAAAAAAATGGCAGACCACCTGACAAGTCGTGGCTGTTGTAGTAAATAATCAACATAATATAAAAGCTGGAAACTAATGTGTTGCCCATCACTAGTGTTGTGCGAAATGGTCGAAATGATAAGTGAGAGACACTATACCTCCTCATGACCAAACGCACCAATACGTAACTGCCCTCCAACGACCTGAAACTCTGCAGGAGATACTACATTTTCTCCAATGTATCTCTTGAAGTAAACTAACTGACTCCTTGCCACACAGCCAGCTAGAACCTCGGGGAACGAGGGAAAATCCACCCCTCTCCTCGATAGCCCTGTAATAAAATATACATCCTCCTCAGTGGGCGTGTACCACTAGTTGATACCAACCTGGAAAGCCTGTTGCTGGGCATTCCACCTTTGGATAAGATGTCTCAAAAACAAACTATGGGACTTTAGGGAAGTAGCCTCCTCATAGAACTTGAGGAGGCCTACCTGCCTAAGGAGCCCTTGTGTCATTGCTGTAATAGGGCGAGGGTACGCATCTCTCTCCCTCTCTCTTTCCTCCCACAGGTGAACCATGTTATACTGTTCCACTTGTTGTTGTTGTTGTTTCCCTTCTTCTCTCCTTTCACGTCTCTAAATGATTGACATATTAAACACAATTTTTTTATTAAATGACACATGTATTTAAAAATATACGTATATATTTATTTTTTGAAAAATAAATAAAACAAGAGTCGGTGCGCCAAAAACACAGTCATGAACTAGTCCTGGTGTGTTAGCCCACATAGCGAACCAGATACGGTGCACCTCATGATATCGACCGCAATAGAAGCGGTGCTCCAGAAAATGTTTTTAGTGCATTGTTCACTATGTGCGGTGTCAGGAGGTCGGTGCACTGACTTCACTATCCGCCTGGGGCTTATAACTAAGTCAGCACACCGCCCTCCTGCCATCGTGCATAGTTGTCGGTGCGGTATTTTAAGATGCCGCACCATTGACCTAGGCCAAATACGGTAAGCCGTGCGCTGACAAAAATAGCTAGTCCGGGGCTATTATCTCAGTCAACGCACTACTCCACCACAATTGAACTAGGTCAACGGTGCGGTCAGGTAGCCGACCGCACCGCTCTTTTTAAATAAATTTAAATAACATGGTGCGCCTTTGGTATCTGCCCCGGAATCGGTGCAGATGCCCTTAGCACCGGTTTACCAGCCCGAACCGTTGACAATGTCGATTTGCGGTTCTCGTGCGCTGAAAACATTACTCACCCCGAGGTTGATGATTCCGTCAACGCACCAAGTTGCTGCAATACACCATTGTCAACGGTGCGGCCTGGTAACCGACTGCACCGCACTTTTTAAAATTTTTTAAATTAACACGGTGCGCCGCGCGGTACCGTGCCGGAACAGATGCGGATACCATCAGCACCAGGCGCGGTGCAGCCTGTAAATTTACAGGCAGCACCGCAAACCGGTGTGAGCCGAATGGCTCGAGCGCACCGCACGACAAATTTTTTTTTTAATGGTTAATTTTAAGGTTTTTTCAAATTCTAATCCGCTAAAAGGCTTAATTATGGAAAAATAAGAGAAATTCTTGTACATTTACCCGTCGAGGAGGCATATTCACTGTACAATTTGCAAGAGAAAATTTGTCCACTGTTTTGTAAAATTAAGGCTGGATATTGGTGGCAATGCACAGCAGCAATGCGTGCAATAAGTGCAATGGCAGCATGGATGTCAATGCGACTCAAACAAGGATAACTTGCACCGGTGTTTGAGAGCTCTGTAGCACTGACAAAAGTGAAAAATGTGGTTTTTTGGCCTTAATTTTTTTTTTATTTAACCCTGTTTCGGTGCACGGGGTTTTATTGGCGTATCGGTGCGTTTACACTATGCTGCCCCGGGCGGTTTCTGTTTTCGCGTGCATTTAAGAGGCTCTAAGGTAGCGTAGTGGTAATGCATCAGTGCTCTACAGTAATAAGACGCACCGGGCACGTTGCCCAGTGAACCAATGATTTGTGCGGTTTTTTGGCTGTAATTTTGTTTTTTTTAAACCTTTTCCAGTGCGTGTCATTAATGGGGCCCCAGTGCGTTTGGGTCGTTCCACATCGGGCAGTTTCTGTTCCGCGTGATTTTTATGAGACACCGGGACGGCTTAGCAGTAACATACCAGTGCTCTACAGTAATAAGACGCACCGGGAACGCTGTCCAGTGAACCAATGATTTCTACGATTTTTTGGCCGTAAATTTGTTTTTTTTTAAACCCTTTTCCGGTGCGCGGTATTAATGGGGCCCCAGTGCGTTTCGGTCATTCCGCATCGGGTGATTTCTGTTCCGCATACTTTTTATGAGACACCGGGGTAGCTTAGCATTAACGCACCAGTGCTCTACAGTAATAAGACGCACCGGGAATGCTATTCGGTGAACCAATGATTTGTGTGGTTTTTTGGGCGTAATTTTGTTTTTTTAACCCTTTTCCGATGCGCGCAATTTATGGGGATTCAGTGCGTTTCACTCATTTCACCTCGGGAGGTTTCTATTCCGCATGCTTTTTATGAGACACTGGTGCTGACGAGTTGACACGCACCGGTGTTGTTCCTTAATAAAAGGCACCGGGCGGGTGTTTACGGAGCTCACGGTTTTCGGTGTGCTAATGTTTTATGCGGTTTTTTGCCGTAATTTTTATTATTTAACCATCTATAGGTGCGCACGTTTTATGAACGCCTCGGTGCATTTTCTAGATTCCAAGCCAGACGGTCTCTATTTTCATGCACGTTTTTGGAAGCACCGGTGCAGTATACACGTAAGGAACCGGTGCTATACAAGAATATGATGCATCGGGTGAGGGTGTTAGGAGCGCACAGTTCCAGGTGTGCCTATGTTTTGTGCGGTTTTTTGGCCACAATTTTTTATTTGTTTAACCCTATGGCCAGTGCGCGGGTATTTTAGGGCGGCCCAGTGCGTTTGAGGGTGACCCGGGCGGTGTCAGTTTTCACGCATTTTTTATGAGGCGCCGGTGCAGAAGTTTTGTAAATTATTGGTACTCTACAGAATTACAACTCACCGGGCGAGTGTGTATGGAGTGTATGGTGTCCTATGTGCCAATTTTTTAATCGCACCGGTGCTATGTTGCCTTGACGCACCGGTACATTTTGCGGTGATAAGAGCACCAGACGAAATACATCCACAAAAACCTCCGCCCGCCAACCTCCTCTAGGAACCACCGCTAGAAACAGATGTCTGGGGTATTTTTATAATGGGTTCCTCAAAAACATCCGCTAGAGGGTCTTTTCCTTGTAGTGCCATGACATCGTTGTTGATTTGGTCAAATTTGACCCAGTCAAGGTGTTCCAGCCCCTTTTCACACCTAAGGGTGCTCAATTAAGTTGCCAAGATCTATCCTTTTGACATTGAAATTGATTTATTCATTATTAAGGAGAATTATGGACCTTCATTGTCCTCTTATTCATAAAAAAAACAGCAAAAGAAAATTTAATACTCCAACTAGCTCATGGCTAATTGGGAATATTACACGAAATTACAGTGTTCCAACATATTAGTTCTTACAATGTAGGGGCTAACAATATCCAACCCTTGATAATGAAAATTCTAGCAACATTTAACTAAAACTAAGTCGGTTGCCCTACCTTACTCAACAACCTTTCATTGATTACAATTTAGCAGAAAGTGGACTAGTGTGGCCATGCAATAGTAGAAAATGGACAAGTGTGGCTAGGAAAGACCTAATCAGAAATTTCTGACATCAACACCGCTTGTAGAAGTAATTTTGGGCATCTCTTGGTGCATCCAAAAGCTTTGATGGCTCTTTGTAAGATCAGATAGTAAGCTTGGAGGTGGCTCTAATGGTTATGAAGAGTCAACCAATGGTGGCTCTGACATCTGGCTCTGTTTTGCAGAAAATCGACGTTAGGTAATGATATTTGGTGTAGCGCTGGCCACTTTTCATTGATTGGTGATGGTACTGATGTGTTCTACTGCTTTTTCCACTTTTTCTAGTATACCGCGACAGTCCTGTATGAACGCTATTCGTTGTCTTGACCTCCTCTGCTTGCTACCATGACGTTTAGCCTCGTTTGCCTTTTTCCCATTGTCGAGTCCTACTCGAGTCTTTCTGTTGTTATAACATAACAAGTTTGCAAAAACGTCTTTCCCGACTCGACCCTTGGTGTCTTTTTTCTACCTAGGCCCTTTTGACTGTGTATAACCCTTTTTCAAACAAAATAGTGTAAAAACTCATGTACCTCGATTTGAAATTGTTTAGATTTTAATTCTAAAGCCACATCGCATCCGCTTCGGCATCACATTAATTTCACATGTTTTATAGCTGAAGGTATAAGAATGTAATTAGCAATGCGATGCGAAGAGGGAGGTGACGTGGAGGGAAGGTGGGTCCGACTGCATCGCAAATCCTGGATCTTAGGTTTTGTTATAAGCAGCGGGGGTTAAATACTAAAAGACGTGAAGTGCAGGGAGAAAGGAGGTGACGTGGTAGGTAAGGTGGGACTAGACCGCGGCCCACATATTGCAAATCTTAAAGTTTAGTTATAAGTGGTGGAGGAAAACTCTAAAAGATGTGAAATGCAAAGCGCGGGGAGAAGGCGGTGACATGGAGGGAAAGTGGGACTGATGGCATCGCAAATCGAAAAATTAAAGTTTTTTTATGAGTGTAGGGTTAAATGCTAAAACATGCGAAGTGTGATTTACGTTGATTGGAGGATGATGTGGCAAGATGGGACCCACTCATCAACGAAGTTATAAAGCGGCGAATGTTTTATGTGGTAAGGAAAAGTTTATTAGGTTTCATGATATATCAATGTATTTCAAACAGCTTGAAGTGGGGGGCAGAGTTGCTGTGGTGGGGCCAACCACATCGCAAGTTGAACAAAATACATTGCGAGCGCTTCAAACGATAAGTTAAAAAATCTGCGATGTGACATAGGAAAATTGGCGATCGCAAGTGTTAAGGTTAAGTTGCGATGCGAAAATTTATCTTTGCGATATGCGATGGATGGTGGGGGGAAAGGGTGATGTGTCAAGGAGGAATGGCCCGCTTTAATTGCAATCAGGGAAATCAAAAGTGGAGGTAAAACAACGTTATAGCGGTGAAAAACGATAAAGTAGCAATATAAAACGGAAAAACGGAAAAGGCAAGGTTTAATGTTTTTAAACGGAAATAGAATAAAAAGGGAGTGTGGCAGGTGAATGGGTTCCACATCATCACATATTTCCTTTCGAAAGGTTATATCATGAACTTAAAACCCAAGGTTGGTTTTCGGAGGGGTCCCAAGGTGGTAGGCGGTATTATGAAAGGGGGGTGCAAAATCACTGTGAATTGACGTGTGGGAGTAGGGCCCAGACTTGAAACTAACCATTTTGGACCCCCCTTCATGGTTAAAGTTTGAAGGCTAAGCAGGGTGCGAAATGCATCTAAAACCATCGGATGTGGAGTTGGGGAACATAGATGGTTAACGCAGATGGGTCAGGGCAAGCAATGTGAGGTGGAGTTGGGGTATGAGAGTAGAGGGGATAAAATGAAATTTAGGATAAGAGAAATAACAAAGGAGCGGGTAGAAGGTTATGCAACATGGTCGGGGAATTAGGATAAAAACATACCATAGGGTCCCAAACTTGACAACGATTATCCCTTTTCAAACCTTTAGAGCAAAATTTGATATTTTCAGTCTGATTATAGGAAAAAAATCAAGCAGTTTTTAGGCTGCTTACCCATGGTATGAACATTGCATTTTTCCTCTCTAAATACCCTCTTTTCTTCTTCTTTTGTTGCTCTTTATATTTTTTTGGAAAAGACATTTGAATATTGACATTTATGTATAATATGAGAAATTTGAAAAGAGGAAGTACAAAGTCACCTTGTGATACTGTAAATTACAGGACTCTAATAATGGCTCTAGTTGGGGATGGTAGATCCTTCAGGAGGTGTTAAGAACACCGTAGACTAGTAGCCTAATCTATTGGGTTGATCCCACAATTTGTATCTTGATCTGTCAGGCACTATGTGACTGGAAACTAGCTGATTGTTTCTCCTGACTTTGATTGCTAAAAATAGGCCACATGTTTGGCTAGCCATATTATTTGCATACTATAACTGAACTAAAATATACAACTGAACTTATCCACTGCAACCATCAAGATGAACATACTGTTGCACCGAGGAAATCTAAATGCTGAAATATGAACTATGTTGAAACTGAAAACTGAAAGAAATCTTAAACTAACACAGAGAAAATGCTCAAAGTACTGAGCTTATTTGTACACCTACTTACCCTAATCTAACTTAAAGGTGATATATACACTAAGTGAAATCTTTTTTCCAATGCAACCAATCAAGTAAGTGCCTACATGATTGATTCTTGTTCACTTTTTTGAGTAGGCTGAGAAAACAAAAGGGCCACTCCTATCTTATTGGCCATTGAACAACAATGTTCACACCTTTCCTTAAAATTGACAGAAAACCATTCATGGAATAGCATACTCCTTCCTTAGATGATTCCAAAAGGCTAGCAAAAGGATCTTGGAACAATACCTAGCCCTGAGGATTTAAATAAAAAGCTTCATCTAGGATTTCTCTTTTTTCCACTTTGTCATGTTCAAGATCCCTCTGAAAGAGAATGTCTACACATTATTCATGGTCGTCATCATCATTGTATACCAGTATGTTGTCCTCAAGTAAACCTAGTATGTCTTGACTGAGTTGGATGAATTCTATTTGAAGGCCATCAGTTTGATGAACAAGAGCCCTTTCTGGAAATACATCTTCTTGATAATGTAAAGCAACATCAGTCTCAATATGTTCTACATTTTTTCTTCATGAGAAAATTATTCAGTACATAAATCAACAATAGAACCAATACCAATAATCTCCTCATTACATAAAAATTTAGAGGCTAGCTGCATTCTTAGAATCTGATTAATTTCTTCTTTAGTTAAAGGAGGAGGTAGCCTTTTTTTTCTTTGGATTAAACAAAAATTGTTTTCTTTCTCTTGTGAAGATTGATCATGAGATTGAATGTCTTCTTTAGCCTCATACAAAGGAGCATATGACTTATCATTTGTCTCCACATATAGGTCCTGTGGATCTTCTTTCATTTCATGATTGCTTTCATTTTAAACTAACTTCTCGTGGTTATCATGGCAGTTAACTTGAGAATGAAATTCATAAATTGCTTCTAAGAGATCCTCGGGATGCCAATTTCCTATATCTTCATCAATATTTACAAGGCATTGTATGAGATCCTCAGACTAATCACAACAATTTTCAGCTAATGATAAAGATGGAGAATATTATTTATAATGCTCATAAAACACCTTGTGGAAATATTTTAAAGAAAACAAACTACCAGGATTCAAACCTTCATACCATTCCCTCGCTTTCCCTTCATGTGTTGCCATGAACATATTCATGAGGAAATCCTCATGCCATTCGAACTTCAACTTCCATGAATGCATATGAAATTTAATGAGATGTAACGAAGCCTCATCAACATTCTCATCTTGAAAAATAAGAATATTTCTTTGCCAATCTACCCGAGGCATTTTGTGTGGGAATCTGGGAATGTGATCTATGTTCATTGGAGCAAACCTGTGTTGTATTCTTGGATTCATCTTGTCCATAATTTAGATAATGGAGTCACTGTATATTCACAACCAATTTGGATTCTTCTACCAGTGGAGCCTTTAGGTCAACTGAAAACTATGGAGTCGCGAGGTGGATGATTTCAACCTTCTTGTGTCTGGCTGTTTGTCCACCATCAACAACCAGATACCGATCTTGGAACGTACTTGAATCATACAATTTTGATTGGGGTTTCTGAGTTCTGATGAAATATTGAGCTCTTTCAGTAATTCCCCAGTATGGTTGCCATATTGTTAGCACTCTATAATTTAGGAGATTGGCAAGACTAAACTATAAAGCACAACATCAAACCACTTTGGAGTCCATGACCTAGCCTTCCTAGACGTAGAGAGGGCTCTCTGTTATTATGATTTAACTTGATGATTATAAGTGTTGATATTAGGCTAGTTACAGTGATGGGGGTTGTTTGTTTGATTGATTGGGTGGTTGGAAAACAGGTCTGCAGGGACTTTCCATTGGGCTATGGGGTCAAAAGGATGGAATGGAACATCAAAATTCAAGAGCATCACAGGGAAAGCTAACCATGCTAAATGGATCTTAAGAGATGTATGAATTATGAGGTGAAAGAAATAGTGAGGTTCAGTAATGACTAAAGAGCAGTTAAGAATTTTTTAATCAAACTTCAGCAGAAAACATTTAGACTGTAAATGCAGATAAAATTAAGGTGCCCAGACAAAAAATATTAATCTAAAATTTCTGATTTACAATTAGATGAATAGATACACAGCCAGGAAAACAGTGGAAATATTTAAAACAGAGAAGAGGCACTTCACCATTCTGACACAACTCAAGAATCCTGTAACGGTCTTTGATTATTGATGTCCAACTCCGAAATTACAATGTTCCAACAAATTAGTTCTTGCAATGGAGGGGATAACAATATCCAACCCTTGATAATGAAAATTCTAGCAGTATTTAACTAAAACTAAGTTGGTTTTCGTACCTTACTCAACAACCTTTCATTGATTACAATTTAGCAGAAAGTGGACAAGTGTGGCCAGGCAAGGCCTGATCAGAAATTTTTGACATCAACACCACTTATAGAATTAATTTTCAGCAGCGCTTTGTGGATCCAAATGCTTCGATGGCTCTTCATAAGATCAAACAGTAAGATTGGAGGTGGATGTGATGGTTACGAAGAGGCAACCAATGGTGGCTCTGACATCTGGGTCTGTTTTCCAGAAAACCGACGTTAGGTAATCAAATACGGTGCAGTGCCGGCCACTTTTCAATGATTGGTGACAGTGCTGATGTGTTCTATTGCCTTTTCTGCTTCTGTTGTTATACCATGACAGTTCTGTATAAATTCCCTTTGCCCGTCTTGACCTCCTCTGCTTGCTACCGTGACGTTCAGCCTCACTCTGCCTTTTACCCCTTGTCGAGTCCTACCCGAGTCTTTCTACCGTTATAACATAACAAGTTTGCAAAAACTTCTTGCCCAACTCAACCCTTGGTGCCTTTTTGCTACTCGAGCCCTTTCGGCCGTGTTTAACCCTTTTTCAAACAAAATAGCATAAAAACTCATGTACCCAGATTTGAAATTGTTTAGATTTTAGTTCTAAAGCCGCATCGCATTCGTGCCAACATCGTATTTCACATGTTTTACAATTTAAGGTATAAGAATGTAATCAAAGATGCGATGCGAAGAGGGAGATGATGTGGAGGGAAGGTGGGAACGACTGCATCGCAAATCACAGATCTTAGGTTTTGTTAAAAGCAGCGGGGTTAAATACTAAAATATGTGAAGTGTGAAGTGCGGGGAGAATCGAGGTGACGTGGTAGGTAAGGTGTGACCAGACTGCAACCCACAGATCCAAATCTTAAATTTTAGTTATAAGCGGCGAAGGAAAACTCTAAAAGATGTGAAATGCGAAGCACAGGGAGAAGGCAGTGACGTGGAGGGAAAGTGGGACCGACTGCATCGCAAATCGCAAACTTAAATTTTTGTTATGATTTTGGGGTTAAATTCTAAAACATGCGAAGTGCGATTTGCGCTAATTGGAGGATGACATGGTGAGATGGGACTCATTGCATCGACAAAGTTATAAAGCGACGAATGTTTTATGCAGTAAGGAAAATTTTATGAGGTTTCATGATATATCAATGTATTTCAATGTATTTCAAATGGCTTGAAGTGGGGGGCAGAGCTACTATGGTGGGGCCAACTGCATTGCAAGTTAAACAAAATACATTGCGAGCGCTTCAAACGACAAGTAAAAAATCAATGATGCGATATATGGAAAATCGACGATCGAAAGTGTTAATGTTTAGTTGCAATGCGAAAATTTATCTTTGCCGATATGTGATGGATGGTGGGGGGAAAGGGTGACGTGTCAAGGAGGAATGGCCCACTTTAATCAAAATCGGGGAAATCAGAAACGAAGGTAAAAAAATGATATAGTGGTGAAAAACGGTAAAGTAGCAATACAAAGTGGAAAAACGGAAAAGTTAAGGTTTAATTTTTTTAAAGGGAAATGAAATGAAAAGGGAGTGTGGCGGGTGAATGGGTCCCACTTCATCACATATTTCCTTTCAAAAGGTTATATCATGAACTTAAAACCCAAGGTTGGTTTTCGAAGGGGTCCCAAGATGGTAGGTGGTATTGTGAAAGGGGGGTGTGAAATCACTGTGAATTGACGCGTGAGAGTAGGGCCCAGACTTGAAACTGCCCATTTCTGATCCTCCTTGATGGTTAAAGTTCGAAGGCTAAGGGGGGTGTGAAATGCATCTAAAACCGTCGGATGTGGAGGTGGGGAACATAGATGGTTAATGTGGATGGGTCAGGGCAGGTAATGTGAGGTGGAGTCGGGGTATGAGAGTAGAGGGGGTAAAATGAAACTTAGGATAAGAGAAATAACAAAGGGGCTGGGTAGAAGGATATGCAACGTGGTTGGGGAATTAGGATAAAAACGTACCATAGGGTCCCAAACTTGACAACAATTATCTCTTTTCAGACCTTTAGAGAAAAATTTGATCTTTTCAGTCTGATCATAGGAAAACAATCAAGCAGTTTTTAGGTTGCTTACCCATAGTATGAACTTTGCATTTTTCCTCTTTAAATACCGTCTTTTCTTCTTCTTTTGTTTCTCTTTATCTTTCTTTGTAAAATACCTTTGAATATTGACATCTATGTACAATATGAGAAATTTGAAAAGAGAAAGTACACAGTCACCTTGTGATACTGTAAATTACGGGACTCTAATGCCAAGCAATATAGTTTGAGTTTCCCTCGAGTGCATACTCCAACCTCAAGCCATTGAAAGCCATTTTGATCTTGAATCAACTATAAGACCAAGAAAGTCTTTATGAAAATTCAAATTCTATCCAGTCACAAACTCAACTCCTACTTCACTTCTGCAATTTCTTGTGCTCTGACACCATGTAGAAATTATACAACATGCATGTATATCTTGGATTCGCCCAATCTAACAATGTGCTAAAGTTAAATACTGAATCGCTTCTACAAATATTTTGCGGAATCAAAAACACAATCACCAATCACATGACGTAAAGAATAATCAAATCACACACAACACAGATAATTTCCTAGGGAAAGCTTGCTGCTCAAAACCCCACTATCTTCTATTGTATATTCAGCATGGATCATGAAATAATTACATAAAAAACTCTTCTCACAATAGCCCTCCAATACTTAGCTAATTGTCTCACACTGTCATACAAACATTGACCAATACTTAGCCAATTTACTACCTCCAGACAACCTGCCTTGCTTGCGTAATCCCTGATGAATCCAATCCCTAAAAGAAAGGAATTATTGCCTTCCTTAACTGCGGAAGTATCATGGGCACTCCAATGGGTGTTTGGTTGCATGTGTGCAACCTAATAATCCTACAACTGATAGTCAACTTCCCTTTCACCTAGATATCAACTGGGTCTCCACTGGATCTGACATGCATGCAACTAATAATAGTAAATCCTCAGTTGTATGTGAGATCACTGATTGTGAATTAATTAATATTTAATTCACTTGATCTCTCACTAGTGTATCTTCAGCTACAACTAGCATAACTGAGTTTAACTCACTTAACTGAGTTAAACTGATTACAACCTGCATTAACTAATGCACCACTGCACTTCGAACTCTGTTACAACTAGAATTAGTCTGCATGCCTCACCAACTACTAGTAACTCGAAATCCCCTAGCTAACTGAGTTTATCACTCTCAATTAACTATTTCAAATTATTATTGAGAATAGATTACAGTTTATTGTCCATCTTAATTAAGGGATAACTAAAATAGACACGCACCCAAAAATAGCACTGTGGGCCCCACCCTAGTGTAGGTGCTCAATGCACTAGGCGTGGGTGCTGAAATTTTCTTGTTGAATCTCAACAATAACAATCCAATCATAGTACTATACATCTAAGGTTTCAACAATATGCTTTTAGAATTACATGAAATTATCTAATATGACTTGTTGCAAACCCTAAGTTTGATCATCAAAGCTAAATCATATCAATAATAATATCATCATGTCCTAGAATATCAATCTCTACTATAGTTTTGTTACAAAACTTAGATTTCACAAACAAAAAATTTAAGTTAGCACACTCACATATACATATCTAGGTCCTAGGATGCTCTATCATTTAACATCAATATCTACTAGGTAAACCCGAGATCAATACATTGAATAATTTTTACTAGGCTAGGGTATTGATCGAACAAATGAATATACACCTAGGGTTTCATTTATAGGATCTTACAATAACTATTATAAGGGTTTTTTTTATAAACCTCAAACCCTAAAAATCTAGGGTTTCATTATATAAATTATACATTAACAACAAACCCTGAAGGACTAGTGTTTTTACCATAACATTATCAAATCCCTAAACTTTAAAATAATATGATTTCAACCCCTAAGTAGACTAGGGTTTCATTATTTAACATTGACATAACCTTAGAAACAAGAGGCTAGAGATTTATAGTGAACTTAAGGGTTAGGATTGTACAAGAATGATAAAATGACAAGAGACAATATAACAAGGGTAGTTTCAATATAATGATTAATCACCCTAACAAGAATCTCTATGATTCAAAACCCTAGACATAAAGATGTTAGTAATGTAAAGAAAATTTCAAAAGAGAATGAGCATACCTTTTGTATGAATAGAACCTTGTAACAAAACTTGTAGTCTAAGACATACCTTAAGTTGTTCTATAACAAACCTTGTAGGACTTTAGTTCTAGAAATTTTTTCATGATTCAAGTCTTTCCTTTGAAGTCTCCTCCATAACCTATAAACTTTTTTGAGATTTCATAACGAAGGAAAATATAAAGGTTATTAGTATACAATATAAGAAAATCTTGATATGAGGAGGAAACCAAACATAAACGAGGAGACAAGGAACAAGATACTTATCTTTTTGTAAAATGGTGGAGGCTCCTTCTTAATCTAATGATTTGAGGGATACCTACAATTTAAACATTCCAAAAATTTTCAAACAAGGTATATTAGACCTACAAACTCTAGAAATTAAAACATAAAAGAAAACTTAAAATAGAAGGATATGCAAGGGATAATATTCCATAAGAGTTTTTAGCAAATAGATCTTTGATTTTAGATTCTTCAATTTTGTTTCTCTTAGGTGGAGCTTTATTGAAAAAATTTGCATGTTCTCTTTCTCCCTTATTATTCCTTGGATCTTCAGGACATTGACTTTTTTAGTGTCTCATCTTATGACAATCATAACATTCGATCTTAGATAGATCAATATTCTTCTTTGGTTCTTTGAAATTCTTGAATGTTCCCTCCTTTTTGTGACGATTAGAGTAGGCATTATAAGTGTTGTGTTATTCATCCTCCTTCTTGTTATTTACTAATGAGATGCGGGCTTCTTCTTGACTGAATGGATTCCACATTTGTTCGAAGGTTCGAGTATCTTTTCAACTACTAATTTTTGATGCAAAAGCACTCCAAGATTTTGGTAGATCTAGTGGAGCAGCAATCACGAGTTCCTTTTTCTAGTACAACTTCATTTATAGCTTGGAGTTCATCTCTTATTATATACATCCTTACAAAATATGATGACAAAGTATTGTATTTTTCCATTTTATTATCCTTAGTTCATTCTTGAGGCTAGCTATCTGACCATTGTTCTTGATGGTGAATAACTTGGAGAGGGCTTCATACATTTCTTATGCGGAATCTATATTAGATATGTATGGTATTATATTGTCTTTCACTCCATCTACTATTAGGTTCATGACCAATATGTAATTTTCCCCGTATTTCTCCTTTCCTGCATCATTTGTAGGTTTCTGAAATTTTCCTTGAACAAGATCCAAAACTTTATGGTTAGCGAGAATAAGATATATCCTCTTATTCCATGCACTGTAGTTGGAGGTTCATTCTAGCTTGTTTTCAGATTTCATTTTCACTTCTTCTTTTCTTGATATAGATAGTAGAATTTCCTCTTCTTATATGATCCTTCCTACTTAATCCTACTTTCAATAGACCTTCAAGATGCCTTTTTCTTTTCTCCTTCACCTTAGCTTTGATACCATGTTAGAATATCATAAAGGCAGAAACATTCTCTTATATTGATAACTACTTATGATATTATTGTAGTCTTATTATCTTCTCTTTATGTTCTTCTTATATCTTTGTTTCATTAATCAATCATCAAAACCAAAACATGAATATCAACGACACCAAATGTAGGCACTCAGTTAGGGATAGAACCCCTCTCTAGGGGAAAGCCCAGTCAAACTCTTCCACTAATCAAATTCAGATAGACCAAGACCTTAAACCTGACCAAAATACCTTCCTCGTCCACCAAGTCAACCTTCCAATATGATTCAACAAACTTGAGTAATATTTTTTTTTTTCCAACAACTACAACCCAACAACAACTCAAAAATTTTCCCCAGCTACAGTACTACAATTTTGGCTCTTCCAACAACCTAAAAACTTTGCACATGTGAGACAAAGCGAGAGAAAATTCAACTTCTTATGCTTGACAAAGAATTCCTTCTCCTTCACTAGGGTTTCCTTACTCTTCCTTGAATTTCACACCCTTTTCTACCTCCAACAACTGTAGATCAAACTTGTTGTGAATGCACTCCAAATGAGGTCGAGTCGCTGCCTTTATATAGTGAATATGTGAGGTCAAATTCCATTGATGAGGTCGACTTGTCCTTCTTGAGGTCGACTTGGTGGAGGAAACCTAAAAGACCTATTTTACATTAAAATAAATTTATTTCTTCATAGATGAAGCCTGAGAAGGGTATTTTATACGATGACAAGGGCTATGACTCTTGACATAAACATTAGAAGCCTAAAATTTAGGCTTTGACCTAAACACCATTGACCCAAGCATGAAGCACATACTTTAATAAGTCAAATTATTTTATAATGAAATTTATTTTTCTTTCTTTTGACAAATATATTACATCATGACTCAAATACAATTATGAATACCGACACTAGTTACATTTTTCAACATTAAATATCCCAAAAAGTAGGTCATTGTCTTAGGGGCATGCTCTTAGTCAATTCTCTGGCGGGAAAGCACAAGAATGTGAAATCTGAGACCTTGGTATATGGGAAACCCTAAACTCTTGGCAACAATTGGGTGCGGAAGGGGTATGACTAGTAGTTTATCTCTGTGTCACAGATTTGCAGTTGAGCTCACATCCTTTCTCTTTGTTTGCTTTTGAGGTAACTCAAAATGTCTGCTTGGTCTAGTTTCCATTTCCATTTGTTGAGTTATGTTCGCTTAACTGTGAATTATGGGCCCTCTCTGGGTTTATTTGGTGTTTTTTCTTTCATCATGGTGCGCTGAGCCTACCCTTCTGTGTTTGGTATCCCTTGTATTGGTTTCCGTTTCGACAGTTTGGCTTGAGAGATAAGCTATTGACCATTAGACTTCCTGCTAACCCTAACTACATTTAGTGGCCTGGATCTCGTGTAGGGGGAGGGACATTTTTGGCACTATGTTTTTCTTACTTGTAGACTGGGGGTTTCCAATTATCTATCCTTCTTTGGGATTGCCATCAATTTCATTCTCGTGAATTTCTAGTTGTTTTATATTTAGTGGGGATGTTCTTTCATTGGGCAGTGTGGGAGGCTCTCCCCCTACGACTTGTGTGTGGCTACCCCAAGCTTGGATTTACATGTGCCTTGGAGAATTACATTATGCAACATCAGCGTGGCTGAGGTCATCGAGGGGTTGGTGAGAGGGGTCAACCAATTTGTTCCGGCTCAAATGATCTAGTCGAGGGAGACGCAATGACCTCTCACCTAGTCCACTCACCTAGTTTCCAGGAGCATGATCTTAGTATGGAAACACTTGTTGCTAGTACAAACAACTTAAAACACTTTTGGAACAACTTCATAGAGTAAAAAATGATGATCAAAATGCAATTATTTCCTTCAAGAATGACCTTCAAAGGAATCATTGACATATGCAAGACAAATTGGCTTGTCTACATAGGGAACAATCACACATGCAAGAAAACCTTGATTGTTTAGAACATTGATTGGCCCATATGGAAAAGCATGTACATTGCGAATGTCGGCCTTCGCCGCCCCCTAGCTCACGATTAGAGGAACTTGCACTAGAAACTTCATTAGATTCATAATGGATCTTTGTTGTGTAATAATCTTGATGGTGTTTTGGTTTTTGTGTTCCTTTCCGTTTTTGGATTGTTAACTCCTTTTGGTATTGTGTAATCATTTTTGACACTACCTACTAGCCAACAAATCTAATAAGAGTGAGGCCACTAGGATTTTAGAAAATAGTGGGCAAAGATATAACATATTTGCATAAATGAAAATCCTTTGACTTAGAAAAAAGAAATCAAGACCAAACCACTACTGGATAAAACCCTTTTATTTTGTAGGATAACGACCTACCTTGACACAACAATTTGGCTACTAAAATTTACGAAATTGTACATATATTTTACATGCTACTCATTCTTAAAATTAGTATGGATTTCTTTTCATTGTTTATTAAGATGATAATTTGGCGTGGACGACCATTTCTTGTTTCTTTTTTTTCTTTTTTTTTAATATCGTGAGAATTTTTTAATATGATGAAAATATGGTGGAAATTGATTCAACAATAGATTCAGCACCATATTTTTGAATATGATGAAAATATGGTGGATATTGATTCAACATTTTAAAAAATCTAATAAAAATAGATTCAGCGGCATCAAAAATATATAACACCCACCCAAAATCCTAAAACTAACTATAACATAAATTTCCAAAATACGAATGGTTTCTTCTTCTCTGCCTCGAGCACCAAAATCTGAGCAGAATCAATCTTGCTACCCTATGAATGAAACTATGAATGAAAGCTAACGACGCTGCTTGGTGTATTATTGTAATGCAAAAAACTCACAATGATGAAACCAAGAAGATAAGCTTCTCTGCATTTGTTATGTGTCCAGGTATGTGAAACCAGTCATTATTTTTCCAATTACGGCAGCGAAATGGCTCAAAACGAAGCAATATTGTTGAAAAGGTTTCGATAACGATGGGAGCCCGGTGCTTCGCGTCCAATACACGAAATTTGAAGGAAATATTGACAGTGGAGGGCAAGCACAGGTTCGAATACAGAATTGCAAGATGACAGAGTAGCGATGCATTACATGTTATTTGAATGAAAGGGTAGGCTTGGGCAGACGATCACCAGACAGATCTGGATGGCGGTGAGTGAGCATCAGACAGTGTTCGAAATTCAATGGAGGGAAACATCTTAAGATATAATTAATAAAAAATAGAAAGAAAGAATAGCTCAATTCCATTCAAAATGTTTCTTCAAGGATAGCTTGAATAGGCTTAATTGAACGTTTGAATGTGTTTTGACGAAGATCAGAAGTTTAACCATGAACGAATAGGTTATATACACTCCCATGGGTGTTTTTTTGAGATAAAAAACACCATTCCCAAATTTATGATAAGTTTGTTTGGAGAAAATTCCCCCAAAATAGGTTATATACACTCCCGTGGGTGTTTTTGGAGGAAATAAATAGCATTCCCAAATTTATTATAAGTTTGCATGGAGAAATTTCATCATTGAACAAGTGAAAAATCACGCTGGTGCAGACCTTTCGAAACACTGTCCAGAAAAATAAAGTGAAGGGATTCTGCATTTCAGGCCGAGACCAACTGGTGCTGTCATTTTATTTAAAGAACCCACTTTTTCACAATAACCAAGCAAGAAATTTGTTCTCAGATTGACAGCACGGGACATGGGAATCGCAGAGTGCTAAAATCCTTGGACTGGATGGAATGTGGCATTGTCAGAGAGTGCTAGAATACTTGGTTTGCATGGAATGTGTCGTATTGCCAGACGATTGATCGAGTAGATGTAGGTAATTGTTTATTCAAGGGCATTTGGTCTAGTAGTATGATTCTCGCTTAGGGTGCGAGAGGTCCCGAGTTCAATTCTCGGAATGCCCCTTCAGTTGAAACAACAATTTGTAATTCTCGAAATCTAACTTACGTTCTCGCAAAAACTTATTTTATCTGAAAAACTGAAGCAACGATTCGTTATTCTCGCAATTTAACTTAAGATCTCGTAAAAAAAAAGTATCGTAAAAAAAAAGTATTTTATCTGAAAAACTGAAAAGAACTTATTTTCAAAAGAAAATTCCATTTTATCGGAAAACACTGACAATAACTTCTTTTAAAAAGAAGTTAAAAACTGAGAATAACTTCTTTTCAAAAGAAAAAGAGAGTGTAAGTATGAAACAAAAATTCCATTTTATCTGAAAAACTGAGAAAAACTTCTTTTCCAAAGAAAAAGAGAGTGCAAGTATGAAACAAGGATGTCTTAGATCTAACATATGAAACTCTTTTCAAAATGTCCCTCCAGTTGAATCTGCAATTCTCGTAATGTTCCTAATTAAAATTTCATTTTATGAGAAAAACTTCTTAAAAGAATAAGCATGTGTAAAATTTCATTTTATGAGAATATTTTTTGGAAAGAAAAAGAAATTTTCATTTTATGAGAAAAACCTTCTTTTTCTTAACCTTTTTTTCAAAAGAAAAAGAAGGTGAAAAACTTCTTTTCAAAAGAAAAAGGAAGTGTAAGTATGAAATAAGGATTCGTGGCTTGCCTAAAAAAAAGTGTAAGTATGAAACTCTTTTCAAAAAAAAGAAGAAAGTGTAAGTATGAAATAAATATTTGTGGTTCGTCTAAAGAAAATGTGTATAAAATAAGGGTTTGTGGTAGTATGTGTTGGGTATGGGTTGGGTATAGCGCAGCACAACAGAACAGAAAGCAAACAGAGAGATAGGAGAAATTAAATTAACATACAGACTCCAGATTAAACAACAGATTTCTATTACAGAAAGAGCCCTTGCCTTGCTTGGTTTGACTTGTTCACGCACAGGCAGGAAATACAAATTTATAGTTGTAGAAGAGGGCTAATTTTGCATGTGAAAAACAGATGATTACATAGTCAATCACGGTGGCTGGGTGTTGTGTTAGGTTTGGTGCCATTGTTTGTCAGAGAGTCGGCGAGGTCGGTGACGACATTGGTTGGTTGGGACTACGTGGGCGGCGAGGTTAGGTTCGGCGCCATTGTTGAATGCGGCTTCACATTTATCATTCTCCCACTTGAAACCAAATGAATAATCTTAAATCAAGTCACACAGATGCCTACCATGCCTCTACCTAACTCATGCTTACTTCTTGGTAGAATCTTAGTGAGCATATCAGCGGGGTTCTTATTTGTATGAATCTTTTCCAAAGATAACTACCTTTCCTCCAACAAATGTCGGATCCAATGGTACCTACTATCACAATACAACACATACTTGTCTTTCTTGACTCATATCTCTCCTAAGAATCGTTGTATCCACAACATTTCCTTACAAGCCTCTGTTGCAACTATGTACTCTACTTCTGTTGTAGAGAGAGCTACTATTCTTTGTAGCCTTGACACCCAAGATACAACTGCACCTACAAATGTGTACAAACAACCTGTAGTGGACTTTCTAGTGTCAATATCTCCAGTCGTATCTAGATCTGTAAAACATTCAAGCACAATATCATTATGACCAAAGCATAAGCAATGATGACTAGTACCCTTAAGATACCTAAAAATCCATTTTACTGCTTGCCAATGTTGTTTTCCTGGATTGGCAAGGAATCTGCTCACAACTCCCATTGAATATGCAATGTCTGGTCATGTGCATACCATGGCATACATCAAGCTACCAACTGCTGAAGCATAAGGAATCTTGCTCATTTCTTCCTTCTCTTTGTCATCACTGGGACATAACTTAGCACTCAACTTGAAGTGGGCTGCAAGGGGTGTACCAACTAGTTTGGCATCCTTCATATTAAACCTATCAAGCACCTTCTTGATATATTTTTCTTGTGACAGCCACAATCAGAGCAACACAATAGAACAAAAAGCAAACAGAGAGAGATAGGAGAAACTAAATTAACACACAGATTGGAGAATAAAACAACATATTTCTATTACAAAAAGAGGCCTTGTCTTGCTTGGCTTGACTTGCTCAGGCAGAGGCAGGGAATACAAATTTATAGTTGCAGAAGAGGGCTAATTCTGCATGTGAAAAATATGAGTACATAGTCAATCACAGTGGTTGGGCGACGTGTTAAGTTTGACATCGTTGTTTGTCAGAGAGTCGGCGAGGTCAGTGACAACGTTGGTCGGCTAGGACTACGTGGGCGGTGAGGTTAGGTTCGACACCGTTGTTGAATGCGGCTTCACATTTAACAATATGTTAGCATCAATTTTGTGGTTGTCTTTTCAGTCGGAGGGGACTGTTATAAGGTTGGGTCAGTTTATCATCAATTTGAGTAAGAAGAGAATATTTTTAGTCTTGTGGATGTTACAAATATCTTTCATTCATTCATAAGGATTTGGCTCGCCTAAAGAAAAAGCGTGAGTATGAAACAAGGAATTGCAGCCCTCCTAAATATTTTCCGTGTAAAATTTATATATTTCCATTTTATGAGAAATGCTTATTTTCAAAAGAAAGAGAAAGTGCAAGTATGAAACAAGGATTTTTAGCTATCCTAATTTTTTTTAGTGGAAGATCTATACAATTTTCCAATTTCAGAGAACTTCCTACCTTGAATTTCAAGATATGGATAGATTTGAAGACATATATTGGACAAAGACCAATCTGTATCCCAATGATTATCCCTCTCCTTAGATTCACATGCAAGATCTATCCCAATGATTATTTATCTCGTTGGAATCATCTGGAAGATCTAATCCAACGATTATCCCTCTCCTCAGATTCATCGGAAAGATCTGTACAATTTTCCAATTCCAAGGAAAATTTATAATCCCAAGGAACTTTTTATTTTGAATTTCAGGATATAGATAGATTTGAAGACATATATTGAATAAAGACCAATCTCTATCCGAGTGATTATATAACTTGATTTTTTTTTATTTTTTTTTCTTAATAGAAAATGGTTGTTAGGGAATTAGCAATCTCCCTAGATATATACAACAACCCACAAGCCACATATATAAAAAACTCATAGTTTAGCTTTGGACCGAAAGGTCCCAATCCACCACCTAAACTGGAAACAAGATCCCATACTCTAACATAATACCTATCCCTCCAACCTTACTATGACAAACGAGGAGTGTCATTTTCTAATATTTAAACTTATTGTACTTTTACCAAAGTCCTTAAAAGTCTGATGAATTAATACAAATTTGGAGCACTTGGCAACTTGTCCTAACCATTTTAATGTAGCAATTATATCCTCTTACCTTTATTTTTGGCAAAATTTGCAAAATATTGTTTATAAAAAAATATGTTATATTATAAAAAGCAAATTTGCAGTACTCTATATGCAAATAATGATCAGCTATGTTCATTGTCGTAAGTTTGTGGTTTCCATGAGATGTAAGTAAAAAGGATTTATCTGAAACGAGAAACGATGAGATTGAGAATAACAATATTAATTTTAAAATTTTGGAACAATAAAAAATTATAACTTATATAAATTTTATTTTTTATTATTATTCAATCAGACGGAGGATCACACAATTCTTTCACATAAATCATGCTAATTTTATTTAAAAAAGAAAATTAGCAAACTAAATCCAAAAACAGGAAGTCTGTTTAAGCCATAGGAAATCCACAATAAATACAACTATTACTTCTTGAAAATAATTGCTAATATAGCTAATGCATTTTAGAAATATGTAATACTAGGCATCAAGTTTATAATTCCAACACCATCTGGTAAGCTTCACTTCGATCATTATTGACTCATATAATGAGATATGGTTGCAGAGCAACTTGAGGATCACTGCATTGGATATGGTTGCAGAGCAACTTGAGGATCACTGCATTGAAGTGATAGCTTAGTATCACTCACGTGATTGTTGACATCCATGGGTTCAATGTCTTCTTTCTATTGCTCACAATTCTTCCTCAACAATGCTTTGTGATTTGTAAAGTTCATTATTTAACACTCGAGTTGCTCCTTTGATTTGCAAATTTCCATATTTAACTCTCCAATGGCAGCCAATTCTCTTACTAAATGATATCTTATGGATATGTATTTGCTGCAATTATTAAACAGTAGATTTCTTGAAAAGATTATAGAAGATACAGTATTACATAAGGAGGTTGTTTTTTATTCCTCGTGATTCAAATCTAATAATATCCTCTATTACTATGCAGTGGCTGCCACTTATCAAATTTTTGTTGTGAAGAGTGACAAAATTGGTTATTTCTTTGAAGCATAGGAAGTAGCTCTTTAACCAAGATGGAAAATAGATGAGATGTTCTATTTCTGAAATCAATGCTAGCTGCAAAGGCATTGCCCATGTAACTAAGCAATGTGAGATCATTTGATGTTGAATATTAGATTCCATGGCTTTTGGTGCCATTGATATATTATAAAATTATCTTTCATGGAGTCTTCATGAACTTAAAGATTAGACTGACTACATGCATCATACTAGGTTTGGTTGTTATTAAATGTATCAAACTTCTAATTGTAATTTTGTATAATGATGGATCAACATTGCCATTGCAATAATCTTCGCTTAGCTTCAGAATTTGTTGTTTTTGGTGATGGTGCTAGCTAATTCAACATCATAAATCTTTTTAACATATCTCTTGTATACTTGACTTAATATATGAAAATACTTTCATTTGTTTGTTTAACCTCAATACTAAGTATCTCAATAAATCCATATGTATCATTTCAAATTCTTTCTTTATTGATGTTTTGAATTGTTTTATGGAAAAAATTGTCATTTTTAGATGATCCACATATAAGCAAACAATTAGTATTTTACCTTAATTATTGATTTTGATGTAGAATGTTGGTTCATTGTTTCTTTTACTAAAATCATTGCTCAACAAGTATGATTAATATGGCCATTCCAAGCTCTAGGTGCTTGCTTGAGCCCATACAAAGTTTTGTTCAACTTTTATACCTTATTCTTAAGTCCTAGAATCTCAAAAGGAGGAAGTTGCTCAACCCTTTAAAACACCTCTAAGAAATCTTGATTTTACATCCATCTACTCTTCATATTTCCATCCTTGCTAAAGGGGAATTTTATTTTTTATTGGAATATATTCCATGCCATTGTTAATACCCTTTGACCATAAGCCTCGCTTTGTGTCTTTCAATTATGTCTTCTATAGTCTTCTTAGTTTCTTAAACCCACTTCACACAAATAACTTCTTTTTCATAATGGAAGGCTTACTAGCTCCCATGCATCTTTTTTCTCAATTGATTGCTTTTTTTCATCCATATCATCACAACTTTTTCTTTCTTTTATAACATCATCAAAATAAATAGGATCAAATATGGAATAATTCAACTTGACCTTTCAGGAGAGGAGAGAATGAGGAGCACAAAGGAGGTCAGCATTTACCCTAGTTTCTTCAGCTCTGAACTGTTGGCCAGTGCGGCGGCTGCTTTTCATGGAGGGTTACCTGATGAGACAGACACCAGTGCTATGCAGGCCCTCGGCCTCGCACTTGGGACAAATGAGTGGTTTATTGGGCGATGCTTTACCCGTTCCCGCCCGGAGGCCGAACTTATATTCACTAAAGATTGCTTGGACCACTGGCATCATCTCAGGACGGAAACTCAGCTTTCACGATGGGCGATGGCGGCCGAATATCTCCATCTGGCCCTCTTTTGATGTGGATTTGATGCGAAGGGTTGGACATTACCCCCGCCGATGACATGTTGCGGGAAATGGCAACTATATTCACTGGTTCGATGCAGATTTGTTGGGTATTGTTGGACAGAACCTGCGCGGGTGATTTGCGGCGGGAAATGGAGACTGTCGCCACCGTTGGGCGCTATGTATGCATCTCAGCGTGTCGAATATTATAGAACCCCACCCATGATACCAGAACAGGCGACCACAGGAAGCCACAGAACTATTGATGGAAGAAAATTTCAAGTAAGTTCTACCCATTTTCAAGTTTTTATAAAGCCCCCTGTGGGAAATAGTTTTACTGTTTGGATACGGGACACAGACAGAGTATCTCAGCTTAAGGAAAATATCAAGTCTGTTGCTGGTTACCCTCACCAACATCAGTCTTTGATCCACGGGGGAAAATCTTTATTAGACTCCAAAGATATCAAGGATTATCCCATTGGCTCGGACTCTACCATTACCCTCAACCTGAGATTGAGAGGGGGGAAATCAGATCCAAACAGAGCTCAAGGACCAACCAGGGGAGCCAGTACCTCCAATACTGCAAACCCAAAAGGTTTCTCATACAGAAATGCACTGGAAGGAAAAAACAGAGCAACAACAGCTACAACACAAATAGAGAGTTCCCCCAAGCCTTACATTGTGGAGCAACAAAACAGTGTGCCAGAATTGAATATAGACAGTCCAGAGATAGACGAGCAACGAACCACCTATGAAGCACAAGCAATAATTTGCAGATTCAACTTCTTTTGGCCCAAACCAATGGATATTTTTAATTGGATATTTACCAATTGGACAATGGATTGTGAAATCCATCTTTGCTCAAAAGGTTTCTTCATTGTCAAATTCTTATTTGCGTAAGCCAGGGAAATCATACTGCAGGAGGGACCGTGGTTCTGGGGATCCACCGGGCTCTTCATCACACCATGGTTTCCTGAATTTGATGCAAACACCATGGAGGTTTCCAGAATGCCGGTTTGGGTCCAGCTATACAACCTTCCGATTCATTTTTTGAATGAAAGTGTTCTAGGAGCCATTGGAAACACTCTTGGCAGATATATAAAAACATATACCCATTGTTTGGAGGAGCGTATATACACTTTTGCACGAATCTGTGTTGAAGTGGATCTTAGCAAAGGCCTACTAGAGATCATTCAGCTGAATCACAAACAAAAAAGATGGACACAACACTTGGACTATGAAAACACAGCTTTTCGATGCAGAATATGCAGAAATACGGGACATCTCCAAAACACATGCCCGGAGGAAAAACAAGACAACAGAAAAAAGAAGAAGCAAGGGAAAGCTGCCAAAGGATGGCAATTCCCTTCAGAGGATTTAGAGCATGAGACAAATGAAGAGGAGGAAGACACCATCCCAAAGGAGAGTAAGCGGCCAACAACCGCACTAGATGCACAAGATCAAGGAATGCAAGATTCATTTGACAATACCTCCATGGCGGCCGGTATCAAAACCAGAGGCACCGGAGAATGGGGGGAATAAAAGGCTACACACTTCAGATACATCAGACTCAGACAAGGACATTAGAGTAACCACAGAGGAAAACCAACTCGCCCTTATAATGACCACACCATCACAGGGTGGTTGGCGAAAGGTTGAAAAGAAAAAAGGGAGAAAATCTTAATTTTCTACCCGTGTATATTACTTGCGGCATACTAGCCTGACTTTGATTGATCATACTAGCACGTGTAACATGTAATTTTATTTTCATTAATAAAATTACGAATTTTTCCTTTGTGAAAAAAGGATCAAATCTAGAAAATATAGCAAAGTCACCATTTCAATATCATTATTTCATACCTGAATGCCTCATATATCTCCTTCAAGCTTCTTGCTTTCCTTGAAGATGGATTTCTTCTTCCTCCTTTGTTGAAAGTACCAAATAGAGGTGTCATCTAGGCAACAACTTGGGATCTCATTAATCAAGGTGTTACTTGGTTGACATCATGTGCTCCATGTTGAATGGCATTTCTTTGAGGTATTGTTGTTACAATATCATCTGTACCATTTGAAAACTCCATAGAAAGTAATACTAAAAAGACACCTTATCTTGTTCCCGGTCGATCATTCCATGCATTATCTTCAATCACACTTTTATTTATTATTAACTCCATTGTTTTAGGTTGGTATATATTCATAATTTTCAAAACTTGCTACATCCAATAAAGATGCATGTTTCTCTTTTTTCATCCCATTTCTTCATTCTTTCCTTGGGTATATGTGCATATGCAACACAACTAAAGTGTTTAACAATAGTAGTCTTTTTTCTTGCCGAGAGCCTCTTATGGAATCATTCTATGAACATGTTTTGCAAGGCACCTATTCAACAAACAAACTCTTGTTGTTATTTTATCAACCTAGAATTAGTTGGTCAATCCCTTAGCTTGCTTTGGGCCATTTCTTAAATGGTTCCATTTTTCCTTTCAACCACACCATTGTATTGTGGTTTATACCCTGTAGTAAACCACTTGATTTCATGTTGTTTCCAAGAGTTTATTCTCCCCTTTTGTTAATGCTCAATACCTTTATGACATATTCATGATGTTTTTCAACTAGAGCCTTGAATTACTTGAAGACTCCAAAGGCCTTAGATTTATGGTTTAAGAAACACACCCATGTTTTTCTACCAAAATCACATATGGATGTATAAAATACCAAATCTTTCTAAGAGAGGATATTTGTATAGAAATGTAGAGATTCAAATGGATTAGCTCAAGTGGAGCTCTTACTCTTCATGATTTACCAAAGGGGAAAACATTTCTTTGTTGTTTTTGCAAAATGCAACACTCACAAATTTAATAAGTTCAATAAAGTGAAATCCTCTTACCATTTGTTTCTTATACCACAAATTCAACCTACTTAAGTTCAATTGGCCATATCTTAGATGCCATAAAGTAGATTGGTCTATTTTGTTAATGTCAAAGGTAGTTGATTTTTTTTCTTGATCAAAGGAAACATCATTGTTTTTGTCATTTCACTATCACAACTTGAATAATACCGCCATTTTTATAAAAAACAATGCATTTTTCATGCTCAAACTTACCTTTCAACTAATAGTCCATACTATGTCTTAAACAAAGGACATGGGGAGGATTTGTTTCTTTTGAACTTTCTTAGAGCAAGTGGAGACATATCCTTTACCCATGATTGGTATTTTGTTGTTATTTCCCATTCTCACCAAGGATTTTAGTGATGCAATATTAGAAAAAAATTACTTCTTTGTACTCATGTGGTTTCTACAACTATCATCTAAATACCACACGTATTTGTTACTTTCTTCTCAACATTGCAAATGATTTTCATTCTTTTTGCTTTTAGTTTCTCTCTTAATGAAATTTTCATTTTGTTTTATAATATTGTTTTTTATGCACAACATTTAAAACCTTTACAATAGTGGCATTGAACATTAGGATTTTCAAATTTAAAAAATGTCCCAACTAAACTATCATTGCACCTTCCTCTTTTGCGTGATTCTAAGAAATTAATTCAACCTCCATCAAGGATATTTCCAAATATTAATCTTTCATTGTATTTAGTGTACTGTAATTCACATAAAATATAGTGCAAAACTCAAGAACACAAGAAAGAAAAAAAGTAAACCCCAAGAAATGTTTCTTTGATAGTAGAAAATAGATAGATATGTTCACCTGCTTCTTCAAGGGGGAAGCCTCCAAGAGCAATATTCTAAATACAACCAAAATTCTTGACAAAACACTACATATCATTCTACTCAATATATATCTACCCATAAAGAAAATTAACTACCTATGGGCCCACTTATAATGAGAGTCTATTGACTAATTTAGGCCTTATAAAAAAAGATCACCCTTTTTACAATGATTGACTATTAACTAACTATTTGATGGGCCACAAGAAATAATAATGTATCTAAGGGGTTAGGGTAAGAACCTAATGTCCCCCACCCCTTAAAAAGTAACATTGTCCTTAAATATGAAGGTGAGGAAATTATTAGATAATCATAGTTGGTCCCCAAGTGGCATCTTCTATTTTCATATCTTTCCACTGGATCAATAATTCCTAAATAATGCACTGGTGCAAATGGCACTCTTTGGTATCCAACACTACTTCTGGCTAGAGCCAAATGGGACCTTCTTCATCAATTTTTGGCAAGTTGGTTTTCCCCATGTAATTGATCTCACAACCTTTTTCAAACAAGACACATGAAAGACTAGATGGATCTTGGAGTGGGTTGGAAGAGCTAGTTTGTAGGCAACTTAACTAAGTTGTTTTATAATTTGATAGGGACCATTATTAATAAGAGCTAGATTATGGGGAACTTTATCTTCAAGTGATGTTTGTTTATAATGCTATGGGGAAATGAACACTTGAGTAGCTTTGGTATAATATTGTTTAGATCTATGTTGATTATCTTGTTGTTTCATTTGATTTTTTTCCATGCGAAGTTGTCCTTGAGGATATGGATAATAAATTCTCTACTGTGATTCATTCTATATACTAATACATGAATCTTGGACATACCTGATACATGGATGGGATGGACAGGGGATTTTTTACATAAACCACTTCATATAGTGTCATTTTGGTAGCTCTATGATAAGTGGTAATATACCACCATATAGCAAGGGGAAGTCATTGTGCTCATTGGTGCAACCTTTTAGAAGAAAAATGTCGCAAATATATTTCCAAGAACTTGTTGACCACTTTTGTTTTGTCTTTGTTTAGGAGTGATATGCAGTGTTCGTACTTACTTGTGTACCTTGAAGTTTAAAGAGCTCCTGCCAAAATTTTCTAGTGAATGTGGGGTCTCGATTTGAATTAATGGAATATGACATATGTTGGAGGAGGTAGTTGGTGTATTTGACTAGTTTGATGAAAAAGGGCTAGTCAATAACATGTAATGTAATGAAAGGTTAACTAATGAAAAATTAAGCATCATGTATGGTTGGACTGTTAGACTAGCATAACTATCTCGACAATTTATATATATGTATGTCCGCATGAAAATGCAACAGTTTTGGTTCAACATATAATAAAGAATACATATGTGTGCTTTGGCTATCTCTTAGTTACTGTGTCTCTTTGCATATTTGACAATGTTTGTCGTGTAACTACTTTATGTTTGTATACTGGTAACGATGTATTCTTTTCTCTAGATTACAACACTTGTACAACCCATTCCAAACCCTAATAATACAATAGTTTAACCCACTTACAATAGTAAGCGATATAATTTTCCAACTTATATAATTACTCATCTTGATATTAATAATATTCATCTTAGATTAGGAAAATTACTTAACAAAAACCCTTCTGTTATGAGTGAAGAACAAACTAAAGAGGAAACACCTTGTCAATTAAATAATAATTTAGTGTTAAAGTAAACTTCTTATTTTTCTCCATCAAACCAACCATAAACATTTCAAGTTCCTCATTTTATAGAAAGGTTAAATGTAGAAAAACAAATAATACAACGTCAATATCATCTATTATATGAATTGAAGAGTGTATGCATTCAAATTCCCTTATTACAAAAAATTAAACGTATTCCAATTTATGCAAAAATAGTAAGGGAATTATGTGTAAGAAAATTGGGAAGAAAGAAAAATGATCCACAAATTGATTGAAATTTATATTGATCTTATTAGAAATTTGGATGATATAATGATGGGGAAAATTGATTGAAAAATATATTGATCTAGGTATTCCCCTTGTTAAAGTTCATATCAATAACATTGCGATTCTAAAATAATTAATCGATTTATGAGTAACGACCAATGTAATGACATAAAGCATAATGAATGATCTTCAATTAAGTAATATTTGTCACACAATGACAATTTTGCAATTAGCAAATAGATCTACAATAAAATTAGAAGGAATGTTAGAAAATGTTATGGTTTCTATATATTCATGGGAATATTCCATAGATATTATGGTTCTAACACCTAAAACTAATTTGGGAGGGCACCCACTAATCTTAGGGAAACCATGGTTAGCTACAATTGTACATTTATTAGTCGTAGATTTGGAGATATGACAAGATCAAATGGAAATTTAGTTAAGGATTCATTTTATATCCACTAAATCAGTAACTAAATTGGAAAATTCATAATGGATTGATGATATGAATAACATTGAAGAAATTACATAACATGTATTAATAATAAATCAAGCTATGAATTTTAAGGAAGATATTGAAGAAAACAAAATTACTATTTCCATTAATAATTATGATTTTCCTCAATATCTTGGGGGAAACAATCTTCTTATGCTTATACCTTGGATACATTTTTTCATGAAAATTGTAATCTAGCTAGTCTATCATCATTATTTCATTTTATGTCTTTCATTAATTCACTTTCATAATCATGTTCCACTCTCGCAAAGACTAAGAAAGGGAAACTTTGAATACTTATTTTAAACTTGAAGAATAAAAAAATTCAAAATCAATTCAAATGTTATATGAACGTTCCAGTGCATTCACATGGGATTACACTAATATGGGGGGAACAAATCCAAATACTTGTATGCATCGTATTTATATTGAGGAAAATTCAAAACCGGTCAAACAACCCCAAAGACGTATCAGAATCATGTCTTAAAAGAAATTGTGAAATATGAACTACATAATTTGCTAAATATGAATTTTATATACCCTATTTTTGATAATCAATTGGTATCACCATTGGTAATTGCTCCTAAAAATTATGGTAAATGGTGTGTTTGCATAAATTATTGAGAACTAAAAAAATCTACCTTAAAAGACCATTTACCCTTTCCATTCGTGGATCAATTTTTAGACACATTAATAGGAAAAATATTTTTTTCTTTTCTTGATATTTTTCTTATTTACAATAAAATTCAAGTCACACCAGAAGATCAGGATAAACCAACATTTACATATCAATGGGAGACCTATGTTTATAGAATATTACCCTTTCAGATATGCAATGTTCCTGCTACTTTTCAACCAGTTATTTTAGGTATTTTTTCTAACTTGATGCATGATTTTGTAGAAGTCTATATGGAGGATTTTATAGTTCATCATAATACATTTGAGGAAGCTTTGAAAACTTTTGAAAAAGTTCTTGTTAGATGCGAAGAAACTAACCGTTCATTAATTCATGAGAAATGTCACATGTTACTGACTAAAGGAACTATTTTGGGACATTGTGTTTCATATGTATGAATCAAGGTTGATCTAGAAACAATATAAGTTATTTCTAAACTTACAGTACCTAAAACCCATATAACTCGCATTTCCTTTTCCAATTACCGCAGTGAAATGGCTCAAGACGAAGAAATATCATTGAAAAGGTTTTGATAACGATGGGAGCTCGGTGCTTCCCGTCCAATACACCAAATTTGAAGGAAATATTGATAGTGGAGGGCAAGCACATGTTCGAATACACACTTGCAAGATGACAAAGTAGCGATGCATTACATGTTATTTGAATAAAAGGGTAGGCTTGGGAAGATGATCACCAGACAGATCTGGATGGCAGTGAGTGAGCATCAGACAGTGTTCAAAATTCAATGGAGCGAAACATCATAAGATATAATTAATAAAAAATAAAAAGAAAGAATAGCTTAATTCCATTCAAAATGTTTCCTCAAGTATAGCTTGAATAGGCTTAATTCAATGTGTGAATGTGTTTTGACAAAGATCAGAAGTTTAACATGAAAGAATAGGCTATATACACTCCCCTCGATGTTTTTTTTTAGAAAAAAAGTACCATTCCCAAATTTATGATAAGTTTTTTTGGGGAAATTTCGTAAATCATAGGTTATATACACTCCTCTGGGTGCTTTTTTAAGGAAATAAAGACCATGCCCAAATTTATGATAAGTTTGCATGGAGAAATTTCTTCATTGAACAAGTGAAAAATCACACTGGTGCAGACCTTTATGAACACTCTCCTGAAAAATAATGTTAAGGGATTCTGCATTTCAGGCCGAGACCAACTGGTGCTGTCATTTTATTTAAATAACTAACTTTTTCACAATAACGAAGCAAGAAATTTGTTCTCAGGTTGAAAGCACCAGACTTGGGAATTACAGAGTGCTAGAATCCTTGTTTGCATGGAATGTGTGGTATTTCACGAGGATTAGGGGAGTGGATGTAGGAAAATCGTTCATTCAAAGGCATTTGGTCTAGTGGTATGATTCTCGCTTACGATGTGAGAGGTCTCAAGTTCAATTCTCAGAATGCCCCTATAGTCCTTCAAAAAAGGATGCAAAATCTATACAATTCCATTTTATGAGTAATGTGACTAAGATCTGTACAACTGTAAATATTTTCAGTGTAAAATCTATACAATTCCATTTTATGATTAATGTGACTAAGATCTGTACAACTATATAAAGGATCTGCAATTTTCGTAATGTTACTAAGATCTGTACAATTTCCATTAGGGGAATTTTGAGGTCTAAAATGGGCCTCCTAAGAAAAATGTACAACCAAAATAAACTTTATAAGAACTAATAACATTCAAAATGATGATGTCAACCATGGGGGATGATTCACCATTTTTTAAGTAAAAAGGTACAAAGATTACAAAATAATAAAATGATAAAACTACTTTTTCAACTCGTATTTTCAACTTATCTACCAAAGTTTTTACTCAAATTTTGAGCGGGAGTACTCGTTTGATGCAAAATTTAATTCCTCATCCAACGCGTACCCATGTCGCATACTTTTGATGGACCCTGCTACTCGAAAAATGAGAAATATATGAAAAAACATGATTACAATCACGTTTCTCATGTATTTCTCATTTTTTGTTTAGTAGGATCCATAGAAAGTATGCAACATGGGTACTCCTTGGATGAGGAATTAATTTTTTCATCCAACGAGTACTCCCGCTCGAAATTTGAGTAAAAACTTTGGGAGATAAGTTGAAGATATGAGTTGAAAAAGTAGTTTTTTTTTCCCTCTAAATTTTGATGATGTAATGAAATCTTATTTTATTATTTCCACTATTATTTTATAATTTCCTTAGGAGGCCCATTTTAGACCTCAAAATTCCCCTTATTATTTTATGAGAAAAACGCTGCAATTTTCGTAGTGTAACTAAGATCTGTACAACTTTATTTTATGAGAAAAATGCCTAAACAAAAAGTGTAAGTATGAAACAAGGAGTTGTAGCTCTCCTAAATATTTTCAGTGTAAAATATATACAATTCCGTTTTATGAGAAAACCTTTTTTTCAAAAGAAAGTGAAAGTGTAAGTATGAAACAAGGATCTTTATCTATCCTAATTTTTTTTTCAGTGGAAGATCTGTACATTTTTCCAATTTCAGAGAACTTCTTACTGTGAATTTCAAGATATGGATATATTTGAAGACATATATTAGACAAATTTTAATCTCTATCCCAACTATTATCCCTCTCCTGAAAAGTGTAAGTATGAAACAAGGATCTTTAACTATCCTATAATATATGAATTTCAAGATATGGATATATTTGAAGACATATATTAGACATAGGCCAATCTCTATCCCAACTATTATCCCTCTCCTGAAAAGTGCAAGTATGAAACAAGGATCTTTAACTATCCTAAAAATTTTCAGTGGAATATCTATACAATTTTCCGATTTCAGAGAACTTCTTATCCTGAATTTCAAGACATGGAAAGATTTGATGACATATATTGGACAAAGGCCAATCTCTATCCCAACAATTATCCCTTTCATGAGATTCATTTGGAAGATTTATCTCATTGATTATTCCTTTCCTTGGAATCATCTGGAAGGTATAATCCAATGATTATCCCTTTCCTTATATTCATCTGGAAGATCTGTACAATTTTCCAATTCCATGGAAATTTTCCAATCCCAAGGAACTTTTTATTTTGAATTTCAGGATATAGATAGATTTTAAGACATATTTAATAAAGACCAATCTCTATCCCAATGATTTTTTGACATGTTTTATTTTTATTTTTTTTCTAATAGAATATAATTAATCCTCTGAAATATTAAAAATACTAATTGATAAGAAATATTGATTCACCCCCCTTCAGTGTTTCCAACAATTAGTATTAGAGCAGGTTCCTTCAATAACAACTTAACAGTTGAAATTGAAATCTCAAAGTATAAAGGTGGGAAAATCAAAGAAGCAAGATGCCAAGTGTTCAAAGGAAGTTCCATGTATTGAAATAATTTCAGATCCTATCACCATTGATAGCAGGAAGGAAGATCCCAAAGAAGGAGATGAAGAAATGAATGAGATCAAATTTCAAAACGAATTTATCAGAGTGATAAAGGAACTTAAGGGTGAAAATAAAAACATCAAATTTCTGGAAGCAAAACTAAATATAGCAAAAGAACAAGCCAAAAGCCTTAATAAGAAGAATGAAGAATCAAAGGAATTCATTAACAAATTTAAAGTGTAGTTTGAAGAAGCTTGAAAAATTGAAGAGTCATTTAGAAGAGAACTTGAATAAATTAATAAATAATGGAAGAACACATAGAAAGAAAATCACACAATCCAGGAAGAAGTTTCTCTTTTGAAACTCCAAGTGCATGAAGCATAAACGAAAATTGAAAGAACTAGTAAGCCAAAAAAAGGAATATGGTAAAAGGTACGTATCTGAAGTTGATCAAAAGCAAAAGGAATTGGATATAAATATTGTATAAATAGACAAGCTTAGGAAGGAAATTGGAAGGGAGAAGAAACATATACAAGTTCTCAACAGAGAAGCATAAAAGGTCACTCTTCTAAACCTATAAATAGAAGAAGAAAAATCTTAAAAAGTCAGTTTCAAGAAGACCTTGCTCAAAAGAAAGAAGAACTTGGCACAAATCTTAATGAAATCAACAAGTTCAAGGATTGGTAAAAATAACACTTGCAGAATATTGACAACAAATATCAAGAACTGGTTCAGTTGAAGATGAAGAAAGAAGAAGTAGGCAAAGCTCCATGTGACGAAGGCACAAGCTCCAAGACTTTGCAAGGTCAGATTGGTGAAAACACTAAACGAGATTAAAGATCGAAGAAGATTAAAAATATTGTGGTTCCAAAGAATAATGCTGAAGAAATCAAGGAAAAGGGTAAACAAAAGACCACACCACTTCCTTCAAGGAAGAATGAATACAGAAGACCATCCAAAAAAGAAAACTCATCCAAGTACGCTAATTCATTTAATGGTTACAATTTTTCATGCACTAACATTGGGCATATGGCTAGGGATTTTAAATGCTATGACAAGTACAATTATCAAAACCCTAGAAGCAGGTTTGTTGGATCACGAAACATGTTTCACGATGACTTTGACAAAAAAAATTATATGTCATTAGCTCAATCATTTAGGCCCAACATTAAATGTTACAAATGCTATAATTATGGGCACATAGCTCACGATTGGATGTACAAGATGGAGTCAACCATGAATGAAAAACTTAAAATCAAGGACAAGAAGGTTTGGAGAATAAAACATGCACAAGAAGATAAATCAGATAATAAAGTCTCAACAATCATGCTTTCAGGATTCGTAAATGAAAAAAATCACGATGAATCAACAGGTACATTGGACAATGAAAAGGTTCAGGAAGATCCAACCAAAGAGTTGGGTGATACATTATTTTGAAAAATCGAGGATGTTAACTCCCTGGATTTTGAAGAGGGGGAGTGTTTGCAGAAATATTTGCATGTCTTGAAGATCTATCTATTGATAGGTTAACAATTGAAAAATATGTAGTGTTATGGGCATAATAACAACTTCAAGTCATATGTGTCAATTTCATGAGATTATAACATGAAAAGGGGAGACAAGTTGTTGCAATAAGAATTGATGAAGTAATTTTCCAAACAGATAGGCATTTTGCAAGAAAACAAAGAAGGTACTTCGTTAGGGGGAGCACGGGTAGATTACAGGTCCACTTTTATCTCTTTCATTTTGGCAAGACAAGAGGAAGCAACGAAACATTACAGGTCCATAAGAAGTGGCCCGATTGTCAGGGGGAGTCACCCTTTGCCATTGATGTCAAAGGGGAAGAGACATCAGGAGAAGAAGATCAAGTTATGAAGTGAGGGAGAGTTGAACTCGCAGAAGGAATACATGTGTTTCCATTAGTGACAAAGTGAGAGATTTTTGAATGGCGTTTCCATTGATTTCAACCTTATGGTTTGAATTTGACTAAACACATGTGATTGATGTCAAGATATTAATGCATGCTCTTATACTTGTCTAGATTGCATCAAGTTGGAAAATCCATTGTTGAATGGTTGAAAACCCTAGTTCTAGGGTTTGGGTTCTCTGATCAATGGACATACCACAAACTTGTTCAAGGTTTTTAAAGAATTAGATCAATGAGTTGTCCATGAAAATCCTTTTAATGGTTTCTCCTCATCTAGCGGATTTCATTGGTATGTGGTACACCTTGAGAGGCCTCCTGGTTTGAGAGATATTCACATTTGAAGTTGAAGACCCCATTTCATGGGCCAAAACCCCAGAGGGTGACCATATGGTTCCTTCACCTTGGTCAATTCAAAAGTTCATAGGATTACTCACCTTAGAATAAAATATTTATCCCTATGGAAAAGTAATCATAAAGTCACTAACATTAAATACAATGGTTTTCCTTAACATTAACAATGGGTCTCCTAAACATTCAAGCCACTAAAGTTTAACTCCAAAGTTATCTATCCTTGGATTTGATTTAAATAAAATTTAAATTTAACTTCCAACAAATTGTCCCACGTCAAACCTTATGAATCAATTTCTCATGTCTAGAAGAACTATATAAAGGCTATTGAGTAATCATACTAAAAATACTTTAACGATTAATCTATTGTGACCATTACTCCGAACTTCAACCTTTGTACAAACAACAAAAAATTTCAGAAGGAAGGGTTTATGTTTTTTTTGTTTGGGTTCTTGGTGATTCCTTTAGGTTCTCTTGTAGGATAACACAGGTGCATTTGGTTCATGGCTTCATTATTCGTGTTATCTTTTTGGATTGGCTCTTGGGGATTTACTTTGTCATTATATATTAAAGGGTTTGTGAAAATTCCTCTTAGAATAAGCATGTGTTCAAGGCCTTCTTTTGAAGGAGTTCCAAACCTCTAAAGTGCATCTAACTCTACCCTTAATGCTTGTGGCCTGGCCACTTGAAACAGACTTAAGGCGAAGTCTAAAAAATTGTTCATCTGCAACTAGGGTAAACAAAAGAAGTTTATTGCAGCTCTCGCCCCTCATTAGGGAGACACTTTAAATTTGCAAATTAAGGGAATTCTGGATATCAACCTCATTATCTGAGGACCTCAAAAATACTTAGCCCTCTTGGGCTTCAATTCTGAAGAAATCTATCTAGCAAAGGTGCATTCCTATACCATACACTTCTTGACACAAAACATCTCAAATCAAAGTCACTACAAGTTGCAGGCTCGTGAAAAATTCAATACAATGATGACTAGTATTTATTGAAGAGCTCATTTTGGAAGATAATGAACTTATTTCTGAATCAAAGCATTAGACCTTGAGACTGATATTTCCTTTCAATTGACAACACAAGATGTATGTAACACAAGGTTTTTATGACCTATACATTCTCTATACATTTATGATTTGCAAAGTTTGATTGAGACAATGTGAAGACTTCTGAAGGAACATATACACATATTATAGGGAGCTATACGGTGAAACCTATAGTGAAGAAGCTGACCTAACTAGGAGATTACAAAGCCCTAGAATAGTTTTGTGATAATATTTGGCCTTGAAGAAAGGACTCTGTATTAAAGTTTGAAGATATGCTCTTTGAGAAAGGATTTTTGGATCTTTTTTGAAGGGATATACATTTTATGTTTTGTTGTCTTAAATATTATAATGAGACTCCATTGAATTAAAAATCATATCTATAAGATTCTGTTGGATAAGTTTTGGTTGTACATATGATCTCGCTGAGAAATAACACCTTACACCTTCAAGAATTTAATACATAGCAGTATACATAGTATACCTAACAATGATTTGTAGCAATGATCTATACATAGCAGTTGACACAATATGCATAATAGTGACTCTTTGACTACACAATGAAACTTGTAGAATTCTAGAAACAATGAAGGATTTCGATGTGAAAAATATTCTTGGTTGAGGTCAGGTGCAACCATAAGGTAAGAAGGCAACGAGTGTATGTGATATTGGTCTAGTGAAAAATGATATTATATGTAGCAATGAATTCACTTGATAGCTAGGCTTGTGACATATGAAAACATGTGAAAGAAACATTTGTGAGAATAATAATATATATGTACAACAATTAATACATTTGTCAATGATCCAAGTACTTGGCACTTAACAAAGACAATACTTCTTGACTATGACAAGTAGAGATAAGATAGGGATATGCTTGATCCTTTTGCAAAATGATAAGTTTCATATATGAACAATTGAGTTATGATAGTACCTCTATAATAGAATTTTTCACAATAACCTCCAATTTAAATTCTAAGTAGAAGCAAGAGTGATCTACATGAGAGTGCACTTGGTGTTTGATAGTATATTTTGGTACATGATAATATTCCTTGTACATGATAGTTTCTTAATGATACGACAATACTTGATTGACATAATACAATGATAGTTAACCGAGTTGGTTTTCGTATAGCAACAACAATCAAAATGTGAGTGCAACAATGTTGTGAATTAGTCACTTGATATGACAACTAGCGTTTGTAGTAAAACTGATGTAGAAGAAAATTCTATGGTTTTTTGTGTAGTGTTTTGATTTGGCATTGTGATTGAACGTAAGAAAGTTTGACGGTGAATATTGTTTGAGGTACAATTCTGCAATGGTCCCTTTAAGCAGAGATAAGTAGTGAGGCTACTATGATTTGAAAATGATATACATAAGCACCAAAGGAATATTTGATTAACACAATTTGTGTTATAGTTCTATTGTATTGTATTTTCTTTATATTGAGTCAGGGCATAGGTGGATCCAATCTGAAAATTTTGAAACGTGGTTCGCTGGCTGATTAGGGTGGCAGGGTGGTGCAAGGCAGGTGATTGGAGTCACTTTCACGTTGGAGCATGAGAAAATTTCAAGGTGGCAAGGTGGTTTAGGACATGTTGTAGCATGCACAAGGCATTGGAGCATCTGGCTGGTTGTAGCTATTACACAGGGTGTTGGAACATCTTTCAGGTTTGAGCTTAAGATTTAGAGCATTGGAGCGTCCTCCCAATTTCAGTTGGTAATTAGGGTGTTGGATCATCCTACAGGTTGGGGCCTCCTTCAGTTGGAGCTGAAAGCTTGATGTAATTATTTTTGAAATACAAATATTACGAAACATTCAATGGTTTTTTACTTAGAGGGGGTTTTCCACCTAAAAGTATTTGTGTCTACTATATGTATTACTGTGCATTGTTGAATGGAGTTGTTTACTATTTATGTTGATGAAATGTTAAATATAATCAATGTTCTAAAATATTAAAAATACTAATTGATAAGAAATACTAATTTACCCCCCTCACTATTCAAAAAAACTTAATAAATGTTCCATATGTCAATGTAATTTAGTTTACCTACCATTTTGTAAAGAGCCCAGTCTATAAAATCAACTCCAACATTGCAATTTCAAAATGTAAAATATCAAATTATTATGAATTCCATTAGATCCATAGTTTTTTAGTTTAAGTTTTAGTGCAGTTACCAAAAACAAACGTCAAAATGACTTTTTTTTTAAAGAGTTTCATGCATTTTGTCATGAAATTCTTCATTAGAAAAAGACATCTTTTGGGAAATCCATCATCAGCAAAAAAATATATCTAAAAGAAAAAATAACATGAATACTTTTGCAGTTCCAAAAGGCTACAACTCTGGGTTAAAATTAAAAAAAATTGAGGTAATGTTTTTAATAAATTTTCTATTCTTTAAAAATTGCATAAAATGAAAACAAAAACCTCTTATTTATTTTATAGTGTATATCCTAAAACTTCATACCATATAAACCTTTATTCTCTTGTTTAACTTCCATATTCCTTCATTAATAATGCCTTACTTTATGATCCGAGTAAATTTTGATACCCATAACCAAGACCTTTTACTTCAGCTGATGTGTTAGAATTGCATTTAATTAAAGCATTAATGAACATAAATGAACATCTGCGTGTTGTAAAGAAGATGAACATAACAAGCATGAGAAACATAATACATTGATAACGGAGTTCGTCCAAGAGGGACTACATCTCCAGGCCTCGGTGTCAAGATGGTGTAGGCCGCTGCATTAAGTGTTGTAAGGAGTGAAGATGTACATGGACAATGTTTTCTCTGTCGTATAAGGAAAATTCCCTCACACAGGAGTGGTTGTACCTCTCTACGATATGTTCCACTACCAGAACTCTCATACAGAAAAGGACTCCTATCAGTATGACAATAACTCACACAATAATGACTATGAGTATCCCGCCAACATGGAAAACAAAAGGATCCCAAACAACATACATGTGACAATGATTATGTCGCTAACATGGCATCAAAGGGATCTCAATCATAATACAAATCCATGATAGAAAGTACATCTCACATCAAGAACAAAATAAGATCCCACATCAAACATCAATAGGGATCTGTAAAACACAATGCATCTCAGAGACAAAGAAGTACATGAAATAAACGCATCATATACCTCACGTTGAAGATGACTGAAGAATGAGCTGCTCTACTACTAGATCTGAAATCACCATCAAAATAGTGGCGTCAAAAGGTGTGAAAACAACAACTCACTCACTGAATGCCGACACCTACAACTTCACTTCAAAAAGTGGCTGAAAAATATAAAGCTCAGATGGAAAATTTGAATATGGCATCAGATTCATGACGTCGAATAGTGAAAAATCGACAGTCAATTTTATGAATTCTGACGAAGTGAAAATCTGGGCAAAAAGGAATCTTTTAGATTCCTCAAGGATGCTGCACCATGGGTGGACTAGAAATATGCAACTCAAAAGGCGAATCCGACCTCGCCATTGCGTTCTCTGCGAAAAACCGTGAAAAATGACTATAAACTTGACTATATTCCGACATGGAGAAAAATTACCTCCCTGGAAAAATTTCAAGGATCATGGTTCCACTCCCTATTTCTAGGCCTACTACTGGTTCCGCCTGTAATAAAAAATTCATGCCTTGATCTGTGTGTGCGCTCCTGATCTACGTGGACTGGGCACCCTGTGAAAATGATGGGTTTAAGTATTAACAGGCGAGCAGAGTTTTCAAAATGGGTCGTTGGCTCAAATGATAAAAACAACAAATGGTTGAGGAGGGGTCTGGGGGTCAAATCTTGCCCCTCCCATTCTTGGCATATTAATGTTAAACATAACTGCATGTAATTTTTTCTATAGCTGCCGTTTTTTTTTGTTACAAGTGTGGGGGGTCGGGTCCGCATTGGGCGGCTCGCCCCACCATTTATGTCAGCACCGAATAGACGTGGCATGAGAGGTTGGGTTGGCGGTGGGGTTGGGCCACCCCTACCACCCATAATACACATGTTGTAAATAATATGTGGGTTTCTTCATTGGTGGTGTCGCCCACTCGGGGGCTGGCCACGTGGCTAGGCGGGTTCGACCCCCGCCGGCACTGGAATATAAATATATGATATGTTTTTGTATATATAACATATATGCTATATGGATGCCGTGGGGGGTGGCGAGGTTGGTGGTCCGCCACCCAAAAATTTTAATTTTTTTGTTTTATTTCAAACCACAACATATTTTAAAAAATTCCAAAAATAGGCATTAGTGGGCATTTTAAGTGTCCCACAATTTCGCCCAGAATCTGGCCAGAATCCGGTGGCCGAATTTTTCGGCAAAATTATGCCTTCTTTAACCTGCCGAGTCATCCAAGTCAAACCAAAACTTTGACTACTCCTAACTTTCGCATACGATATTGGTTTGACGAACCATTCACACCGTTTCAATCAAGGCAACAATATCTTCAACCTGAACCTGGTTCGAGAGTAATCCAGACACTTTGATTTTTGAGCTTCCCTCGACCCTCTATGTCCTGTGTGTGTCTCTGGAGCCACCTGGATCAATCCTCCCCACTGAGGAGATTTTTGTCCTCCAAAATCATCAATAATAATATGCAAATTTTTTGTACTATGCCTGCACCACAAGTGATCTTAAATGACTGTATTAGTTTTGTTGTGCTAAGGGTCTTTCAGTTTTAAAAACGTGTGCATAATTGGTTCATTAGTTTGCATAAGGATTAAGGAGTTTTTCCATGAATTATAGATTAAATTTAGAGAATTAGAAGCATAAAATAAGTCTAAATAACACTGAAAAATAGTGCAAAACAGAGAAATAAGTCACCACATGAAGTTTACACAGCAGGCATGATGAAGAAGTTCACCCCTCCTGGGCTAAATATGCTGGTCCAACTCCCAATACCTTGTCCATCTTTCATTATGCTCAAATTTTTGCTTTTACATGTAGTCACAATGCTCTAATGGCTATTTTCTCTGCACCAATGTCTTCATAATGCTCCAATTAGTCAAGAATAACTCTTCATTCACTTAGGATGGTCAAAAATTGAGCCTCCTACACTTTTGCCCAATATCTCCTAGGAAAACTCCGCTAAATGTGGAGAACTCCAGTTAACTAGAGTTAAATTAGGGCTGACCACAAAATTTTGCACGCCCCTATTTGCTCTGCCTATTAATCCATGCATTAAACGTTATAGTTAGGGTGGTGGCCACATGCGCACCCCCAACCGTTAAGTGGCTTGACCGGAACACATCAGAATATAATTGCGGAGTTTATTTACATACATACAGGAAGCAACCAATAATGATATTTATAATAGAACACACATAACCTTAAATAGCTTTGCATACAAGCAGAACATGGTTCTCGGGTCCCGCAACATACCAACCAATCACAGCACATTGCAATCGCTCACCCGCAAATTTACCACTCTACTGATATCGATAAACCATAACTCTTGCGAAGTGCACTTGTGCGCAATGCCAACACGTGGCATTCCCTCGTTGCATTGCAGATTTCAAATCTTACCACATTACAACCAATTTACCTTGCGAACTCTTAACGAAATCCATTAATATTTGCGAAATACGACATCGTGACTCGTCGTCTTCCATTGATCTACGTACGATCTAATTATCCTCACCTACTCGCCCTTCTTCGCATCGAAAATTATATGGTTTAGTTGCGATGTCATCCTAACCGTCGATCTCTTTCCTTTTAGATCTGCGATCTAATCCTGTCCGTTCATTCTTTACTCCTCTTTGTTCTGCAGCTTGATCTCCGTATCCGTTCATCCTTCACTCAAAAACCTGTTGATGGATTCTGCCATATTTGATCAGAACGCAATATCTTTCTCATACTACATCAATTTTTCGAACTGTTCACGGTGCCAGAATCAGGAAGACGAGATCTACCCAACCATCCTAGTTTCAATCCAATCCTGTAACTTTTAATTTTGAGAAAAATTTATGAACTCCTGATCAACAAGCTTCTTGAAAAGGTCACCCTTCCATCTCCTTCACCTTTTTTGTTCGGAGCCTTAAGCGATGAACCAACTCTTACACCTTCTGCAAACCTGCAGTGCAATCTCCTGCAAATTACATGCTCAAATTGACCAACTATGACCCAAATATTCCCATACTTGCCATGATTTTATAACATGTACTCGGTGGTCAAGTTTACATCAAGTGGAAAAAACACCCCAGCTATCATTACAAGACAAGACATCATTGTTGCATTTCGAAGTGATGGAAAAAAATCATCACTTTTACATGAAAGAAATGCATCACACGACTCATAAAATAAGGAAAAAACATCGTCGTTGCTTAAACAAGTGATGGAAAAACACATCATCACTTTTACAGTGTAACATGCAACAAATGATTTACAAAATAAGGCCATGACAAGGTAACACCTCTAGAAAAACAATCTAGAAAAACCATCTCTCACTTATCAAAGTGAATGGGTCATCCCCCTGTGGGATATTTTCTTGTTGATCAACTCTTTCGACTGGTTCATGCATGGGCGCTTTGTCTTTAAAGAACTGCTCTGGATGCAGTCTCCAGCACGTGGCTCTTTGATGGCCACATCGGTCACAATGAGTGAAAAATTTCTTTCTCCTCCAAACCTGCTTAACTAATTTCTTTCCTTGTTGTGGAGAAGGATTTCCACACCTCATCCTCCTTTTTGCTGCCATCCTTTTCCAACACTTAGAAAACACATGGTTATGTAAACCAAAAAAATGACACGTGTTTTGATGCCATGATTTACGATCGTGGTTATCAACATTATTATAATCAAAATTCACTGTGGAATAATGAGACTTATTATACCTTCTTTGGTGGTCTCTGGTGAGATCATGGTGATGAGAGATTTCCTCAGCTCTTTCACTGCAACATGCATTACCATGGAACGATGGCGAAGTGTTCCCATTATTCCTCTTCCCTAGTGATATAAACAATGCCTGTTTGATGTTGATGTCCTTCGAACATCCTCTGTTAGTGTACCCCAAACCTACATAGCGAGGTCTCTGCATAACCTCCAATGGTTGGGTTATGCCTTGGCCACGAATGCCAAGTCATCCTCCTTTGTACCCCATCTTCGTGAGGAGTCTCATGCCAGTTCCTATAATGGATATCTCCACACTTCCAATAGAAAGGACATTAGGTGAAGATGAAACTGAAGAGAAATCAACACTATTTACCTCAGCTGTCGATTTTGATATAGGTGAAGAAGGCTTCTTTAAGCCTTTGTTGCGCTTCACTTCCTCCAAGGCCTCTCTCGCAGCTTGTAGCTGAAGCTGCAATTGCTGCTTCTCCTCCTTCTCTTCCTGTAGGAGTGCCTTCAATGCATCATGATCTGCTTGAAGAATTTCATTGTTGTTCTTTGATTCTTCCCACACCTCTGTTGTGGCTTGCAACTGAAGCTGCAATCAATGTTTGTCCTCCTTCTCTTCTTGTAGGAGTATCTTCAATTCAGAGTTCTCTGCTGCTTGTTTTTTGTAAGCCTCGTACAACATGTCCGCTTTCTTAGACATCCTGAGCAAGGTATCTTACATGTCCTTGACATTATCCATGGCTCAACTCATCGATCGTTCAATAGATCACGCCTGCAATCCAATCAGCAAGAATACCTGCTCTGATACCACTTGATCTGGGTAAATTTTTGATACCCTTAACCAAGAGCATTTACTTCGGCTGATGTGTTAGAATTTCATTTAATTAAAGCATTAATGAACACAAATGAACATCTCCATGTTGTAAAGAGGATGAACATAACAAGCATGAGAAAAATAAGACATTGATAACGGAGTTCGTCCAAGAGGGACTACATCTCCGGGCCTCAGTGTCAAGATGATGTAGGTTGCTACATTAAGTGCTATAAGGAGTGAAGATGTACATGGATAGTGCTTTGTCTTTCGTACAAGGAAAATGCCCTCACACAGGAGTGGTTGGACGTCTCTACGATATGTTCCACTAATGGAACTCTCATACACAAAAAGGACTCCTATTAGTATCACAATAACTCACACATAATGTGTAATATTCCTAAATTAGCATATAGCTAATAGGGATATTATTTTTGTTTTAAAAATCTTTTTAGATGAATAAATGTGGAAGGGAGGTTAATACAACTCCTAATGAAGAATAAATAAATGCCAAATATGAAAAATGATAAATCTTGGCTATGTAAATAAGCACCCTTAGGTGTGAAAGGGGCTAATCATCATGACTGGGTCAACTTTGACCACATCTACAGCATTGTATTGGAGGAGTGATCATCAATGAGGCACAACGTAATTCTAGTTGGAGATCTCTTGTGTGAAAAGGATGAGTCCATTGAAAGTGGTTTAGGGTTTTGCACACTCTCATCTTATAAAAGGAAGGGGAAGGCAGCATGAGGAGGTTTTTCATCATATGATGTTTGATATATTGTCTGTTTAGACCATATAACTTTCTTGGTTGTTTAGCCTAGATTTCAAATGTTGTTTAGCATGGGAATTTCCTGTTTAGGAGTTCCTCCTCTTCCCATTGAGTAGCTTTTGGGAGAGATTGTATTGAAAGGTCCACTATCTGGCTTGAAGGCCAAGCTTCTCCTTGCAATTACAAGTCAGATCCTGTTGAGGGTTTGGTTTTCTTTGCAAGCTGCAGCAAGTGGAGATTAGATCTCTTCAGATCTAAGACATTTCAGTGCTCTTTTTCAGTGGAGGAGTTATCTTCTCTATTGGAGGAAGTGTATTGGAGTGCATGAGCTTCATTTCTTGATCTTGGCACGTGGCCATCATCTATCTATCCCCTACAGCGCAGTTTCTACCCCAGAACTGCGTTATTCTTGTAGGTGGTGTTGCAAGGAGTTTGGGTACACCATTTGGAGAGCTGGTTTCTGAGTGATGGGGATATGCCCTTCACTTTGAGATCTATTGGCGGAGATCTACACATTGTACTTTTCAGATTTGATCTGGATATTTTGAATACTTCAGAATTTCTAAATCATCTTGTAGATCTGCACTCTTAGACCTCAGATCTACTACTTATGCTTGGTGTAAACCCCAAAATTCCAAGGGGATCTGAAAGAGGAGCCTTTCTAGTGCATGGATCTGACTTTTTATGCACATATCTACTCTAGATCTGAAATGTAACCTACAACAGTTTGTAGCATAATAAAATAACGCTGTCAAGGCAGCTTCAGACATTTATGTGGTTGCAGCCCCTCTTTTGAGGGCATTCCTTCTGTATTGGTATTGTATTTTCAGCTATGCATCTCATGGGCTTCATTATACAACCACTTTGCTGCTGTAAATACTTTTAAAGGAAATTTTATTGGCCTCCTACTCTTGCTTTTCTGAAACTGCGTTATTTTCTAAGCAGTATTGCTGTAGTCTCTTGTTGGGCAGTTTTCAAGTCATACTGAGTGTGGGAGATCTATTTAACCCACCTAGTTTTATTTTTTTCTGATATCCTCTTGGATTTTGGTCTTAGATACTCAGATCTAAGGGATCCAAGGGCTGATTCCATATTATGTAGTAGCCATTCCTGGAAAATGCGTTTTCCAGTCATGCCTTGCTAGCAGATCCCATTTTGGAATATTATAGTGGTATCGAAGCGGCTATCTTGGCACAACCTGTGCTTTGATTTTGGAAAGCCAATATGTCTTTTCATGAAGAGAAAATATCAATGAAGAAATGTGGTTACATTGAAGACACAAAAGAAAGGGGCAAGATCCCTTTTACTAGAGGTTTAATGAGAGAAGAGTTCTCTAAAACTATTTCTCAAGCTTTGAATGAACTGAAAGAAGAAATCCAGGGAATGAAGAATGAGAGACAAGCAGATCTTGTAATATTTTCACATGAAGGAAGCCCCACTACTTCATATGATGGGTGTGAGAATTCAGCGACATCATCAGATCTACAACGCTTTATCAGCCACTTTTTCATGAAGAAGAAAAAGAAGGAAGGAGATGTGCCAAAGAGAGAGACTCTTGGTGATTATTTGCAGGAGTATGAGGCTCAATCTAAGGATTTGAAAGATCACTTGAACTTCCAAGGGTTTTGCAAGGTCAAGAAGGAAGGAAGAAGCAAGCAGCATGGTGTGAGTAGATTCTTCTTATCTAATTTTGATGGATCACCTAAATGTCCAGCTAGGGCTTGGGTGAAGGAGCTAGACACCTATGTGCAGCAACATCAAGTCTCAGAAAAGGAAGCCATCAAAGTAGCATAGCTGCACCTTGAGGGTAAGGCTTATGCGTGGTGGTTGTTTGAGTCTTTTTCCTTAAATAATGCAAATACATCTACCTATGCAAGGTTCATTAGAAGAGTAGTGGAAAGGTTTGATGAAGGGTCTCATAGAGCACCTTCTATGGAGTCTATCAAACCAAACCAAAAAAAAAAATTTCATGGATTGGAAGGGTCCTTAAATTCAGCTCCATTTCAAGGGGATGGAAACTTGAATGATGTTTTTCCAAGGGCAAAGTCCCCATTGCATGAAGATCTTTGTTTTCAAAAGGAAGACATGGAGATTCCTCCTTCAAAAGAAGACCAAAATCTAAGCTCTCTTATTGATGATGAGGCATTCTAAACTATGGAAGAGAAGGCTAAAGGTGATAACACAGTCATGACAAGAGAACTTCTAGGACCTCATGAAGAGGAAGATGGATCACTTGCTCCAAAAAGAAAAACTCTTGCACTCTTGCAAGGAGTTCCAAAGAATCTCACATATGGAGATTGTGGAAAAATTCATGTGCAGCATGTGCCATCACCATCAAATGGTGAGATCTTGAAGATATCAGAAGGAAAAGAGGAGGTAAAACATCACATGAGGAGGAGCATATATCCCCCTCTATTTCATAATTTTTATGCACAAAGAAGGAAAGGGGATCTATGCAAAGAAGGCAAGGACAAATCTATCCACCCACATACACATCTTTCTCTATGCCTTGATGTCTCCTTACATGGAGGCATTCCACCAGGAAGACCTCCTGATGGGAGGAAAACTAAAGTGTTCTCTCAACTATGGGCAGCATATGCCTACTTGGCTAAGGAGGGAGCTTTGGGAGAAACTAGCACAACGCAGAGAATCTTTCATGGATTCAAAAGAGAGATCAACAATTTTCTTAATTGGACATTGCTATCTCCCTCTCATTTATTTGCGCTGAAAAAGGATATTTATGAACATGAAAAGAGGATATCAACACTCCTGCATGCATGGGCTACATTGAGGAAGTTTTGGAAGACAAGGACCTTCCAAGGGGAGGTTGAATTCCATCAACTTCAATCTTGTCTTAAGCAATATTAGCTGCAAGGGAGGCAGCAAAATGAAGTTGATAGTACTCCAACATGTGACTTTGACATCAAGCATGTCAAGGAGGAGAGTCGTGCTGTGACAGGGGCTGCATTTCGGATTTCTACAATGTTGTCATTTTTGGGGAGCCTAGATCCAAATTGGGATTCCCAACTTTTGATGTAATACTCCAAGGACCTTTTCACATGTAAGGTTCTTGATGGGAAAATGATAGATGGGAGGTATAAAGTAGTTGAGGGAGTCATTTATTTCCATGATCAGATCTATTTGGCTAGAGACTCCAAGCTTAAAGAGAAACTACTTAATGCAGCCTATGAGATCCTGCTTTCAAAACCCACTGGTTTCATTAAAGAATATCATACTATCTTAGATGGATTAATGTGGGAGAACTTCAAAGAGGATGTGCACTCTCATATGGGGAAGTGCATGGATCATTTTCTGGTTGAGGAGGAACATAACTCTTGGGAAGAGTTATCATTACCACCTCCTTATTCATCGAGTGTGAGAGGGAGCTCATCCATGAGCTACCTTGTTGATTTGAAACAAGCGTATGATAAACATTGTATTGCTGAACCTCATGATGTATTTATTATATACTTGCATTTTCCTAACACTCATGTGCAGGTCTTGGCTCCAAGAGGGGGCACCTTTTCTTATGGGCTTCATGAGCCACTTTGGGCCATGAACAATGGTGATGTTGGTCATTCCTTGGGAGATCTTGGAGAGATGATGTACTCTTCATGGTGTGATTCATTAACACCAACTATCATACACCTTCTCCAAGCATGCAAGAAGGATGGGGCAGCAAACAAGTGTTGGGGAGAACACTTGTCATATCATACTCTGTGGCAGTTAGGAGTAAAAATGCGCTGGTTGCACATGAGGGACCATTGTCCTTCTCCTTTGTTGCATATGGCAGCTAGCATGACCTTAATTATGATCCCATATGTTGAAGATGTTCTTATCTTTGTTGGGAAAATGGTTGGAGGAGAGACACATTTGTCGGATGTGTCCTTGGGGAAAGAGATTCCCTACATTTTCTGCACTACATGTTCCAAGGGGAGCATGGGAAACTATATGGCCACTATAGTAGATCACTTGTCTCTTTATGATGTGAACCATATGATTGATTAGAGCACTTGGAGCATTCCTCTAATGAGCACTTGGGAGGAGCTTTACTATGAATTACCAAGCTGGGAGGTGATTCATTTCATTTGGATGATAGCATGGAGAGGGGAGTCCTTCATTGATGATGAAATAACCCATGTTTTTCATCACTTCTATCTTGAGGAGGCCATTGATCAGCAAGGAGGTTTCCATATAGACCTTCCTTCCTTTCATGATGAGAGCCATTTGGTTTATCTACCAAAGGCCAACTTGCACACTTGGAGGGAACCATTGGGAGACAAAATTATTGCAGAAAATCTGAAGCAATGGTGGAGACTGTGGAATGAGGAGGCCACAAGAAGAGAGGAGAGATTTTGCAGCACCCTTGCAATTTCTTGAGGACAAGCAACATTTGGGAGGGGAAGATTTTAATATTCCTAAATTAGCATACAGCTAATAGGGATATTATTTTTGTTTCAAAAATATGTTTAGATGAATAAATGTGTAAGGGAGGTTAACCAAACTCCTAATGAAGAACAAATCAATGCCAAATATGAAAAAGGATAAATCTTGGCTATGTAAATAAGCACCCTTAGGTGTGAAAGGGGCTAATCATCTTGACTGGTTCAACTTTGACCACATCTACATCGTTGTATTGGAGGAGTGCTCATCAATGAGGCACAACGTAGTTGGAGATCTCTTGTGTGAAAAGGATGAGTCCATTGAAAGTGGTTTAGGGTTTTGCACACTCTCATCTTATAAAAGGAAGGGGAAGGCAACATGAGGAGGTTGTTCATCATATGATCTTTGATATATTGTCTGTTTATACCATATAGCTTTCTTAGTTGTTTAGCCTAGATTGCAAATGTTGTTTAGCATGGGAATTTCCTGTTTAGGAGTTCCTCCTCTTCCCATTGAGTAGTTATTGGGAGAGATTGTATTGCAAGGTCCACTATCTGGCTTGAAGGCCAAGCTTCTCCTTTCAATTACAACTCAGATCCTGTTGAGGGTTTGGTTGTCTTTGCAAGCTGCAACAAGTGGAGATTAGATCTCTTCAGATCTAAGACATTTCAGTGCTCTTTTTCAGTGGAGGAGTCCTCTGCTCTATTGGATGAAGTGTATTGGAGTGCATGAGCTTCAGTTCTTGATCTTGGCATGTGGCCATCATCTATCTATCCCCTACATCGTAGTTTCTACCCTAGATCTGCGTTATTCTTGTAGGTGGTGTTGCAGGGAGTTTGGGTGCACCATTTGGAGAGCTGGTTTCTGAGTGATGGGGATCTGCCCTTCACTTTTAGATCTATTGGGGGAGATCTACACATTGTAATATTCAGATCTAATCTGGATATTTTGAATACTTCATAATTTCTGAATCATCCTGTATATCTACACTCTTAGATCTCAAATCTACTGCTTATGCTTGGTGTAAACCCCAAAATTCCAAGGGGATCTGAAAGAGGAGCCTTTCTAGTGCATGGATCTGACTTTTTATGCACAGATCTGCTCTAGATATGAAATTTAACCTACAACAGTTTGCAGCATAATAAAATAACGCTATCAAGGCAGCTTCAGTCATTTATGTGGTTGCAACCCCTCTTTTGAGGGCATTCCTTCCATATTGGTATTGTATTTTCAGTTGTGCATCTCATGGGCTTCATTGTACAACCACTTTGCTGCTATAAATACTTTTAAAGGAAATTTTATTTTCCTCCTGCTCTTGCTTTTCTGAAACTGCATTATTTTCTAAGCAGTATTGTTGCAGTCCCTTGTTGGGCAGTTTTCAAGTCATACTGAGTGTGGGAGATTTGTTTAACCCACCTAGTTTGATTTTTTTCTGATCTCCTCTTGGATTTCGGTCTTAGATACTCAGATCTAAGGGATATAAGGGCTGATTCCATATTTTGTAGCAGCCATTCCTGAAAAATGAGTTTTCCAGTCATGCCTTGCTAGCAGATCCCATTTTGGGATATTACATAATGACTATGAGTATCCCGCCAACATGGAAAACAAAGGGATCTCAAACAACATACATGTGACAATGAGTATCCCACAAACATGGCATCAAAGGGATCTCAATCATAATACAAATCTATGATAGAAAGTACATCTCACATCAAGAAAAAAACAAGATCCCACATTAAATATCAACATGGATCTATACAACACAATGCACCTATAGAAAAAGAAGTACATGAAATCAACCCATCATATACCTCATGTTGAAGATGACTGAGGAATGATTTGCTCTGCTGCTGGATCTAAAATCACCATCACAATCATGGCATCGAAAGGTGTGAAAATGACTGATCACTCATTGAATGTTGACACCTGCACCTTCACTTCAAAAAGTGGCCAAAAAATATAAAGCTCATATGGAAAATCTAAATATGCCATTAGATTCGTGACATCGAATAGTGCAAAATCGACTGTCAAATTTATGAATTCTGACGAAGTGAAAATATGAGAAAAAAAAATCTTTTAGATTCCCCCTAGATTCCTCAAAGATGATGTGCCATGGGTGGACTGGAAATCTGCAACTCAAAAGGTGAATACAACCTCGCCGTTGCATTCCTTGCGAAAAACCGTGAAAAATAACTATAAACTTGACTATATTCCGACATGGAAAAAAATTACCTCTCCGAGAAAATTTCAAGGATCATGGTTCTGCTCCTTGTTTCTAGGCCTGCTCATGGTTCCACCTGTAATAAAAAATTCATTCCTCGATCTACGTGTGCGCTCCTGCTTTTCCTGGCCTAGGCACACCGTCCAAATGATGAGTTTAAGTATTAAAAGGCGGGCAGAGTTTTCAAAATGAGCCATTGGCTCAAATGGTAAAAACAAAAAATGGTTGAGGAGGGGTCGGGGGGTCAAATCCCGCCCCTCCCATTCTTGGCGTATTAATGTTAATCATAACCGCATGTAATTTTTTTTTGAACCCGCCATTTTTGGTTTGTTACAAGTGTGGGGGGTTGGGTTCGCATTAGGCGGCCCGCCCCACCACTTCTGCCGACATCGAATAGACATGGCATGAGAGATTGGGTTGGTGGTGGGGTTCACCACCCCCGCCACCCATAATACATATGCTATAAATAATATGTGGGTTGGTTCGTTGGTGGTGCCACCCCCTCGGGGGCTGGCCACGTCGTCGGGAGAGTTCGACCCCCGTCGGCACCGGAATATAAATATATGACATGTTTTTGTATATATAACATATTTGTTATATGGATGCCGTGGGGGGTGGCGGGGTTGGTGGCCCAACACCCAAAAATTTCAATTTTTTTGTTTTATTTAAAACCAAAACATATTTTTAAAATTTCTAAAAATAGGCGTTAGTGGGCATTTTAAGTGTCCCACAATTTCGCCTAGAATCCGACCGAAATCCGGTGGTCGGATTTTGATGAAATTGCACCTTCTTTAACCTACCCAGTCATCCACGTCAAACCAAAACTTTGACTTCTCCTAACTCTCGCATACGAGCTCGGTTTGACGAACCGTTCACACCATTGCAATCAAGACAACGAGATCTTCAACCTGAACCTGGTCGAGAGAAATTCAAACACTTTGATTTTTGATCTTCCCTCAGCTCTCTCTATCCCATGTGTGTCTCTGGAGCCACCTGGATCACTTTACCATTATCACTTAATTAACCTTGGGGAATGAGCACATATCATAGTAATCATTGAAATTCAAATTAGAATCTTATGCTGATCACCCCATCATCTGAATTAATGCAGCATGATGAAATTAACAATATCAGTATGAATCTGCAAAGTTGTTATAATTGCATTATTTTTAGCTCCAAATATAAATGCAAAAGGCACTATTCCCATAAATTGCTATGTTGCTTCTAAGAACTGTTAAATAGTTCGCAACAAAACATGGGTATAATATGTGAAATTCAAATATCTCTATTTGCGAATTATCTCTATTTGTGAATTATCTCAAAGTATCAGTCCACTGGTAAGTCACAAACCCGATGGCCTCAAAATTTTGCAAGCATATCCTAAATGTAGTAGGAGGTTTTAGAAAGTGGGATGGTTACCCTTCTTTCAGAAGTTCACATGGGGAAATGATCTTGAGTGACCATGGAATTTGTAGAAACATGTAATGATGTTCAAGCATACATGGGTGATTTGTGGCTACATGTGTTGGACAACAGTATAGCTAGAGCTACTGGCTTAAAAACCATAAATTGAAGGAAAATAGCTTGAAGCTATTGTTGAAAATCCAAAAGAAGTTGTCAATTTTATAAAGGGAATTCCGAGGAATTAACTCAAGAAGAAATGGAAAGACACGTTGTTCATTATCTAGAAATATAATACTTGCAAAGGAAGTTACAAACTAGTGTTCTTTTATCATTTGATTTTGTTGATGAATTTCCAATCTAGTAAGTGAATCAATCTACCCTTTTACTTATCGAATAGTCCTAAGAATATGGTGACGGGTATAAAAAAGAACCCTAGAAAATGATAATGGAGTTTATATCATTTCGAGTTATTCAAAATTGTGATTGTAGATCAGTTACATATTAAGAATCAGGTTTGGGATGAAATTTTTATTATAGATGAGTTTATTAAACCACCAATAGAGATAAAGGTGCAACACGAAAGCCATCGTACTAATGAAACAAATAGTTCAAGAAGAAAGAGAGCAATTGGAGGCTGAAAAAAGAATAGCATGGAAACTAATCCTAAATTTCAGGAAAAATAATCTAGTTCACTGAAAGAAAAGTGGATTCCATGAGCCCCAAAGATTAAATATTCTCAGAAGAGATCTCAAGAAAAAGAGGAATAACTGTTCAAAACCCCTGTTAGGGTCCTATAAATATAGGATTCATAATTTTGATTTGACGCTGTTAAAATTCTTGAAATATTGTACATACCTTTACTTTCTGCAAATGTATTCCCAAATGAAAAAATGAAAAAAGAGGGTATGTCCTAAAAGAACAATCAAAGGAAAAAAAGAAACAAAGATCAAAAGAATATTAAATATGAACCCCATCAAAAATAGATCATGAAAGTGTTGCAAGTTTAAATGCCACTACTTTAGTTTACTTTTTGCCAATAAGATTGTGTGCAACTTGTCCTAAATGCCATAAATCCATGAGGGTCAAACAACTTAAACTTGGCCTCTCATGCTTTATATTTCATGTTGTTAGATAGTGAATAAAGATCTGTCAAACAGTTTAAACTTGGCAAATCAGTAGATAAGATAGAGAATAAATGAGGAGCTCAACAGTTTAATCTGAGCCCTAGGATGAAATAAGGTTAGAATTAGATAGTTTTTATGTTTTGAAAGAAAATTGATTTAGGGTTGCAAGCTTAAATGCACCCATGCAAATGAAGTAAAAAATGTTAGAATAATGATGGGTAGGTAGAAAGAAGTTGTGAAAGGCATGTAATAAAGCATCATCGGGAAATAATTACTAATTTTCCCTCCCCCACAATGATCTAGTATTCTAAACCTTCAGTTAAAGAGGCTCAGAACATTTCTCTGACTTCTGTTGGGACCGGACCCAAGGCTCGATAACTGATTGGTTAAAAATATTGGATTTCCTACATAAAACCCATTTTCATCAGCATTTTCACCCTCATCCATGATTATGATCCCTTTTCCTAAGAAAAATACCCTTTTCTGCTTAGTAAAATTAAAAACCCTAAATAATTAATTTCATCTCCATTCAGAAACACTCAAAACCCATAAAATGCATTTTATCCTAAGTCTATGTGTAAAAAATAAAAAATGGGACAAAACTATGCTATATCGCCTATTTTACACTTTACTTAATTTAAATACTATGTATTTTAATCCATTTCATTTCATTCCATTCCATATTAACTATTAACCTAAAGTATTAAATCCCTATATTATATCCCTCCCGTATATATTATTAAATCCATTATATATAAATAACCCCCAAAACCCATTTATTTAAAATTTAAACCTATGTTTATATTATCCCACATGGTGAAATAAATCCCCGCCCTTTCCTGATCCAATTTTAGATTATTAAAATTGTATCGAAATTACCCAAACGACCAAGATGGTCATTTGGAATTTAGTAATTTTCGGTAATGTAATAATTCAGGTTTCGACTAAGATGGTCATCAATGTAAGTTCAAATGATCGACATCAATATCAACATCAATATCGACATCAGTATCGATAATATCGATATCAACATCGATGTTTCAAAGCGTCAAAGCAAGACGTCATTATGTCGACCTGGGACAAAAACAACAAAGTTTGTTAAAGACTTATGTAATCATACTTATCTTAAGACTTAAAAATGTTAAGGTCTAAATGATTGTATTCCACTTTGTAAACCTTATTGGATAAAGAAAATCCTAAGGTGAAAAGGACTAAGTTTAAGTCTTAAGTCCTAGATCTAAACATCAATTAAAGTCCTAAGTCCTAGCATTAAGATTTGTTAGGTGTAAAAGGACTATGTCAAAATGCTAGCGAAAAACCTATGTTGTAAAGTCCTAGCACAAAGTCTATGGTCTAAAAGTCCAAAAATCCTCTCTCGGACTAAACCAAGTAGCGCAAATGATTAAAAAGTTTGGTGTAAAACCTTATGATACAAAGGTTCGGGTTTTAATTATTAAACCTATGGAAACAAACTTTATTGCGCAAAGGTATGTTAAAACCTTTGTAATTAATCCCACAGAGTTAACGTTAGACCGCAGCGGAAAGTTGATGACCGCAGATGTAAAACCATCGAGATTTAATGTGACAGTGTCATGTACCCGCACCAGCATTAACCGTCGAAGCAAGATCATGTGAATAGGTTTTTAAACTGCAGCGGAGTTGATCGACAAACTGTTTCATAACCGCCAACTCGAACGTCGGGATTTTGCAATGTGAACAGCGGAAGATTAGCCGCAAGATGCTAGCCGTGATGTGAATGTCGGGATAAACTGCGAGATGCCAGCCGCCTGTTCACACATTGCAGTCAACTCAATCCCCGCGCGGTTAGCCTGACGGCCAGGTTCAGTTTTATTATAAGGTTTGTTTTGGGTTTTTGTTGCAGAATAAGATGCGCTAAGGTTAAATGACCTTATCACTAAAAACCCATGTGTCCACAAGACTGAGATCTGCAAATTGTAATTTCTCATCTTTCACAGAATTGGCTTCGAGGAGTTCGAGATCCAACCATCAAGTCATGAGAAAGTTTATCATGAAGCCTAAATTGGTTTTTAAATGGATATGCATGTTATCCAATCATTAAAAACAAATCGCTTATAATCTAAGTGGCACTAAAAGGAAGGCATGAACCTTTATGATTCGAATGAATCAAAGATTAAGGAGGAAGCCTAAATCTTTAAAATTTGTCTTTGTTATAAAAAGACTTGAATATGTCACCTTAAGGGGGGAGAGGACCTCAAAGAGGAGGAGACCTCAAAGGAGAGGAGTGCATTCGAAGTGCATATGAGATGCTTATGAAGCATGGTAGTGAAATTTGATGTATGAGATCACATTGGTGAAGTTCACCAACATTGTAATAGTTCTTTTTTGTTGCTTTATGCGGGAAGCGAAATTCATGGAGACATCATCAAATTCGAGTCAACTACAAAGCATAGCATTCCAGAGGTCCTTTGTTTCAAAATCCAAGTTTGTGCGTGCCTGTTGTTTGAAGCGTATCTTGGTCATCTATGGGCCTATTCAAGATCGAAGACAGGCGTTGAGAAGTTGTTCCAGAGAGCTTTCATTCCACATTGACCAGTAGTGTCTGCGAGCAATCAACTAGTAGATTCCAATGTAACCAACTCTTTAAACTTCTCTAATTAGAATGAACGCACAAATTGAAGCAGACCCGGAGATGTAGTCCAAGAGGGACAAACTCCGTCATCAATTTCTTGGCTTATGGTCATGTTTATATGTTTTGATGTGAAATTGATTAATCTAACATTCATAAATTTACCTTTAAGTTATTTCATATCCTAACAGTTAAGGCATAAAGTAACTGTTAGTAAAATCCATTCACATTTTGTACAGGAACTAGGACAGTTTTTGGGCAATTTCCGCATTTTAAGAACCTGAGTGTTAATCTCTATAAAGTTCTATAGACAGAATCTGTAAAGGGCCATGTAGCCTCTGGATCTCATCCTTTCTTTAAAGGTGACATATCCAGTAAATTCCCCTACAGTCTATCTCTGTATTAGAACTAAGTAACTCAGTTCTATTTTTAGATCATTTCCCATAAGGTTTAAATATATCAATAAAATATATCCCCATCCCTATGGTTCTTAAACATTTTTCAAAGGCTTATATACCATATAAATATTAATACCCTCGCCAACACTATTGGTTAAAACATTCGATTAAATGTTTTAATTTAATATAAAATTATCCTTCCGCCCGATCATTTAACCCAAGGTTTCAAATGTTATAAAGTTATATTTATAATGTTAAAAACCTATCCCGCTACATTGATAAACCTGGACCCCACTCTGAAATCCCGATACATCTTCCAAAACAAATCTCGACCGTTCGCATGAGTCCTTCCCAATCCAATGATCAATAACCCATATCGCAAATAAAGTTGCACGATATTAACGCATTCCATTTCTACGCGAAATAGGTTGTTTTAGCCTTTCCGCCCTCCTCTACATGGCTTATTTTTATTGGATCGTGTCTGATTCATTTGAAACCACTTACCACCTTAGACCCGCGCGATAACCACTCGCGGTTTCTATCCTATGAAGCCCAAAAACCGCTTATTTTACCGACATGACTGCCATTTAATGTTGATTCTGTTTAAATCATAAAACCCCATATGCACCAGTAAAGCCCTTTTTTGCATTTTCAGTGTGTTTATCCATCCCGACTGAAGAAACAAAGCTCCTGGTACATTGTTTTACGCCCAAAGGACCTGAAAAAAGTCATTGCAGCTGTTGTTAAAACCGCTTAAAGCTTCCAATTTACTTCCAAAGACTTCAACAACCCTCAGAAAACCTCCGTTATCCCAGAGAAATCCTCCCTGCAGCCAAGGTTTCATTAACAATTGTTTTGTTTTGCAGGTTATTAGCAAAAAAATAATTTGGATAAACAACTTAATAATAGTTAAAGACCTGTTTACTCAAAAAAATTCACAAGGAAATGATTTCGATTTGTTTTCCTAAAAACAAGAAGATTTCATACAGTAGCAGAGCAGAATGAAGAAATTTACACAAGTGGCCAGAACAGAGGATGAAAACATTTCCATCAGTAATTTTCCAGGACATATTTTACTCACTCTTACTGTAAAAGGTAACAGAGCAGTCAAGGTAAAAAAGTAAAAGTAAATACAGAGGAAGTATTAATTAAACACAGATGAAAATACCTTCACCAACAAAAATGAAGTTTATCCAAAGTGAAAGTAAAAACAATTAAAAGAACAGTAAGGTTAAAAGATGAAAACAGAGCAAAAAGGGACATTTTTGCAAAAATTTCATGTTTAAGACATTGTTTTGTAGAAACTATTGTGACCAATCCAAGATGAATTTTACACAACTAACGGAGGTTTATGTTCCTAAGATGTCTAACTAGAAAAACCTCTCTCTCTTTTCTAACATCCATTATGGGTTTGGAAATATTAAACAATATTTGAAAGCACTTTTTACAGAAAATTCTTGTTTAGTCATCATGTTGCAGAGAAGTTTGTGGCCAATCAGGACTACATATTACAAAACTAAAAGAGTTTTTTATTATTAAGAGACCCATATACAAAAACCTATCTCATTTTCTTCACAGGTATTACAGAAAGAAAGATACATGCACATATTTACAACCTATTTTTCAGATTGTGCAAAGCTCTGTTTTACACATCTTTTTGCAGAGCCTATTGTGACCAGATGAAGCAGCATTTTTGGAAAATAAGAGAGGTTTATATTAGTAACATATTTATCTACAAAAACCTCTTTCATGTTTTACATATCTATTTGGGATTAATAAATAAAAAGGTATCATTGGACCCCAATTTTGTAGAATTTTTGGAGCAAAATGCACAAAGGAATGAGACAATTAGTGACTTGGATGCCTCATCATCAACTAAGCATAGGGGAATTTGGAGGTCTAAAATGGGCCTCCTAAGAAAAATGTACAATCAAAATTCACTTTATGAGAACCAATCACATTTTAGGGGATGACATCATCCCTAATGGTTGAGGTGGCATTGCTTGAGTTAAAGGTACTTACTTGTCACATTTTCAATGGTGAATAAAAACTCATGGTTAACCATGGTAGTGCTCTAAAAGTCAAAGTAAAGTACTCATAATAAATTTCATTTCACACTTTTTGAATAAAAATATATTATTGTCATTCCATATTTCTTGAAAGAAACAATGCATATCCCTATACATTTATTATATTATATTATAATACAATATTTTTATATAATATATTAATTACATGTTATTATACAATTTAAATAATATAAATTTTACTTAATATCATATAATATAATTAAGAATTTATAATTTATATTTATATTTAATTTTAAGTTATTTAAGTACAAAGGACAAATGCATTAGTTGTTCAATGATAATGACATTTTCTTAAAAAACTCATTCTTATTTATAGTCATATCAATACAATTTTTTTATTAATTTTATTTTGGTACAACTTTTGAATTGAATTTAACTATGGTTACATGGATTGTGATGTAAAAAGTGAATTGAAAATTCATAAATATTATTTTATTGGTTTAACTATTATTTTATTATTTCCTTAGGAAGCCCATTTTAGACCTCAAAATTCCCCTAATGAGTTGATATCAAATTCAAATTCTCTTCTTTTTCACCATCGATCCATAAGTATAGTGCCAAATAGATTCATTAGTTTTGAGTGTCATTTTATTAAGTTCTATTTATATATTACAGTTTGAGATATTTGTAAACCAATCTTGATATTTTTTCAGGATATTCTAGTTTAGAATTTGTATAAATACTTCATCCTTTGAAGTATTATTGTGGAATAAATTGCTGAAGATTTCTATAGTCATTTTTTTTGGACTTGAAGGCTTTTTTGTTTCAAATTTCGAGTAGCAGACTAGATCGAATCAATTAGCATCATATTTCAGGATTCATGTGATGAGTTATTGAAGTAAAGTATTTTCTACTTATCATTGTTTATATTCTTTTTTTCATGCATCAATTATGTGTTCTAAATTTGAATGAATAAACATGATTATTACTTCAGGATTTGTTAAAAGCACCTTGTCTTTACTATTTATCATTTCTATGTTTTCTGTTGATTTCCAGAGTACGGAACCCTTAATTGCTCCCTCTTTCGTTTGACCTCTGCCTACTATTTCTCTTTTCTTGATCAAAGAACCCTTCATTACTCTTTATCTCGATCATATCACCTCACCAAAAAACCTTCCAAGATCTTCAAAGGGTTATCTATCTTGCCCTGAAAACATTTGACTTCTTGACTTTGATCCTAGTTCTGTCTGCTTGATTTTTTGACTCCTTAGCCCAATGGACAAACAGATTTCCCACTATCCATCTCATTAATTGATTTTTCCCACCAAACCAAACAAACCAAAACCAATTTGCACAATCATAACTAGCCTAATATTTTATAATCAAAACAAAGTTAAAATTTATAGAGAGAGCCCTCTCGGAACCCTAAGAAGGCTAGATCCTAGAGTTTAAAAGTTGGTCTGTGGTTACCTCAGACTATTTCTTTCTTTAACCTTGAGAAATTATTGAGTGATAAAAACCCCAAGACAAGGAAAAAAAATGGTTGAAATAAAAGGAGAAACTTTTAAGATGAATGTTCCTATAGATAGAAGGGCTATTAGAAGCATGACCCAAAATCAAGAAATATAGAAAAGTGATGAAATAGTTCGTGGGAAACAAGTAATCGATATTGAGAAATCAATAGAGGAGTAGAGTAAGGAAGAAGAAGAAATAATTTTGAAGAGCTTAATTAAGAATTTTCAGAAGAAATCCTATTAAAAAATTCTAGTAGAATTTGAATTATGCAAGACAAGGAGTAACAAAAATGTTCAAGCTACACGACCTATAATTTCTAGAGTTCCAAAGTTTGAAGGAAATTTTGTGCCTGAAGAATCCATGGGGAATGTACAAAATGAAAATCTTTGAAAGACATGAACTCTACACCTTCTACATCCAAAGTATAGAAGGTAAGAAAACTTTATAACTTAAAAGTTGAAATTAAGGAAATAGGATTATTATATTTGTATATTAAAAGTGAGAATCTTAAGATATTGTAGAAAGAGGAAATTAAGTTAAAGGTAGAGATAAAATTGCATGAAAAACATGCTAAAAAGTGGTACAAGAAAAGTCAAGAGACCAAAATGAGACACAAATGTCTCAAAATCAAGCTTAATATACAAGAAAAGTCAAGAGACCAAAATGAGACACATATGGCTCAAAATCAAGCTTAATATACAAAAATGAAAAAATAAAATTGAAACTTTTGGCCTAAACATTCTACTTCATGACATACAACATGTTCAAAGTGACTTTGAGGTAAAAGTCATGATAATGATAAGGAATGATTATACAATATGAAGGAATTTTGAGGTAAATTGTTAAAATTTTATGCATTTTTCATCTTTTCGAATGAGTCATTTCAATTATAAATTATATCTAATAGGTCACTATAAGAATATTTTATTTTGTAGCAACCATAAAACTTGTAGCTAAATCATGGCAGATTCATTGATATAGCTAGTTTTGATACACTGAGGGAAGAATCATGAGTTGAAGAAGGAAACAAACATTCCAAAGATGGATATTTGTTAACCAATTATGGTGTATATCAGTTTCTATGAGCAATAATTCAATTCCACTGAGAAGGGATCACAATGAATCATCATCAACATATCTTTGGACCAACTCTTAAATAAATTGAAGATATAACGATTATCAAAAATCGTTGTTTCCCAAGTACTCTATTTTGTAATCCATAGGCATAGTGATTTTGATTTGATAAATTGTTTAAACAATCTTAAAAACATATGGTAACATTCCTTGAATATAGAGCATATGTTTATTGATTCATTGGAGAAGACTTTCATGTTTTGTGCTATGTTTTTTTAATCCAATATTGTTGGACATCTAATCTTTCTAGGGTTAGTGTGGAAGCTCAAAAGTCTTAGGGAGTCCAAGAGACTCTGGGATATGGAATCTAAAGGTCACTCCAATATATGATAAATATATATCATTGTGAGTAATAGAAGTAATCTCATGCTTATATTTCCTATTCTGTCTATTATTATCTATTCCATTGCTGAGCTTAACATGGTATCAAAGCGAGCGAATTTTGGCCCTACTCCAATTTGAACAAAATGTGTGCTTGACCAACCACTGGTTATGTGGTCTTCATTACCCTTCGATACCTGCAACTCAAAAATGATAACACCTGGGCGCTCAAAACCTGACATCCTCACTCATTTAAAATGTGTCAAATTTTCATTCTCTACGTCCCTGCCATATACAGTTCTTAAAATAGTTTCTTGCCACCTTTTTGCTTTATACAGGTCGATTTCTATTTGTGCTCCTTCTGTCAAAATGAATGTTTTGGTTGGGAAATGAATGTGACAAAGTCAACAGCATAAACGCCTCCGGATTGAACGCGAGTGTCTCCTCTTTGAATTAATTTCGTGTGCATGGAAACTCTGCAAATTTTGGAGCGTTGGAGTCAATACTGAATGTTTAATTGATCTGCGTTGAAAAGTTTCTACGAGTGTGATTAAAGGGAGCGGTGTATGGTGCAGTGAAATAATTATGTATTGAACAATTTAGTTTTTTTGTGTAGCATTTATGTTTTGAAGGAGCGTGACTGTGTTACGTTTGCAACATCAAACCACCATACCGCTTACGAGCCACCAACATAGCACTCCTTGAGTGACTATGTATTGTCTGCGTGGTTACGCTACTCCCACCGGTTCATAATCCGGACTCGAAACTCCCCCGGACAATGATATAGCTAATATATACAGATCAATATCCTCAAGATATCGTTTTGAAGACATGGCTGCATTGCCTTGAAAATTGAATGCTTCACCAAGGACTTTATGTTCTGCTCCAGAAGAGGTTCATGTTTTTTCCATTTCCTTCATAGTGTCTTTGATTACACATTTAGCCTTGTTCATTTGTTCAACATAATCAGGAGCGAGGGTGATATTCGGACAAATGTAGAAGAAACCGTTCTCATTAACAAAACTGCAGAGAAGTTCTTGGAACATTTTGTTGTGGACTCATTTGAGCATATTTTGGAGACGACCAAAATATTTTAAGCTACAAGACTTTTTCTTCAACTGTGGCTAACCAGAAGAGGTACGAGTTTCTTGCAGACTTTGTGCTGGAGAAATTTAAAGCATCAGATGCTCTAGACCAAAGGGCTTCAACGGAAATTTAGCAATGTTTCTGAGATTTCATAATTTTTTGAAGCATCTATGACTTATTTTGACACTGCATCTCTTTGAGGATGGAGAAAAATACTGTATTTCAAAGATAATTTTTGAAATCATGGAAAATACAACACAGGAAGTGAGCCTAACAAGGCCAAGGTCCGTTTTATTTTATTATATATAGTATTGGAAGACTAAGACAAATAATGTTCAATTGATGTGGAGACAACCTTGTATTAACTTACCCTCTTCAAAGACGAGATCCATTGCTTTGGTTTGGGTAATAGTTTTAAAGGGAAACGCAAGCTAATTTTATGAAGGGGATATCAGCTAGAAAACAGATCAATATTCCTATTTCTAAGATTCCAGAGTCTTATATGTAGTTAACTTAAACTTTAATTTGGCTCCACCATCTCTGATTCACACGTTTTCCACTGTCATTGATACACCACGAGCTTCTATTTTTGTTTGTCATATTTGTGCAAGTTGAAGCACTAATTAGTTGTGTTGTATAGCTAAAATATTTTTTGGGTGTTATTCTCTGTTTGATACTAAGGCCTTTTTATAGCACTTATTAAGAACTTTCATAGCATGGAGTTTTCTTTGATTTTTTAATGTGTTGAAAATACAAGTGGGTATATTTTTCTCTCATCATTTTATCAACTATTGATTTTTACAATGGCTAGACTAAATGAGTTGTTAGAGATATTAAGCACACTAATGGTGTCTACTGCCGACAACACAGTTAAAATTAACAAATACACTCTCTTTGACATTCAGACTTGCCTACATCATGTAGAAGAAAAGATTGATTTTTTGCAATTGGAATCTCAACTACAATGAGATGAGTTTCAACAGAAGAGTTATCATTCTGAATTTTTTTTTGTTCAAAACATTGAGACAAACTCCCATCAACAACAAGAAACTATTTAGATCACTGAGCCCAACACAAGAGCAGATTTGAATGCAGAAGAAAAAATCGAGCCGACACTTCCCAAGCCCATCATCAAACCTTAGAAAGAGCTTATCCATAACAATCACAAAACATGTGTCCGATATGACAAGGAGGTGTCCTTTCATATTCCAGACTATTCCAAGCCCATTCATTTTCAAAGCGTTGGATTTCTTCATGATAGCTCACCTTTAGTTGTTCTAGATTCTGCTCCTCTTCCACAACAACAACAACAGATTATGAAATGCCAACAATATGATCGAGTTGGCCATATGAAAGATCATTGTTTTGATATTCACATGTGCAAGAACTATGGTCAGCACACTCATTCTTCACACAAATGCTTTAGAAACAAGCCTCCTGCAAGAACAAAGACTCATCTTGGATGGATCGCTTCTTGGAAATGAGAAACGACAACCAAGAAGATATTTCAGTCATATGTTGCAATTTCTTCTAGAATATTAAAAGGTATTGCAGTTCATTTTTCGACATCATCTCACCTTGTATCTGACAGGGGGGAAAATGGTGGTCATCTACAAGCTTCAAAGCCACATCAAGCGAGCTTGAGCCACAACCTGCCATTCCAAATTCAGAGTTGTAGCGAGAGATATAGAAGTTCAAGCAAGCCTGCGCCACAACCAGTCATTCCAGATTTAGAGTTGTAGCCAGAGATACAAATGCCCATGAGCATGCATTTGGTTGATGGTAAATCTTAAACCATCTATGTGAGTTTGAGCTTCTCCCTCTTCAAATAACTAGGGACACTTCCTCTAGTAGAAGACTTTAGCTTCTTGCCAATTTTGGAGGAGTTCTAGGAAATGCCGCAAGAATTCCAAATTTTTTGGTCATCCTTAAACCATTGCAGGTTGTAGACCTCCTTCTTCCAGGTTGAAGGTCTCCCTTTTCAAAACAGTAGGAGCACTTCCTTTAGCAGAAGATCTCAACTTCTTGCCAAATTTGGAAGAGTTTCAAGAACTGCACTAGGTGCTCTAGTGTTGGTGGCTATCCTGAAACTACCTCTTTATGCCAACATTTCAGAGAGCACATTCAACCTAGTGCTGCCATTTTGTATTACATCTCTCTTCTTGGACTCATACATTCCCCTTCAGATTAAGGGGGGAATGTTGGACACCTAATCCTTCTAGGGTTAGTGTGGAAGCTCAAGAGCCTTAGGGAGTCCAAGAGACCCTGGGATATGGAATCCAAGGGTCACTCCAATGTATGATAAATATGTAACATCATGAGTAATAGAAGTAATGTCGCGCTCATCCTTCCTATTCAGTCTATTCCATTGCTAAGTTTAACAAATACAAAGCAACAAATTGTACTTTTTAATACAATTTCGATTTAGAATGAGTTTACACTGACTTGAGTTTAGATCGATAATGGTTTAGCATTGAATATCGAAAGTAAGATGGCCCACTAAATGGTTTAGCATTGAATATCGAAAGTAAGATGGCCCACTAAATGAGGCTGTTCAGTGTGTGTTATTTTGGTTTAAGTTTTAAATTTCAATTTACAATTCAATTTTGATTTAATTTAATTATGCTATTTCGAAATGTTTTTTTTTTTTTTTTTAATTTAATCTTTTTGGTTACCACATAATATTAATTTTTAATCCAGTAGTTAAAATTTATAAGAAATAGAATTTGGTCGTTGATTTGAAAAGTAATCTCACTAGATTTACAAAATCTAATATTTTAATTATAGTTTAAAGTTTTAGTATGGATATTTCCACAGTCAATAAATTGTTGATGTTGAGGATATTTGGAGAACTGTGTGTCAGAAACATATGTTTGCCCAATGTTTCAGAGCGTATGTTTGCCCAATGTTTTGGGTGAACCCTTCACCCATCTTCCAAGGCTTGAAGCTTATTTTTGATGTGAAGAGTGGTAGAGGATGTTAAAATATAGTTGTTAGAGAATGTTAAAATATAACACTTAAAGATGAAGATGAGAATAAATGAACCAGATTGAAAGGGGTTGATAATTTAATTTTATTAAAAAAGATCTTAGAAAACAAATTATTAAAATTTAAATAATTTTTTGACTTGAATAATAATAAGAAAGTAAATTTTAAATATATGAAAAGGCCAATTACGTAAATTTGACTTGAATAAAGAAAAATAATTCTTATTTCAAAGGATGGCCAAAATTAGTGGTAACATAAATATAGGAAAACAAATCATGAGTTAAAAAGAGGTTTAGATTATTAAAATATTAAAATATATATCAAAATAAATAATAATATTAAAATAAACTTGGTTATATAAATTTGATTTTAACTTGGTAAAAATAATTTAGTTAAAATGATCATTAAACTTGGTCAAAAGGATATTATGATTATTCAAAATCAAGATAAGAAATTAATTTATCATTTTGAGATAGGATAAGAAAATAATTAGAAAGAAAGTTAATTAAAGAAAAAATTAAATAATTCAATGAAAAGAAATAATAATTAAAATAAAATAAAAAATAATTAAATAAACTAAATAATTCAATGCGAAAAATTAATTAAATTTAAAATAAAATAAACTAAATAATAATTAATTTAATTTAATTGAAGGAAATTATAGGAGGATAGAAGAGATTATTCAAAGGGTGGAAAACAAGAAGTAGGGGAAAGGAAAATGGGGGAGGTGGGAGAGAATGGAAGAAAATAGGGAGGGGTAGGGGGCTAAGAGAGGTAAGGACTTGAATTAAGGGGTTGTCGTTTAGAGGAATGAAAATGAATAACAGGTTTTCAGGATTGGCTTAAATGATGCCCATCATCGTGATTAAAGTTGTTAGGGTGATTTTCAATTTCAAGGGCTTCCCAAATGACTTGGTTGGAATGGAAGGGTGCAAAGAATAGGGTTTTGGTTTGATCAAAACTAATAAGATGATTGGTTTTATGGGAGTGTTCGATGATGGTGAATTTAGCAATGCCATTGTGGTACGTGTTAGTTTTTCCTAAAGGATCCACCAGTTTGTCCTATGTAAGACTTCCCACAGGAACAATGTATTTCATAGAATCCAGGGCCTAGAATAGGGTCATTTTATCCTTCGCTGATATGAAGAGATGGCTAAGGGTTTTTTGGGGTTTGAAAAAGGTTTTAATGCTCTGTTAAAAAAAAAAATTGAAATATGATCGGTAACTCCTTGAATGTAGGGTAAGGTTACATTGGCTAAAGAAGGGGTATATGGGCTTTAGGTTGGGGGTGGAGAGAAAAATGAAAGTATTTGTTAATATGGGATGTGGAATAACCATTGGATTTAAGGGCTTTGGTAAGATGGAATTTTTATTTGGGAAATATTGAGTAGAGGAGATCTGAATGGCTCTGGAAACAAGGGTTTTAAGCACATCTTAATTTTAAGTTGGATGATGGTGGGAGTTGGCATGAAGGTACCTATCAGTATGAGTTTTCTTTCAAAATATTTAGTGAGAGAGGGAGCCATAAAGGAGGCAAGTGTTATAGGCCATTTTTTCACATCCAGTCATTAGGCCTCTTAATGGGATCAATCAACATCCTATTCCCCCTTGTCAACATCATTGCACAAAGCCCTAAGTGAAACCCCTTCATTTCTCAGAATTTATACTTAGAATCACCTAATCTGAGCCAATTTTAGCACCAATGCTCCTTGGCCTTCCTCTGGATAGCATTCACCTACAAGTTTCTCCACCGTGGCCAACGTCTCACCTGCAAGTTGCTCCACTTTTCACCTACGTTGGTTCTAAAAATTCAGGAAAATGAGAGAATTTTCGAAAGCTTCCTCTTCCAGAAGTTTCCAGAATTTGTTAGAACCATTTACTTATAATTAGACTTTTAGATCATATCTCATCCTTCTTTGGAGTTTCCATCCCTTATTATTTGATCTCATCCTCCCATCAAAGGTGGATCTAAAACTTTAGATTGGTAATTGGATAAGAATTCCCAACTTACCTCACTCATATATATATTTGCTACCTTGCATATGCAAGGGGGTTGGGTTTGTTGGAATTATGACGCATATGTTTTCCTTGATGGCAGCCCACTTGTAAAAGACCAAGTTATGATTAAGCTCAGAGGTGACAAAGTGATGGAACAGAATGATAGGACAGAAGCTTTGCATATCAGAATCAAAGGATGGATAAAGTACATATTTGAAGAACTATTCGAGAGTTAGTAAAGGCCAAGTGGCGTATACAAGCGGGTACGAAGAAGAAAAGTCACGTATGTGCTAGCGCACTAATTTTATAATACCAGGGGTCTTTACCATGGTATAAGCCCACAATATTGAGCGTAGAATTGGGTATTTGATCCCATCCAAGAATACCAATGACACTTGTGTGGTTTTTTCTCATGGTATTGGCTAAGGCTCAAACAATATAAGGAGGCGACGATCATAGTGCTAAGTGTGCATGAGTATGAGAATTGAATGAATACTTCAATCTGAAGTATGTCTGCATGGAATTGACTACAATATATTGATATATCTGAAATAATGATGCATCCATGAATCCAATGATGGATCGAGATTTATAGACTTGGAATGACTATGTATTTTCATGATCTATTTGTGAGATGTTTTATGGCGCATGTTTGTTGAAGTGAAGGGTATGATCTGAGTAAGTTTGTAGTTCTGAAGTGTTGCATAGTCCTGAATTATTTACAGTTCTATACGCAATTTTGACTCAAATAAGGCGCGTATATACGCGGTTCGATTCTGTAAAGACGGGTATATATTCAGTAAAATACTAAGATCTACATGCAATTTGGTTATGGAAGAAGCACGTACATTCATGGATATGCCTTATGGAAGGGGCGTATGCAAGCCAGGGTTTTGTTGAAGAATACTGAAGGAACTGTCTGATCAGTTTCGTTGTGTTTCTATTGTTTTTAAATGATATATTCATATAGTTCTGGGTTGTTTGAGTTTGATTATGCTGCTAGTTGATTGTGATTAACGATCAGTGATTGGTTATTTGATTGATGATTCAGTGAATGATTTGGTAGAGTTATATGTTTCAGTTTGATCTATGGTTTTGGGCTTAAATGAGTATAGTGGGTCTAGTCTGAAAATATGATGAAAAGAGACCTACAAGTTGTGTTAAATTGAAGTTGGTGGATCCAGTGTGAAAATTATGAAACGTGGTCCACAATGGTGCTGAGGGTTGGAGAATTCAGTGTGGAAGTTGAAGCTTCCTGCCAGTAGGAGCTGGTGGTCAGATCAGGGGGTTGTAGCCCCCTTCCAGTAGTGGCTGGTAAATGAGAGCAGGGGGTCGAAGCTCCCTTCCAGTGGTGGCTGGTAAATGAGATCAGGGGGTTAGAGCTCCCTTCCAGTAGTAGCTGGAGAACCAGAGAATGTTGCAACCTTTTCTAGGTGGGTTACTGTGTGCTGGTATGATTCTTCTCTAGTACAATATTGTAAGTAATTTTCTATATAATAAATATTGAATACAGATATTGCAACAATGATGTTTTTCTCCCACATTGGGTTTCCACCTTAAATCCTAGTGTTCATGTGTGGTGATTTATTCTATACTTACTGCACATGTTTACTATTTACTAAATGTCTGATGAATGAATGATGCACTGGTCTAAGTAAAGTTACTGAATAATAAGTTCACTGGGCATACACAAGTTTCCTTAAAGAAAGTTGTGTACATACGCTAGTTGGATTAATTAAAGTTGCGAATATAAATTAGTAAAGAAAAAAAAAAGAAAATTTTGTGTGATTTGTAAATACTGATTCAACCCCCTGCCACGCACCCCCCCCCCCGCCCCCCCCCCTCCCCCCCACCCTCTATTAGTATTTTTCCCAAAAATTGGTATCATAGCAGGTCCTTCAGAAGAAACTTGATTGTTTGAAGGAGATATGTCACAATGGGAAGGAAGAAAAAGAAGAAGGATTCTCAAAGGAAGAAGACATCTCAGAAAACGTGTGCAACAGAAAATGAAGAAGATAAAACATGTACTGATTGTTGTTCTTGTGATCCACTTTCTTGTTCATGCAATGTTAAATATAATGAATACAAAAGTGAAAGTATTGTTATGGATCTAGAAGCAGAAATTTCTAAACTAAAAAATGAAGCTCAAGATCAATAGATACAATTTAATGAAAGAGAATGTATCTACAAAGATGTGATTACTAGATTGAATAATCAGTTACAAGAAAGAAAATCAATTGAGCAGTTGAACAAAGAACATATAGAATAGTGTCAAAAGTTGCAGGATGAAGTAACGAATCACAGTGAAGGACTTGAAGCAAAAATCATCTCTCCCAAATAAGATTTGGAAAAATCAAATAAGAAGAATGAATAACTTCCACAAACATTTGAAGATCAAGAAAATGGGCTAAAAAAAGAGATTCTAACATTGAATGAGGAAGTAGAAGAAGGAATAAGGATCGAAGAAGGTTTGAAGAAGCAATGCCAAAGATTGGAAGTTGAGATAAACATTTTAAAAGGTACATTAGATGAAAATGATAAACACTTGGGATTTCAAGATAGTACTAAGATTCTGGATAATATTCTTAGTAATCAAAGGTCTCCTTCCATTAAATTTGGTCTTGGTTTTCATGAAACTGTTAAAGGATAATCTAGTTCACAAGACAATGAAAAAGATTCAAAGGATATCAATACAAAACCTAAAGTGTTTAAGGAGACAAAATGTCAACCAAAAATCATGAATAGGGAATCATTCGCACCTAACTATAGAAGTATAAATCGATTCTCTCCTCTAATAAATAATTTTGAATGCTTTATATGTCATAATTATGGACATGTTGCAGCCAATTGCAGAAGCATGTTCTTTCAGTCGCAGACAAATAGACAGTACACAGAAATACCATCAACTCCCAGGTACTCAGATTTCTTTAAGGGATATTGTTTTTCATGCAACAATTTTGGTCATAAAGCTGTTGATTGCAATAGAAGGAAGATAAGGCAAACATAGTATGATTCCTCTGCTCCCTTTTCTAGTCACATAAGATGTTATTATCGTAACAAGATTGGGCATGTAGAAAACAAATGTAGGAACATATCAATGAATCATCAAAGACATCATGGAAGACAAATAGATGATATCGTAAGGCCAAATAAATTTGGATCCACCAATATTCATGTTAACAAGTAAAAAGAAGAATAGATAAGATGTGGTCTTGCTCTATGTGCAATTAAAAATAAGGATGAATGGTACATCGGCAACAGATGTTCTCATCACATGACTGGTGATAAGAGTAAGATGGAGTATCTCAAGGAAAATCAAGATGGGAATGTTATTCTTTCAAATGATGCTCCAGCAAAATTTTTGTGAAAAGGAAGAGCCATAATTTAAAAAATTAGAAAGTCAGTTGATACCTTATTAGTTCAAGGCCTAAAAAAAACATATTAAGTGTAGTCAAAATGGAAGATAAAGGAAATGTTATTGTGTTCACATAAACCAAATACAAGGTCATGGGAGAAGAAACTGGAGAAGTCATAGCAAGGGGATACATAAATGTTGATAAATTATTTGTGTTTAAAGATATGACCTCTCGCAGAAATAAGGAGGATTCAGAATCAAACTGAAAGAAGAGAATGCCCATTACAATCCATCATTCTTGAAAGAATATTTTTATGAGTAACAATCATATATGAAGGTTGGTTTGGTAATTGTGGTTGTTTATATTTATCACAGTGCATCTGTTGTGACAACAAAATACATGTACATATTGTACAAGCTCAGGGGGGGATGGAGCTGTGACATTTTCAGTATTTCACTTTATGTATGCGGGTTGCATGAACTAAATCTGCAGATATATAGGATTTATTTTGAAGACACTTGCGTATGCTTTTCTCTGATAGGAAAAAAAATAGTGAGATAGACTCAAGAACATATTTTGACATGTTGCTGATAGTTATGATTTAGTTTTCTTGGTATGATGTTGATGGTTACAATTTTCTGATATGATATTAAGTTATGATTATCTAATTTATGAAGATGCTTTGATGAATAAGTTGTTGTGGTCAGAATTGACAGTGAACATGTTGCATAGTTTCAGGGGGAGCATTAGTCTTGCTGATTATAATGCATTGTTGGCATTATGTTTATAGTGGTTGCTGAATTATGTTCGATGATCTCTCTCTATTGAGGTCCTTTGGTTATAAAAGTCATATCTGTAATTTTGATGTAAAGGTCATGTTGAGACCTATGCTATAAAGATTTTCATATTCAGTCATGTATGGAATTTTTCAAATATGTAAACCCACTTGGTTGGGTGATTGAGTCAAATATGTAATCCCACTTGGTTGGGTAGTTGAGTAAAATATTTAACTCCACGTGGTTGGGTGATTGGTGTGAGTCCTTGGTGATACGAAAATTCATACTCTGTTGAGATATAGAGTCATGTACTTCATTGAAAAATATCTAAAGATTCAGCATGTGCTCAGGGGGAGCATGGCCAATATAGTGTAGATCAGATCTATGGAGCTCTTGTATCTACAAAGAAAAAGAAACCTTGTTTCATAATTGATCTGAACTTTACCCTTGATTTCAAAGGGGGAGAATAACTTGGTGTTTGAATAATTTTGACGTGTCTAAAACATGTATCTTCAAGTTGTGGTGATCAAACACCAACATGGTTTCCATCATGTCCAAAGGGCGGACCAAGTATTTGGTTAAGCTCAGAGGTGACAAAGTGATGGCACAGAATGATAAAGCAGAAGCTTTGCAGATCAGAATCAGAAGATGGATAAAGTACATATTTGAAGAACTATACACGAGTTAGTAAAGGCCAAGTCACATATACACGTGGGTATGAAGAAGTAAAGTCGCATATGTGCTAGCGCACTAATTTTATAATACCGGGGTCTTTACCATGGTATTAGCCCACAATATTGAGCGCAATATCGATTATTTGATTCCGTCCAAGAATACCATTGACACTTGTGTGGTTTTGTCTCATGGTATTTGCTAAGGCTCAAACTATATAAGGAGGTGAAGATCATAGTGCTAAGTATGCATGAGTATAGTAATTTATTGAATACTTCAATATGAAGTATAGGGAAAAGTTTAGGGGCGAATTTTAGCCCAAAGGAGAATTTTAAGGGGTTTTAAATTTGATAGGGAAATTTTTTTATATCAAACCCATTTTATATAGTTTTATAAAGTTAGCCCTATAATTATTTTAAAAATAATTAATTATTAAATATTAGCCGACCAAAATAAATGCCCATAAAACTGAAAAAATGGAATTCGCTCCTGATTTTCTTTGTTTGGAGCAGATTTCAATGGCATTCGCCTGGATTTACTGGGTCGAAGGGAGGGGTTGGAGTGATTCGCCCCATTTTTTCATTGTTTGGGGGCCGCATACCCCAATCAATTAGACTGCAATAAGTGAACTTCGTTGGGTTTAGGTGCCAGGTTTGAGAAATCACTGTTACATGAAAACCATCGAGGATTTGCACTGAACCTTATCCCTTTGAAACTTATGCCATACGGCGAGGGCAGACCACACAAGAATGGGACAATCTTGGATAGTTAAACAGTCAGTAATTTTTACACCTAAGATTGCTGGCATAGAACCTTACCTGATTGCTTCAGGACTGATTTAAGTCAGGACTGGCACATTAAAGGCAACGAGGACCTTACTTTCGAAAAATCTACCTTGAAGTACAAGACCTTTGTAACCACTAGGGTTGATCAGGATTTTACCGGCTTGAGCACGATTTTATGGCTTGATGACATCCCATTGGTTTATATTTTTTTTGGTGTTCCAACATTAAACAATGGATAATTTAGTATCTTTATAATTGTTTTCCAGTGGATTCATGCAAATTTCGATGGACACAGGAAGATTTTGTTATATATTTGGGTGAATTGAACCCATGTTTAAAAGGACAATAGGGTTTGAAAATGATTTTTCCTTTTCTGCGTTAATCTCGTACATGGAATCCTACTAATAAACACTACATGAGATAGATTGTTACAGGGATTTATTTTGGTCACTTTGTCTGCCTCTTTGATGAGTTTGAAGCAGGCTGGGATTTTCTTCGTCTCAATCTATTTGGTTGCTTTGCGGCAAGGAGGCTTCAAACCCTGTTTACAAGAATTTGGTGCCGATCAGTTTGATGAGGACGACCCGGAAGAGAATAAGTATAAGAGTTCATTCTTTAATTGGTGGTATTTTAGTATTTACATTGGTACTCTTACAGGATTCGCTGTACTCACATATATTCAGGAAGACATAGGATGGGTTCTAGGATTTGGCATTCTTGTTGTGACTATGGCAATAACACTAATTATCTTCTTGTGTGGGACAAAATTTTACTGGCATAAACTGCCTGGTGGTAGTCCTCTTACTTGAATTGTCCATGTATTTGTTGCAACATTTTATGAATGGAACGTTTCCACCTATCAGGAAGAAAAGAACATAGATTGCATTGAAGAAAAAGAAGTTTCGATTTTTGTACCAAGAAGACAACAATTGCTTATTGATCAGTTTAGGTAATTCCTCTTTGGTCTTGCTCAGTTTACATCTAGTTATATTGCATTTATTAGTAAAAACATATGGGAAATAATTGCCACAAAATTTGTCGTACATTGCTAAAAGTGGCCAATGCCATGACTCAATTTGTTGGAGTCACAGTGGGTTTTCCATTTGACATGGAAAGTATTGAAATTATTGGTAATTGAAATAATATTTTGTAGGAAGAGGGTGGACTGAAAATTTAGTTTTAAGGATATAGTATAGGATATAGCTACTTCCTGACCACGGGTAAGGTATAGTCTATCCTTAAGTCATATTTCTATTTTATTTCAGTCTTGTCCTTGTTGCTTCTTGTGGGTTGCACTCTGTTATGTTCAATTTTAGATGAACTAAGATATTTGTGATGCATATCCTCATTCTCATTTTTCAGGGTTCTTGACAAAGCTACAGTTGAAGATGAGTTGGACGATGAGTGTAAAACAACCTTCAATTGGAAACTATGCACAGTCCAAGAGGTTGAAGAGGTGAAAGATGTTCTTGGGTTGTTACCAATTTGGATGGAATGTTTGATGTATGGGGTTGTCTTTGCACAATCTTCAAAATTTTTCACAAAACAGGGGAGCACAATGGATAGAAAGATTTGAACACATTTTGAGATCCATGCTGCAAGCTTACAGTGTTTTACTAGCCTATCTATTCTCCTATTGGTGCTTGTTTATGACCGCATCTTTGTTCCAATCGCAAGGTGCTTGACAAGGAATGAACAGGGGATTACTATGCTGCAAAGGATAGGCACTGGCATGTTTTTCTCCATTATATGAATGATTGTTGTTGCATTGATAGAGATTAGAAGAATCGAGGTAGAAAAGGACAATGGACTGATAGACCTGCCCAATGCAACAATTCCCTTGAGCTTTTTTCTACTGCTTCCACAATATGTGCTATTTGGCATAGCGGATGTATTTGCAATGGTAGGAATGTAAGAATAACTTTATTATCAGATGCCAGACACTATGAAAAGCCTGGGTATTGCTATGAATCTGAGTGTTGTAGGAGTTTCTAGTTTCATTAGGAGCTTCCTTATTTCAGTTACTGAGAAGGTTAGTTGCAGAAGCAAGGGGGGTTGCTGGTTCACAAACAACTTGAACAAAGCTCATTTAGACTACTTTTATTGGATTCTAGCCTCTCTGAGTGTGATCAATCTCTACATTTACATGTTCTTAGCCAGTTTCTATCAATATAAAAATGCCCAAAATGATATTTCTTATGAGGACGAGGAATCCTTGAGCGGAAGGCCACTTCTTCCTTCATGAGCATATGTTGAGATATTTAAGGGAATTGTTAAGGTATCTCCGTCCAGGCAGAGTGGCATTACTCTCAGGCAAGAAAAATTGTAAAGCTAGGTACAGTACATGCTATCCTTGATTTCTATGTTGAAAGTGTCCCATCATAAATGAGTGTTTATATTGAAAATGCCTTAGTTATAAGTGGTGCATTTGTATCTTGGAGCCCTTATTAGGATGATTAGGTAACCCTATATACAAATATCACAGTTACTTGCATAAAGAGAGTGGCCTTCACTGTTTAAAGAGAATTAGATTAACAGGAATTTTGTTAAACATTGGAGCTTTAATACAAAGTTAGTTGAGATTATGCTCTTTGATTCACTAGAGCAAGTTTGGTGTCTAGCTCACTTAAAAGAACCATTCAACGTTTCTCACTTGGCTCCACTTCTAGCCCGTATCAAAAATTGATATTGAAGAAATGAGATATCTAAAATATATATTGTTACAAGCGAAGCTATTGTGCAAAAGAACCTAATGGTAGATGCATCATTAGTTGACATGCATTTTAAAATAATTAATGATGATTTTAATGAAGGTAAAGAAGGTTAGGTTAATATAAGAAGGCACTCTTCACATGGATACTTGTGTTTGTTATGAAAGCACCATCTTAGTTGGTTCTGATTGGGTGAGTTAAATCACATGGTTCAATAATAGCCATGAGCTTGTTCAATTTAAAGAACTACAATATATAACTCTCATTTATCTATTTTTTCAACATGCTCATTATCTATTAGTATTTATTGTGTTATACCTGGGTCTTTGGTCTCCATAACCGGAGTAACATGCACTATTGCTAGGTTTCACTTGGGTTGAAAGGATGATTATGAGTTATGATTGTTAAACTTTGAGTGCAACCTATAACAAATGGACAAATAATTTACAATGTAAATATCTTCAACATAAAGATGAAATTTAATTAATATAACAACCATAGCAAAGAAGCACATACAACAACCAAGATTTTTTTCTCATCAGGAACAAATTATTGCTCACCTTGTTGATTTGTCTTCTTTTATAAAGAATGTGCAAACACAAAAATGATGTTGCTTCTAAAATTCTGAATGCAATTTGGAAACAACTTCGCTTCTAAAATACAAGAATGCAATCCAAAACTTTCTTTGCACATTCTGTTTACAAATAGAATCTGCCAGTGACATGTTATGCAATTGGGAATACCCTAACAATTTCCCACTTGGAAATACATTGTTCAAGGTTGAATACCCAACTTACCCCTACACCAAGCAAATTTCCTCCTATCCATTGCTTTAGTTGAAGAACGCATTTCATTACCTTAAGTCCTAGCCTTGAGTATTGATACCTCACTAGACTCAATTAAACCTCTCTAAAATAGTATAATTTCATCGTGATATGATTTTTCCATGGATACAACTTGTGATTATTTTCCAAGGTAATTGCATTCTAATTGTAACAAATAGGGATGGGTCCATGTTCAAAGTCCAATATCTGTGCATAATTGTGACAAACAAAAAATGTGCTTAGAAGTCTTTGACGTTTCAATGTACTTTACTTCGATTAGGAATGGGCATCCACTTATTGTCTCTTACTTCGAATTCACAACTCCAAACAATGTAAATAGATATGCACCGGTCGAGTTTTCATTATCAACAAACCCATACATATGAAGCATCTTGCTTCCATCTCCTTGGTAGCAAAGAGCATATTCAATTTTAGATGAACTGAGATATTTGTGATGCATATCCTCATTCTCATTTTTCAGGTTTCTTGACAAAGCTACAGTTGAAGATGAGTTGGGCGATGAGTGTAAAACAACCTTCAATTGGCGACTATGCACAGTCCAAGAGGTTGAAGAGGTGAAAGATGTTCTTGGGCTGTTACCAATTTGGATGGCATGTTTGATGTATGGGGTTGTCTTTGCACAATCTTCAACATTTTTCACAAAACAGGGGAGCACAATGGATAGAAATATTGGAACACATTTTTAGATCCCTGCTGCAAGCTTACAGTGTTTTACTAGCCTATCTATTCTCCTATTGGTGCCTGTTTATGACCGCATCTTTGTTCCAATAGCAAGGCGCTTGACAGGGAATGAACGGGGGATTACTATGCTGCAAAGGATAGGCACTGGCATTTTTTTCTCCATTATATCAATGATTGTTGCTGGATTGATAGAGATTAGAAGAATCAAGGTAGAAAAGGACAATGGATTGATAGACCTACCCAATGCAATAATTCCCTTGAGCATTTTTCTGTTGCTTCCACAATATGTGCTATTTGGCATATCAGATGTATTTGCAATGGTAGGAATGCAAGAATACTTTTATGATCAGATGCCAGACACTATGAAAATCCTGGGTATTGCTGTGAATCTGAGTGTTGTAGGAGTTTCTAGTTTCATTAGAAACTTCCTTATTTCAGTTACTGAGAAGGTTAGTTGCAGAAGCAAGGGGGGTTGCTGGTTCACAAACAACTTGAACAAAGCTCATTTAGACTACTTTTATTGGCTTCTAGCCTCTCTGAGTGCGATCAATCTTTTCATTTACATGTTCTTAGCCAGCTGCTATCAGTATAAAAATGCCCAAAAGGATATTTCTTATCAACCAGAAAATATCAACTGTCACTTGTAGTGAATTGTCACTTGTTTCCAGTATATAATAATATCAACAATGGTAGTGCAGATACTATAACATAACAGAACCCTCAATGTTAAAGGAAATAACTGTATAATAACGCATCACAAACCAACTATTTTCTTTTCATTGAGTTGGCCTCCCCAAAATTGTAAGTGACCATGATCCATCCTCAAATGTAAATGCCCAAAAAACAAAAAAAAAAACAGAGGGAGGTATCAATCTTCAAAAGAATGGACTTGATGAAATGTTATTCGATCTTCTGACTTTATACATTATAGGAACTCCGAAGGGTATCATTATCCCTCTTCTTGTAGCTGGTACACTTGGGTGTTAGGTTGCTCGTAATATTATGGCAGGTTCCATTAACTTACATGAGAATGCATCTTCCACTCAGTACTTGTCTTTGAAGTTAATGTGTTTTTTTTTTCAATATGCAGGCTTGGGGTGTTAGACATATCATGTTAATTGGCCATGATCATGTGGCTATGTTGAATCCTCTGTGCTAGTGTTTATATACTCAGGATGATTTTCTGAATGGATGTCAACTAAAAGGTAATGCAACAACATAGAATTTGATGCACATTTTTCTTGGTGTGGTAGTTTCTATATCCTTTAGTGGCTTGATTTCTTTGTTAATTATTTTGAGAGGCATGTGATTATATTTTACTAAATTTTTTTGGTTCAAACCTTACTAAGTAGGAAGAAGAGGGTGTTTATATGATCATTCCAATGCTTGGACATTTTGTGACAATAGACGAACTATAAAATATTATGAAGGACTGTATTCAGCTTAAATATTTGATTGACATCCATGATGTCATTTTCTTGCTGACCAATACGAGAGAAATCCATTGGCTTCCAACACTTCTATGTGCTAAGGCTAACAAGGTGGGATGAAATTGATTTAAAATACCTACAAAATATCTACTAAAAAGCTCTAAAATATGCTTGCTACATGTCATATCGCATGAATTTTCACCTGTGATATTCATTTCAATGGATGGTTTTGGACTGTTGCAACAGGGTACATATTTAAATTTGATGGATTAACATATTGGTGCACACAAGGAGAGAGGAATATCACTAAGATGGCTGGTATGCATTCTCAGATGCATGCATATTGAACTAAAGGGTACACCTCCCTAATTCTATTCTTGGCGGCATGCACAGGAATCTTGGGACTTAATGTGCAGGTTTCAAGGAGGAATAGCTTTTTAAAATAAGAAAAAATCATTGCAACGAGGATGAATTCTAGGAGTTTTGATCTCTACCATTGCAGATTCAAAATCTAAAAGACTTTTAAATACCTGAAAATCTGGAATGAGTAAAGCTTGGGCACTTGGTCATCTTCCTCATGTATTTTCCATTGTTGGTGAATGTTTACATCTCTATTTTTCAGCCTAGTCAAGTTAATTTTGTGACATGGTGTGGGCCTTTGTCCCCTGGTTTCACTAAGATTATTATGAATTTTCCTAGTGGTCCTTGGCCACAAAGATTGGTAAGGTAAGAAATTTCCTCTGATTAGGTTTAAACAATAAGATTAGGGTTGTGTCTAGGCATATGTTGTAGGGTTAAAAATAGTGTTACGTAGTGAGATTCATCTAACATAGATGCCTCATTGGAATTCTCTATCTCTTATTTGACTTCAAGACCCAATGGAAAACACCTATTGTTGGATCCTTCCCAAATATTATTACTATTTTCCTTGTTTATTTTACTTGTTGGCATAGTTCATTCTCAGTGATTTATTTGTAGATCATAGGCAGGTGATATAGATACGCCTTTTTTGTTGGGAACAAGAAACCAAAAGTGAGAGGATTTCAAGAGGTGATAGTTCTTTTTATATGAAACATGCACCCAAGGCTCATTTTAGGTGTCAAAACATTCCATGAAAATAATTGTGCAGTCAATATCTCCAATGATCTAAGAAAGTGTACCACATAAGCATCAAGACAAGGTCTAGAAATTCCCATAAGAAAGCTATCTTGAGTGTGAATATGGCACAACCAAGGGTTATTAACATATCATACACCCCACATCAAATGAAGAGCCCCCAAGCATGATTTATACACTTTTTCCTTGCACCTAGAAAATGATAGGCTAGAGTTTTAAATCTTCAACCCACCTTCTCCTTTTATTTTTATGCATTCTTTCTAAAAGAAAAAACACTTTTTATGGGAAATCCACACTAAATTGCCTTTTAAGGAGGGCCTTATCATACTCGGATGGTCACAATACACACCAATATGTGGTGTTGTATTCTTGTACTTGTAGTATTCTTGTACTACTAGGTACAAAGTATGAAATATACCAGTACTTGCTTGATGTGCTCTGGGTTTGGGTTTACATACCCATGATGCATACGTTTGTGGTCATCTTTTTTAATATATATACTACATATGAAGTTCTACAGATGTTCAAATTTCTAAAATTCTGCCATTTGTGGCATGAGTATTCTACCACCATAGGTATATGAAAGCTTCAAAACAAAAATTCCTAAAATTTTCATTCACTTCCATCCGCACCTCAAAACCTATAAACAATATTTTATCTCAATGTTATAATATTACTCCATATTTTCATAATTAATAAAAATATTTCATCATACTTTTAGTTCCAAATCCACCTTATTAGCAGCTTGTAATGAATGGCACTAGTCAACATCAACTACAGATTAGCACAAGCCCCCTTTCATAAAACAAAAATATATATGCTTGCAGTTATTGGTGAAGGTCAATATGTCATATTTGAGGTTGTTTTCACTTAATGTCTTGTATCCTCAAGCCTTAATTAATATCGAAACATATACTGATTCACAAAAGAAACAAGACTTGGCCAAATGTAGGTGTTCCTTTCTTTTTGGTTCACATAATCTCTGATGTTGTTGTTAGACTACGACTATTAAGAGATTGTGAAGCATCCCAACAAGAAGGTTGGAAGGTGAGTTCATGGAATACTTTTTTGTAACAATATTCTTGAGGAAGCTATAAAATTATTTTAAAAACACTAACATAGTTGTGCTACTAATAATTTTTTGTGTATATATCTAACACATGTTATTTAAGTAGAATAAATCTATGATGATAGTTTGTAGAATAAGAACAATTAAATATTCTTTGAATTTCACTGAAAGGAAAAGTATTTTCTTGATTAGAAAATGGAAATGCAAAACATATCTTGGTGGTTAGTTTCCTCATATTCTTTACTTGAATTTGAAAAATATATGACTTGGTAGGTGCTTCTTGGTTTTTATGACCCATGCCACCTTCCAACCAATCCTGGTTGGCCACTTCACAGCTTTATTCCATTTTCTGTGGTGAGGTGGGGCCTATAAAAGGCCATAGTTCTATGCTACATAGAGAAAGGAGGTATTGGAGATTTCAAATAATGTCTTGTTGTTGATATATTGGTTTCTACTCCACCAAGTAGGCAAAACACAAAGGGAATCAACATTACTCATAAAATAAATAAATGATCTCATGTTTGCTTATTATCAAGTTTTTCCCATTCCTCAACTAAGCTGTCAAAGCTTGGATATGTCAAGGTTAGAGTAATTGCAAACTCATTCGTAATGTAGTTGGATGGGAATTGAATAGACATGGCAAGATGGGACCTACATTGATTAATCTTGAAATCTATATGGATCCAAAGAGGTTAGTTTGAGTAGCTTACTTGTATCAATAAGATAAATTATATGTTAATTACCTTATAGGTGACACTACTTCCAGGTTGGCTATATCAGCAAGAGTTCTAAATTTGAAACTTATTAGATGGTGTGCTCTACCATCTCTAGACTTGAAATGATTTTAATCTACAAAATGCCTTCTTCTTGGAGCTGGTACACTTGGGTGTCAGGTTGCTCGTAATATTATGGTAGGTGCCATTAATTTACATGAGAATGCATCTTACAGTCACTACTTGTCTTTGAAGGTAATGTGTTTTTTTTTCAATATGTAGGCTTGGGGTGTTAGAAATGTTACGTTAATTTACCATGATCATGTGGCTATGTCGAATCCTCTGTGCCAACATTTATATACTCATGGTGATTGTTTGATGGAGGTCAACTAAAAGGAAATGAAGCAATAGAGAATTTGCAGCGCATTTTTCTTGGTATGGTAGTTTCTATATCCTTTACTGGCTTGATTTATTTTTTCCTTATTTTGAGATCCACATGACTGTATTTTGCTAAACTTTTTTGGTTCAAACCGTACTCAACACAAAGCAGAGGGTGTTTCTATAACCATTCCAATGCTTGGAAATTTTGTGACAAGAGATGAACTATCGAATATTAGGAAGGATTGTATCTAGCTTAAAGATTTGATTCACATCCATGATGTCATTTTCTTATCGACAAGTACAAGAGAAATTAATTGGCTTCAAACACTTCTATGTGTTGATGCTAACAAGGTGGGATGAAATTTATTCAAAATATCTAGAAAACACCCGATATTTTTTTCTTGTTAAGACCATCTAAGCATTGTGCTTTCTGATTATCTCTGATAGCAGATTCCCATCTTGTATAAAATCCATATTATTTGTAGGTGAAGTGAAAATAGAGAGATTTTTTAAGGTATGTATTGAGTTGAGTGATACCATGTTAGAAAGGATTAAGACAATATTTTTATAAGTCTAGGTTGCAACAATTTGTTTAATGAATATAGGAAACATTGTGTAGTTGTGATGAGCTCATATAAGTATATTTTGCAATCTATAGCAACTTCGCTCTCATATAAGTTGAATTAGATAAATATGTAGATGTATTAACAACAATAAAACCCACTTGTAGAAACATTTCTACTAAAAGGCTCCATACCACTACATTAACAATATTTCAGAGAAAAAGCTACCACTAGACTCCAGGGTTCCCAATACCTTTTCCTTTCCCATTATGTATGGTAATATAATGTTATTAATTTCTACGAATGACCAAACAAATTAGGTCAATGGGACTAAAAAATACCATCCAATAGTCACATACTGTGGGAGTGCCAAAGCAACTCCTAGAAGCTAAAAGGAGATTTGGGAGCAACACTATAGCTAAGACTCAGGACTGAAAAATAACTCCATTTCCACTGGATTAAACCATGAAACCACTGCTTTCTTGCTAATCCAACAATACCATAGAACCATGACCCTTCCCATATTAGTGGTTTCATGGCGCATGGCTCATGGATTCCAGATTAAATCAATGAAACCACAACTTTATTGCTAATCCATCATTACCATAGAGCCATGAACATTCCCATATCAATGTCTCTTATGACTTCAAAGATTCAAAAGGAAAAATAAATAAAATTTGGAGCATGGAATAAAACCTTACATGCTTCAACCCATTTAAAAAATTGGTCTTTTAGTTCATTTGCTTAAACTCAAGATCGACTGCCTATTAAATCTCCAAATTAGATTGTTGTCCATATATTCTTTTTTATTTTCTGTTATCTCTCCTGTCATGAAATCCAGAATTGTAATAGTCTTTACCTTATCACACCCTTTTGATACTATATAGGACCAGAACTTCCATTTTTGGTCTCGAGCCACCATGTGCATGGGCATCTTTGAACAAAAGGATCAAGTCTCCTTTCATTCCCACTTTTTCTAAAGGCTCGATGACCTACTAGATATCCTTGATGAGACTTGGAAATCACTCTGAGTCCCAAAAAACCCATATTTCCAGCCTTTTAGGGTACCAGCGAACCTTCACACATGGAATTGGAAACCCTTTCTTTGTTCTAATATTTTTTCTTGTTCCATCTCAGATTTAACCTATTATATATTAAAGTTGGCATTGATGTGAATAATATTTTCCATTTGGATTAATTTTTTCACACTAACATCATTTTTTGATCATTTGGATAATTTTTTCATATTGTAATTCCTCATTTCTTGTTGAATTATATTTTTATTGTTATTTTTTGCAATGAACTAATTACTATGAATGTGTAGGAGAAGTCAATATTTAGTGTGCATCACTATTAGTTGATATAATAATAAAGACCTTGTTCATATATGTTGACTGGCCATATCAAGTAGTTGTGGAGGATGCCATATCGAAAGCACTAAGAGAACCCGCATTTGTAAAAACATTTTCTGCTCCACTTGTTAGATGGCCATTTAATTTTTAGACGGTCATGTCTTGATGTAGGGGCATAATTTAATTTTCTGATTTTACCTTGGTAATTTCTAGAGAATTTAGTTCGTTAGATTGAACGGTGATGTGTGTCCAATAAATGGCTTTATTTCTAGGTGGAGCTCGAGATCATCCAGAGGATCATGAGATAACTATCGTCATGATAATTTCTGTTCCTATTTTGGGTTGATTGGATCCTGTATTTTTGGATCTCAAACGAATTGTAATTAATGTCGAAACATATTAATAAAAAAATGTGTTAACTTTTAGTTAACGATGGTATTTTCTATGCTTGGAGTAATTTACTTCAATCTTTTAGCCCAATTCAATTTCCTATTTAGCAATCACATTAACATTGATAGTAAATGTTGATAGAACATAAGAAAATAACTAGAAGACAAGCCAAGACAAGAGGACACAATATTTTGGCAGATGCCAAGGAAAAACTCCAATGTGGGAAAAACCCTTTGATCAAATCTTCTTATTATTCTTCAAATTCAGTAGAGAGATAAAGTACAAGTTATAGTAGTCAACATGATACAATACATCATACAATACATAGGAGTGCTATGGCTATGAATTTCAATATGAAATAATCTATTGATTGCTACTATTAATATTATATAAGGGGTGCTCTTCCAATGGCCATTTATTAGCTATGTGAAGAAGGATTTGTGGAATTTGTATTTACTATAAGATTATGTATAGCTGAGTTGCAGACAACTAAGTAGAATTTGGTAGGAAGTTTGGAGTATGTGTAATTCATAATGATATTTTCTTCTCTTCAATGACGACTTTTCAATGTGTGAGTTTTGACCTAAGACATTGCATTATCAATGTGTCAAGGCTAAAAAATCGACCTATATGTCAACTACTTCTTATGATTGTTCCTAGGAACATGAATCCTAACTTGTGTAGGTTTAAAATTTATCACAAGTTTTCTCTATTGTGGTCGAATTTGTGGATGTTATCTCAAAATTTATTTAAGGTACCATGGATCTAAATTTCTTATGAAATTTCAACACTATAACAAACTTTGGTGCAAATTGTTGATCAATTCTCACTTGGGTAGGGTTATAGATGTTAATGAAAATTTTGTGTGCATGCATGAGAGTTGGGCGAAAATGCTCAATGTTGTGTAGAATTAGTGTGATGAATATGGGATAGTGCAAAGCATAGTTTTGAAGATTAGTCTAAGTTGAATCATACCTAATCAACTCAGTCAAGTTGATTAATTTTTGGTTGAACGGTTAATTGTTGGTTCAATGGATAGAAGATCTTGCAGGCCCAAATACCAAAGGGAAAAATGGAGCCCATCATGGGGTTCTCTTTGTAATTCTCCACCACTTCTACCTTCCATGCTTCCTCAAACTCCTCTCCAACCTCAATATCAGTGCTAGTAGTAGCATGAGCAGCAACACTACGCTTAGTAGAACTAGAACGTGTTTTCCAAACTGCACGAGAACTACTACCCTCACAAGTCACCATGTACCATACTTGGTCTTGGTGGTTCACTTCCTTCAACTCCTGGTTCAACTACCATATCTTCATTGGAACCAACACCCCGAACTCCACTAGACAACGATTCGCCATTTTGTACTAGTGATTCGCCATTTGTACTGGTGATTCGCCATGATTTTACAAGATAATATAATCTCGTGAGAGATTCGCCAAAAAAATTATATATGCATATTATATTATTAATAAAATCACATTCCATTTTTCCTATGTATCATGGGGATTCACCCATTTATTATACATATAAATTTAGGGGGTTTCTTAAAATTTTCCCTGAGAAAGATGTGTTGGTTCTTTCGAAAAACATATAAGGGGTATAGGGTCCAAATTAATGATTAAAATGGGCTATAAAGGCAAGGGATTAGGCAAGCATGCACAAGGCATGGTTGATCCCATTTCGGTTGAGGAATGACCCAAGAATCTTGGTCTTGGTTATGTGCAATTTAATGGCAAAGACTCCAAAGCCATGAAGGCATTTGAGGCTATTTCAAAGAGAACCTTTATTCCAAGTTCTAAGATTAAAATATGTCAAATTTGTTTCAAAGATGATTTCCATTGCTTTAAGCCTTTGTTGCAGCAAGAAGATGGTAGACATGTAGCTTATGGCGAGCATGCAAGTTCATACAGTTTTCAAGAAGATGAACATTCAAAGTAGTACAGGAGGTATAATACTTCTCATGATCAATTTGATTGTATTTCTTCAAAGCATGATAATTTTACATGCTTAAATAGAAGAAAGATTTTCTATACATATTGTGGTCGATTTAATCATGATGTTTCGAGATGCTGGATGAGGAAGAAAGCATATAGGAAGCAGATGAGGCAAAGACAACTTTCTAAGAAGGTGCATAAGTTTTTCACATATTGCCAAAAGAAGGGACATGATGTCTCTCCAAAGAACATCATGTCCCTAGACGTCCAAAGAACATGCAACAAGAGGACAAAAATATTGGCGCAAGTGGAACTGCATATTCCATTATCGATGTGAAAATGGAAGATTCACATGAGGAAGAGTTGCAGCAGCAAAAGTCGCCATGGAAGTGGCTTGGTAAGAAGAGGATGGACTTCTTAACATAGTAAGACATACTCCTTTGTACATATCCAAATTTCGGTTGTATGCATGTATTTTATGCTGTAATCTATCGTTTGTTTGAGCCACCTTGGATCATTGATCAAGGCAGCGATGTACAGTTTCCTTCTGCAAATTTCTCGCCATAAATTTTTTGAGTGAGTGCAAGAAAGATAGCTTTTGACAAGAGGAAATGTGCATTGAGTAAAGGAAGTGTGAATTGCTTTCTAGTTGTGGTTCAAAGTCACTAGCCATTCAAGGCAAGTGCTTGGAGGCTGAAGAGAAGAGGGTGCTATACTCTCATCTACTGTAAAGATCAGTTTTAGTATTTCAGAGAGATTTTGGGGTCCAAAAGCTTCTCATTTGGGAGGTGTGATCAGAACTAGATCATGGACCAGAATGATAGCTCAAAATTCAAAGTGCTCGGAAGAGTTTTGAACCTAAACGAACAGAAACGTCTCGTTGCTATGATTCTGGTGCCACAAATGGTTCTCAAAACTGAGGTCGTATGTGAAAGTTACGAAGGTTTGAAGTCTCCAGTAAACTCCATTTTTCAGTTGACCAAGTTTGACTTTCAACATTGGAAAAATTTAAAAAAAAAAAGAATATTCCAAGAAATATTCCTAGAATATTCCTCAAAATATTCCCTGGAATATTCCATTCGGGTGAATTATCTGCTGACAAGTGGCATCCTATTATTCGTTTATGGTTTGACTATTTGGAATTTGGCCAATTAAAGGGTGCCACGTGGCAAGCCTAGAGGCCACCACGTGGCCTCATGCTAGAGAAGTTGTGGCATATGAGAATTTTGTTGGCATCCATGGGTTTCGAACCCTGGACCTTCCTCCACGTGCAAAGGCGCCCGACCAATCGGGCCACAGGTGTTTCTTAACACATATGGAATGCGAGTTTAATTTATGGTTTAAACTTTTATACAACAGAAAAAAAAATTAGGGCTAGCCCCCGACCATGTGGCCAGGCACTCGAAATCGAGGCCTTAAGGCCCTTAAACCATGTTGTAAATGGTTTGGCCGACCGTTCAATGTGACCATGCAATTCAACATTATATGCCACGGTTATTACAACAACGTTTTGGTTAACGGTTTTTGTTGCGGTTTGGGCGGAATGGTCATCTGACCGCCCACTACCACATTAAATTTGAACACAAACAGTTTCCGCCTAATTTGAGCGCAGTTCCACCAATTTCGGACCTATGCCATCTTTAGCGCTTTTAACTGGCAGTTGCTCCACAATTAGTGGGGTTTTTGGGGGACATTGCATAGTTTTCTTTGGGAGGTCATAACTTCCTCATTATTAGACCAAACTGGATGAAAATTTAGTCAATTTTGGGTCTCTTTGACCTTCTAGAGAGTTTGGGACAGGTTTCAGGTCGAATAGAGGTGATCTTCAACAATTTTTGCTTCAGGGAAGATGAAGGAGCCATCAGGGCCACCATGAGACAAATTCAGTTTGAGGTCTAGCCAGGGGAGTTAGAGTCCTTTTCTAGAGTTCCAATAGTCTAAATTGGATAATTCAGATGTTATAAATATGATGAAATGGTTTGCAGAGCCTATAGAGAACGTTTGAAGGCTGAGAATCTTCAGTAAAGTTCCAGGGGTCATTAGTTCCAGCTTTGGCCAGCAGCAGTGCAGGGCATAGAAAGAGCTTCTTGAGACCATTTGCAATGAACCAGTGGTCATTATTGACTATAAAAATGTTTCTGAATCTAATGACAGAGGTTTCAGAAATTTTCAATAACTTCTAGAGGTCTAAAACTCAGCAGAGAAGTTTTCTTTGACCCTAGTGCCAAGGGGTGTCGACAGTGTTTGGAGGCAAAACCGGAGCAGTCGGAGGCCATTTTTGATGAACGAATAGTCTAACTTGGCTATTTCAGACATTTTGAAACCAATGGAAGTGGTTTCAGAAGATTTTGCAAACTTCTACAGCTTGAGAAGTTGATGTGAAGTTTTGGGCAGCCTTGGGCAAACTGTGGAGGATAGCCTATTTTGGGGATGCAGTGCTAGATTTGAGCAATTTATCAGTTGGTATTTGGTGTCTGATGTGCGTTGGATACAGTAGGAGTGGTTTCAATGACAGAAACAAAATTCTGAGGGAGTTTGTGCCATTTAGAAGCTCAAAGTAGCTTAGTGCAATGATAGAAGGAATCGTGTCAACAAGAGCCTAAAGTTGTTTACAAAGTTCGGATAGCCAATTGAGGGATATTTATAGTATTTTCAGTCCTTTGAATCATTTTCGTATTCATTGGAATTAAGTATTTACTTGTAAAAAAACTTACCATAATCCCAAAGAGCTGAGTCATGATGACAAAGCTCAAAGGAGACGTATCCCACGAGATTTCGGGTGAACTCCTAGTTAAAATTGTTGTTGTGTTTGAATGATTATTTGCTGTATTATGTTGTTGTCATACATGTTAAATTGCAGCAAGAACAAATGAACTTAAGACACATAAACAATAAAAATTCATACACCACTTTCAAGTAAATAATTCCGCAAAATTGTCAAGTACAAGCTAGATCATTTTAATTTAAACTGAGTGGTAGGTTCTTGAAATACATACAAGTTATCCAGACCATTTTTAGATCAATTGGACCTTAAACTTAATATCATTTTCAAAAGGATCAGAACTCATCTGAGCTCTATGGTTGACATTAAAGAAATACACATTCTTAGACATAACAATTATGGAGTGGACTTATTAGCAAATAAAACGCCCTTATATGAAATCATAACTCTTCCTATCAATGATTGGGAGACTCATCCTTCAATTCCATGATATGTGGATATGTAGCAGTCAAAATATTTTTTATCGGGGGAGGTTAAGCATGTGATCCCTTTGTTAGTCAATACATTAGGTCATACAAACTTTATAATGAAACATTGTAGAAGGATTTATCACTTAGCAATGGAAGACATGGTATGATACATTACTAAGAGAAGATTATGGGAGGATAAGGTGGATTTGACATAGTGAAGAAGTCACACGTTGCAAGCATTGGATCCATCCCTTGTGGGAGTATTAATTAAGGGTTGGATTTAAATCATTCAACCATTAAAACATATAACGAAGTTTTGGATCATTGGTCTCTTTCCTTGTGTGCAAAAAGTGGTTTGTAGGTCTGGTGTTCCTTTGCAGACTGAGCTATGGAAATTATTGAGTTCCTTTAAGATCTCCTTTTCATATTAATAGCTCGGCTAAGTTCGTAATCCATTGAACCTCTATGGGTTGAAAGGGAAGCTTTATCTCTTTCCTTGGGTGTAGCGATTGGTAAGAAAGTTCGATGTTTGGTGTGTTCGTATGTTGCCATTATTCGAATTCCTTTCAACTCTCCTCTAAATGATATCGACGGTTGGGTTCTTCTACAAGTGTGGTATGTCGGTGCTATTGGGGTTAATATTGTATGGCATGAATAAATTTGGGTCTCTTACAAATTCAGAGGTTTGGCATCTCCTCTTGGTATTAGTTGTGGGTATTGGGAGCCCAACTTGTGGTGGATCTCGAGGGAGAGCTATAAGGTTGCTAGCTTTCATAGTCAACATGATTAGAAAGAATAATTCTTCCCTTTTGGAACAATACATAAAGGACCTTTAGTAGGCTATGTTACAATTAAAGATATGATGTAATCAATAGGTGTCTGAAATTACTTCTATCATGGATATCCTCATCTAACAAAGAATGTAGATCTAGAGGGGTAAAGATGAGATCAATAGTCTTTAATGTCAAATTTAGGAATTGTAGCAAGCTAATGCTTAGGGTACCTAATCCTCCATTTCTACAATAAATCCTATTAATAATTCTAGCTTTTTTTCCCTTATTTTAATGTAGCTACTCAAATATGAAACTTGTGAACTCTTATGATGAAGAACATCATCATTATCCAAACCCAGTCTACTTCTACGCAAAAATCTAATTTTGTCTATTATTAAAATTTTATTATCAAAATTATACTTTTTTTTTGGAATCGAAGGTTCTGTGATCCATCATATAAATTAGTAAAATTCTTTCGGTAATAATCACGTTCCATTACATGTGATTATTACCGAAATTTTTTTACTAGAATTATACTTCTATAACTTATGATATAATTTTTTTTAATTAAAATAGTCTAATAAAATTATATATTTTAAACACTTAAATGTTAATAGCCTATAGTATTAACTTTTTAAACTATAATCTTAACTTTTTAAACTATTAATATAATGGGACACGCATATAAATAAACAAAACATAATAAAATTTAAAAAATATTATAAATTTTTTAACACTTCCAAAAATATTAAAACTAACATTATCTTTTTCACACGACTATAAAATGAGAAAAGAAAAATTCAAACAGGAATATAAACCATATAACATCAAAAGTCCAGATGACAAAAAATTAAATAGCAAAGCTTTAAAAATTACACAACTAAAAGGAAGAAATCAAAATAGAGCAACTGAACTAGAACAGAATAAAATTGTATAAGAGTCTAAAGTCTTTCATGCACCGTGTTTTAATGTAAAAAATAATTTTACTGTTTTAATTATTATTTTTAATTATAATAAATTCAGAATAGTTTATAAAAATATATATAAAAACCCATAGACAATTATCCTAATCACTCTATTTAAACTAAAATCTTAAAAAAAAATATTATCAAAATTTAAATATCAAATCACACAAATCTGCAACACATATCCGTCCTCTATATATATAAAAGAGTAACAAAGAATTGATTTTAGACACATCAAATTAGAACAACTCGGAAATTGGAGAGAAAAAACGGAGGCCAATTTTTTTATTTATTAAATCGACATTATCAAGAACTAAGTCGAAATATAATGATATTTTACGTTTCAGAAATTACCACGATACTCTGATGGCCCTGAAAATAGTACGATGATGAGTATTTCTCCCAGAATTGAAAGTATAGGTCTGCCTCTCAAAACTGATATCCTTCCTTCATTTGATGGCAGACAAGCTAATTGAGAAAGGAACCATCTTCTGCTTCTGGATAAGTTGGTCTTTAATTCCAACATTTCTATTAACAGATGAAGAAATTGAAAGGCAACCATGGTCGCTGGGGTGTTTTAAATTATGTAGATATTTAATTCTAACTCCTCGGACATAAATTGAATTTCAAGCCTAACGCTCATCTGGTGCTGTGGTGTAGTCGGTTATCACGTCAGTCTTACACACTGAAGGTCCCCAGTTCGAGCCTGGGCAGCACCAATTCAAGTAATTTTCCATCCCCTTTTTAGGGATTCATTCATCTTTCCCTAGTCTAACCAGCTTGCTTTTTTTCCTCACCTCAACTTTTCAGGGATTCATTCATCTTTCTCTAGTCTAACCAGCTTGCTTTTTTGCCCTAACCAGCTTGCTTTTTTTCCTCAACTTTTCAGGGGATTCATTCTTCTTTCCCTATTCTAACCAGCTTGCTTTTTTGCCTTGAAAATCATGGAAATTCAGGCAAAGATTTTTGAAAATCCTACTCTAGTCTAACCAGTCTGCTTTTTTTCCCTGAAAATCATGCAAATTCAAGCAAAATTTTAATAAAACCAGGCAGAGATTTTTGAAAACTCAGCTGTCAAACTTCATGATTTTGAGTGTCCTAGAGATTTTTGATGGTGCTACTTCAAGATTTCCTAAATCTTTTTGCCCAGATTCTGGCGCCTTTTGGCTGTCCAAGCAAGAGTTATGATATCTAGATTATCAAGATGAACACTATTTTCTCTTCTCAAATGATGGAAGCTTGTTGAAATTGACTTCCTTGATCTTGCAAATTAGGCTGCATTCAGAACACTATTTTCTCTTCTCAAATGATGGAAGCTTGTTGAAATTGACTTCCTTGATCTTGCAAATTAGGCTGCATTCAGAACACTATTTTCTCTTCTCAAATGATGGAAGCTTGTTGAAATTGACTTCCTTGATCTTGCAAATTAGGCTGCATTCAACACACATTTAAGAAAAAAAAACATGTTGAAAAGAATGCAAGGTTTCTTAAATTTTATAAACAGCTGTGAGAGAGCTCATTTTCCCAAGGATAGCAGTGGTTACAAAAAGCTAGAATGCATGAGAGACTTTTCAAAATGCACACCAAGGCAATGGCAAGGTAAAACTTGTCAAGTTACTTTTGTTAAAAAAGAGATATTGAAAATATGTAGAAACTAAATTTGTGAATGATTTCTTTACATGTACTATGAGCTTGGTTAATGAAATTAAAATTAATAGAGGCGTGAATGAAAAGAAATGAATTATAGAAAAAGTATTAAGAAGTCCTTCCAGATTTGATCCTATCATTGTAGCAATAGAAATATTAAGGGTGTAACTCAAATTTCTCTTCAATAGCTTATGGGTTCCTTGGAAAACCATGAATGAAGGTTGAACAAATCTGTTGAACCCATGAATGAAGGTTGACTAAATCTGTTGCCACCTCCTTTAATCAGGCTTTTAGATCTCAAGTTTCAGTCGGAAGTAGAAGCAGATTATTCAGCAATAAAAGTGTTGCTAAATGTAGTGGAAGTCGTAGATTTGACAATAGCCTTGAAAGATAATGAATTAAGAGGAATGTGAAATGACACTTCACCTAGGAACTTTTCTCAAAGGTTTGACAAATCCAATGTCCAATGCCATTATTGTAAAAGTCTAATTTGTTATTTGTTATTATTGTAATTATTGTAAAAGTCTAATGTCGGTCGTTATTTTCACTGAGTCAAATTTACCCTAAATATACCCTCTTAAATGTTGGTAAATAAATTTACTTCATAATTTTATCAATTTTTTTGATAAATCCAACAACTTAGTTTCAAAACATACAATCCTCTTGCCAATTTGGAAAATATTATAACAGGTCATCATCAAAACAATGTAAACTAATTTCAAATAAAATCATTTTTAACTGATAATTGGATGAAAACTTCCCTCAAATTATTAACATATAAACACTTCACTATACAGTAGCTTAACATATAAATAGGGATACTGGGAGTCTCTGTAAAGAAAAATGTCAATGAAGATCAGGATGCAGAGGAATATCAAATAAAAATAAAAATAAAATAAGTAGAAAATAGGGATAATATTCCTTAAATAAAAATAAAATAAGTAGAAAATAGGATAATCACAGAGAGGGGGTGGTCTGAAAACTTCCTTCAAATTACTTCGTTCCCATTCAACCACTTAGAAGTATCCTGATAATAACATATAAACACTTTTCACTATACAGTAGCTTAACATTGAAATGGGGTTACTGGGAGTCTCTGTAAAGAAAAATGTCACTGAAGATCAGGATGCAGAGGAATCTCAAATATAAATAAAATAAGCTGAAAAATAGGGATAATCACTTAGAGAGAGGATGGTCTTTGTTCAACGTATGGTTTCAAAGCTATCAGATAGTAAAAATCTATCTGATCATTCACGAATTGGATGCTCAGGATCAGGATGCTGACAAAAGCATTTCAAAGGATATCCTTCTCCCATATCTAGAGAACAAAACCATGTCGCCGATCTACTGTCCAAAAAAGGTTGCAGTTCTGTGCCGGGCATGGTCAATTTCTCCTACTTTGAGAAGGACATTCTCCAGAGGTCTGGTCATTTTAAGTTTTGATGATCTATTTTCAGATTTAAAATTTTCTTGAAGGTATCTCTGGGCTTGTAGACGTTCTTACAGATTAGTTTTTAGCATAATTGGCGAACATAGAAGAACAGAACTATGTTAAATATGTGTGGACGCATTTGATAAAGTATAGAGATAGGTAGAGGTTCTGATAGAAGAAAAAGAACATAAATTTCAACGCAATTATGCTAGGGAGAAAGACTGATAGGATCCCTTTTGAAAGTGAATCGGGGAATTCTGCAAACTGAAGAAAAATCCATGAAATATGCAACCTTCTTTTATAATAAAACAAGGTTGTTTTATGTTTCTTGAAAAACAGTGAAAATCTATCATATAGTTAAAATTCAGGGTATGAAGTTCCCTGGGATTGGAGAATTTCAAGCAACCAGTGCTTCGATGAGACGTGGACACAGTGCGATGAAATCATCTTACCCAGATTTGGGAATATAGTTCTTACAGTGAAATCAATTGGGAGGGCTACAGATACTTGTTTCACGCTTTCGCGCTCTTTTGAAAAGAGGCCTTTCCCGTGAAATGCCGCTGAAGATCAGGATGCAGAGGAATCTCAAAGAAAAATAAAATAAGTTAAAATATTGTGATAAACACTGAGAGAGAGATCATAGAGTGAATACAGAGCTTCGAGTGAAACCCATTATAGGAGGGCTGCAGATACTTGTTTCACTCTTTTTCGCGCAACCTCCATTAAAGGGAATGAGTAAAGCTGGGGCATTCCGAGAATTGAACTCGGGACCTCTCGCACCCTAAGCGAGAATCATACCACTAGACCAAATGCCCTTGGATGAAGTGAAACTTTCTTCAATTTAAACCTTTTCGTGCCATCTACACAAACCAATCCAGAGAGTTAATGACCACACTCTGTAATTCCCATGTCTTTTGATTAATCTGAAAAAAAATCAATGCTAGGTTTTGTGAAAATATGGGTTCTTTAAATAAAATGGCCGCACCAGTTAGTCACTGCAAATTCCTGAACTCTATCAGATTTTGGTAGGGAAGTGTAGATCACGTCGATCTTTTCTTGTAGAGTTGAAACTTATACCCTTCTCGAAAGAATTTTGAAAAACATTTACATATTCAATTAAAGTTACTCAAACTATGCTTGACATAACAGTTTGAACAGTATAACATTGCTGTGTGATTTATTTATTCGATTAATTATACTTAGGCGTTATGGCATTTTGATGTGTAGTTTTTTTTTCTCATTTTGATTTTGGAATATTTTTGGATATAGTAATTGAGATAAAGATGTAAAATATTTTTTACAACTGAATTTAAATTAATTCAAAATCAAATAGATTACTGTTTATCTGATTTTATAATATTCCTGAAATCTACTATTAAAATAAAAATAATTCTTACAATATGCTGATAGCGCTGAAAATAGTGCCGTGATGACTATTTCTCCCAGAATTAAAAGTATAGGTCTGCCTCTGGAAACTGATCTCCTTCCTGTGCAGTTACGCAGGCATAAAGGTAATCTTATGGCAGGCAAGTTAATTGAGAAAGGAACCATCTTCTACACCTGGATATGTTGGTCTTTAAGTTCCACAACTTATAATTTCAAAACCATTTGATTACAAAGTGGTGCTGTGGTGTAGTCGGTTATCACGTCAGTCTTACTCACTGAAGGTCCCCAGTTCGAACCTGGGCAGCACCAATTGCTAATACTTTCGGATTGACGAAGTGGACCTTTTTAGGTTTAATATTTGTTTAATGATTAATTTAATTTTTTTAGGTTTAATATTTATTTAATGATTAATTTAATTTTAGGCGGATTGACGAAGTGGACCTTTTTAGGTTTAATATTTGTTTAATGATTAATTTAATTTTTTTAGGTTTAATATTTATTTAATGATTAATTTAATTTTTTTAGGTTTAATATTTATTTAATGATTAATTTAATTTTAGGTTTAATATTTATTTAATGATTAATTTAATTTTTTCTTTTTAGATTTAATATTTGTTTAATGATAAATCTAATGTTACGCTTATCAATTGGTGGTGTGGTGGTGTGAGTTATCCCAAAGTGAAATATGAAAATCATATAAGCTTTAGTTCTAAGAGTTTGAGTTTTTTTCTTTTTAGGTTTAATATTTGTTTAATGATTAATTAGGTGGATAGGCCTTCTCTTTTGAAAGAGATCAATTTTTTTTCGTCAACATATTTATTATGCAGAGGACACTTGTTACTCGTTTAAAAAATGACACCTGTTACTCATTTAAAAAACTAGTTCGAACTAACTCTACTCTGTTCACCTTTCTGTTCCCGTTATTCGCTCCGCCGATTGTGTAAGTTCATGCTCAACAACCCACTTTGTCTCTAGCTTCTTCTACAGCCGAGAACACGTTTGCCTCCACGCCCCCAATGCCGCTGACACCTGTAACTTATTGGTTTATGGGAAGCTTCTCTTGTTTCTCCGTTGTGCCATTTGTTTTTCAATTCTTTCCTTGCATTCTTCGCACCTGTCTTGATTCTATTTTCGGTCAGTCGACGGATTCCCTATCAGCGCAATTTGTTTGATTTTTAGGTTGATTTGAGTTTATTTCCTTACAGAGGGTTTCATGGCTATTCTATATGTGCATAGAATGTTTATTTTCTCCTCCGGAATGTGTTTCCAGGTTTTGGGTGTGTTTACCCACCTGTTTCTCCTCAACTTTGACGATGGAGGAACTGAAACTTACAGCCTTAGACTTACCAGTCTGTAGACTCTATTTTGCTGAAGGTAATTAGTTTATCTTGGCTCTTTACTGCGGAATTTCAAGGTAACTATTGTTCTTGTTTTTCTCATGATTATAATCTACTTTCCTTACTTCTCACCCTTTCCTGTTGTGGTTTTATCAAGTACGTGGCGAGAGAAATCATTACCTCGTTCTACCCTCTCTTGGGCATCTCAGAATGCAACCTATAGGTTCTCAGATTTCCCTTGTTTTTTTGTCTCAATGGTTTAACATAAACAATCTCTTGCTTCCGGTTTTGAGGACTGTGTCCTCCTGTCTGCACAGGGGCAACGTTCCGACATTCTTAGAACTTCATGCAACTCTCCATACTAAGAAGCTTCGGAGTTCTTACAAATACTTTTAGTTCTATGTAAATTTCTTTAGACTTTCTTGGATGTTTTTACACACCCCATTTGTTTTTTTTTCTCTGCTGGTTTTGGATGTTGCGAATTTTGTGGTGTTTCCTTATGTGGGTAGTTTTGGCTTCAGGAAGGACTATTTTTCACCATGGGTGGTGCTCTCTTGAGTGAATTTCTACCGCAAATATTGATACCTGTTGCTGCTGTTATTGGAATTGGGTTCGCGCTGCTTCAATGGATGTTGGTTTCACGCGTTAAAGTGGGTCCTGAGAAGGCCTCGTCTGTCAATAATGGAGTGTATAACGAGTTCTTAAACGATCAAGCCGAGGAAGATGGCGGCGATTTAAAAAATGTTGTCTCCAAGTGTGCAGAGATTCAGAACGCCATTTCCTTTTTCATTAAGATTTCCCTTGCTACTGTTCTTTTTTCTTAAAAGCATTAAGCCGAAGTTGAAAACCCTCTGCAAGGAAATGTTAATAAATAGAAGGTTCTGGGTGAAGTTGGGTTTAAGCCGAAGTTGAAAACCCTCTGTAAGGAAATGTTACTCTCTCGTTACATCAAGTTTCTTGATTACCTGTGAGGGTGGCAAGAGAAATCAGGTACGTGGCGAGAGAAATCATTACCTTGTTCTACCCTCTCTTGCGCATAATACTGATTATATTTGAATCCTTTTATTATCCTTGATGTTACTGTATCTTGGCTTCTTAGTATGGAGAGTTGCATGAAGTTCTAAGAATGTCAGAACCTTCTATCTATTAAGATTTCCTTTATTTTCTATTCGACTTAATGCTTTTCTTCTCGTTCCAACAGGTACTCTCTTGATTGGTTTATTACATTTAGTTTATCCTTTTATTTGTACCTCTACTCATTTGAGTTTATTTCATTTGCTTGTCCCTCCTTGATGTTACTGTATCTTGGCTTTCTAGACTTATTTTATTAGTCTGCATATTTTATCTTTATCCTTACACTTTGGGCAAACATGCCTGATGTTAGCGTGATAAGTACGGTGCTTATTTTGGTCTCCTCTGGGTTGGGTTCAATTTGAACTGCTTTATTTTAATCTCTTGCCTGGTTTACAGCGTTGAGATTTTTTCGAATTCATTAAATTTGAAAAAAAAAATGTTAGATCTATGTTGGCAACCCCCATCACTATCTTGCATCTATTTTCCCATGACAACACCGGTCATGCACCTTCTTGAAAAAGGATCTTATCCAAGCTACTATTTTACATGTAATCATAGACCAAAAGAATCTCTCCTTTCTCATGACACCATCCTTGCAGATGGACTAGGTTTCGATGACTAAGGGGTCCTATGATTGACAGCTCTGCAAGAAATTCATTCTTCCCTTGATTGTTATAGGTAGATCTCTTCAATGCCAAAGGAGATAAGAAGAAAGTGAAGCAGAGCAAGAGGAAAACCAGGCAGCAGCAAAATAAAGAACCCTAGGTGGAATATCATTCTGTTTTTAGATTTTTCTTTAAGGTATTGTGACCCTGCCCGAGACTTGGACTGGCAGGCTCTCCCAATTCAAAATTTGAAAAAAATGAATATTTGGCATTGTAAGTTTGATAATAGGTGAAATCCATTGTGGGATACACATGTGAATTCATAAATCTACAGTTTAATAGAAGTGCTGGATGTGAAAATTTGAGTTTTTCCATCATTTGCTTGTGCCTTTAAAGTTGTGTTTGCTTCCATTTATAAGCTTTATGTTCTTGTTTGAAGAAGATTTTCAACCCCTGTGGTTGTGTTTGTTTCCATGCCTACCTATGGACTGCACCACATCCAACATGGCAATAATTTAAAAAGTAACAGTAGCCTCTAGCTTTAGCTTCCAACGACAACATTTGAAAGATAATGCATCATAATAGGAAGAGTGAAGAGTAGGATCATTTGAACTTCGAGGGTGGAAAGAGAATGACAAACTCCAACAATTAACTGTTGATGAACTAAACACCAAATACAAAATGAAGATAATAAAGAACGAAAAGCATACCTGCTAAGCCATAAAATGCAGCCCAGAATGTCCAAAATTTAAATGCAACCCAAAAACACAGGCCAGAAATGCAGTTTCCCAGCCCAGAAATGCAACCCAGAATGTAAGAAACAAAGAAACATAGGTGTTACTCCATGGAATGGTGGATTATAGTCTCAGAAATGCACAGAGAACAGAGAAAGTGAATACAATACTTGAAGCAGCAAATTTTGAGGGTGTTAATAGGTTTTGTGTGTGATTTTGGTTTTTGGGCACAATTTTTGGATTTATTAGTGCATTTTTTGGGTTTTTTGGTTAGCCATGCATTATGACATACCTCAGTTGTATTAAACTATATAGGCACATATATGGTATGGTAAATTTAACTATATGTTGACTGTACAATATTCATACCATAGAGATAGTTTTCTGTACCACACAGGAGCTGAATTTTGTACAGGAACCTCCAGTATGACCGAATTTTGAAACTATACTCCGTTGGTGTAATTCATAAAACATCAACATCTTATAACATTCATTTACGAAAGTGCAGTTGTTTTAGAAGAATAGTGTATGGTGTTCTGAACAGTATACACTGCTAACGCAACGAATATAGAGGAATGAACAATAACATTGGTTTATGCTAATCACATTATACAGTGGTTCATCAAGCCGGAGACAAGGTATATGCCTTCTTTGGCAACTGAATAATAATAGGATCAAGCAAACATCTATATCACAGTTGCAATTTCCAGGCAAGTGTGCAAAAAATTTGTTACTATAAACACTTAAGCTTGTACCTTTGCATCACTCCCAACAATCTTGCAACTGACAATATTAGAGATGAACTACATGTAACTGTGCCAATAACCACACAAATTGAGATTCTTTGTGAATCAGTTACTAGCCATTACTAGCTGTCATTACAAGGAAACTGGGAAAAACAATTGCATCTATGAATATTTGTGCTGTGCCTTTTCTAAACTAGCAATGACCAGTAATCCTCACAAGAACATAATCCATTCTTGAAATGATGGAGATGATTTACATCCATCACAATAATCTCATAGCTGACAATCTCAAAGATGAACTTTGAGGCACTTTGTTAGACACCACAGGCAAGAAGATTTTTTGTGATGCAATCACTAGCCATTACTAGCTGCCAATCCAGGGAATGTACACAAAAACTTTGTATCTATGAAAATTTATGCGTGTGCTTTTTTTAAACTAAGTATTACCAGTAATCCCCACAAGAACATATTACGTTCCTGAAATGATGGAAACAATTTACATCCCCTCACAACAATCTCATGATTGACAATCCTGGAGATGAACTTTGTCGCACTGTGGCAGTCACCACACACACAAAGATTCTTAGTGATCCATATAGGGGTGCCAGGTCTTGTGTTAAGTAGCCCAAAATCAATTGCCAGCTTCTCGCTATGACTGTGGAGCATGTTTTCTTTCACCTCCTCCTCTACATCATGTAGAAAAAAATCTGTCATAGGTAGATATCCTGCCTCCTTCATCTATTTGCCCAAGGTCTCCAACATAGCATAAATTTTGTCTAATTGAGGATGTGATATGTCACCGACCAGGATTCTGTGTATCCTGTTATTTAATTCAATCAAGCTGCATCCTAGTGTTTTTTTCAAACCTTTGTCTTTAATTCCTATTCTCAGCTTACCACTTCGTCCCACCTGCCAGTATCAGCATAAATGTTTGATAATAGTACATAACATCCAACATTCTCAGGCTCTAAGTCAAAAAGTATTTTTTCCACCTGTTCACCTAGCTCAATATTGCAATGAATACGACATGCACTAAGTAAAGCTCTCCACACCCCAACACCAGGTTGAAATGCCATCTTCTGAATAAAGTCGTGTGCTTCATCTAAATGTCCAGCACGACCAAGAAGGTCAACCATGCATGCATAGTGTTCCTCAGTGGGTTTAATGCAATAATCTCGAATCATACAATGAAAGTATTCCCAACGCTCATTGACCAGGCCTGCATGACTACATGCATACAAAATAGAAACAAAGGTGATGTGGTTTGGCTCTATGCCTGCCTCTTGCATTTGTTAAAAAATCGAAAGGGCGTCCTCACCATGTCCATGCATTCCATAACCAGAAATCATTACACTCCATGACACCACGTTTCTTTCAGTCATTTTATCAAAAAAACTTCGTGCAATATCCACACACCCACATTTGGCATACATGTCTATCAAAGCAGTCCCCACAATAACATTAGCTTCGAATCCAGTTTTAACAATGTACGAATGCATCGATTTTCCTTGTTGCAAAGATGCTATGTGGGTACATGCCAAGAGCACATTTACCATGGTAATTGAGTTAGGCATCACATCTTCCAATTGCATGTCATGAAATAGTGTTAAGGCTTCAACGGCATGCCCAGTTTGGGCACACGCAACAATCATCGCACTCCAAGAGACCACATCTTTTTTAGACATTTTGTCGAACAATTGTTGTGCAATTTCCATATAACCGCATTTGGCATACATATCTAGTAGGGAATTCAACACAAATGTATCTGATTCAAGTCCCCTTTCAAGGACGAATTTGTGAATCCACTTACCCTGTTGCAGAGCTCCTGAAAGTGCACATGCTTGGAGAGCACTTACTAGGGTGAAAGAATTCATCTTCATGCCTACTAATTGCATTTCATTAAAGATATTCAAGGCCTCAGTAGCATGCCCACTTTGGGAATACCCATGAATCATTTCATTCCAAGAGACCTCATTTCGGTGAGACATGTTGTTGAATAATTCTTTTGCAATCTCTAATCTTCCACACTTGGCATACATGGTCACAAGAGAATTCTGCACAAAGACATCAACCTAAAATCCGCTTCTAATTATGCAACTGTGTATCCACATTCCTTCACGCAGACCTGCTACTTTGATACAACCTGAGATCTACCTGTATCTACTTGTATGGGAATTTCAAGGATAAGATTTAAGATAGTTTGGTGAAGAGATGAGAAATACCCAGCTGCAGAAAGGAAGCTGACATCCCCTGAACAGAAATACCCAGCACAGAAAAGTCACAGTAAAACTAGTGGATAACAAAAATCAATGTTGTATAAAGAGATTAGAAATACTAACTGCAGAAAGGAAGCTGACATCTCCTGAACAAAAATACCCAGAACAGAAAAGTCGCAGGTAAAACTAGTGGATAACAAAAATCAATGTTGGATAAAGAGATTAGAAATACTAACTGCAGAACAGAAGATGACAGTCCCCAGAAGTTTGCCACTAAATCTGCATTTTCTGGCAGACCTCAGGGTATGCAGTAGCTGCAACTATTGCATGTCACAGTTAGGATAGAAAAAAACAATGATTCATTACAAGTTGCAAATGCTGATTGTAGCAGAGTGCTGATATGATTATCAACGAGTAGTGATTAATTAATGGGAAAATGAGATAAATATTGGTGTTAATAGAGGTCGGTAGGAGCAATGGCAGATTACGTCATATAAATTGTCTGCCTCTTTATGTTTCAACTCATAATTATATATCATAATTATATATAGGAGGATCACTTAAGATTCACAGTATAAGATCTGCATCTGTTGACCCGTAAAACGATGTTTTTCACAGTATAGTGCTCTACACTGCAAATTTCTTCATCTTTCGGGCCATCAAATTGGTCCTCTAAATCAGAAAATAGGTTAACATGTCATATATCTGTATTAATGGAGAAAATTTCATCTTTCTGTTTCATGAGTTAAATTCTGATGACTAAAATGAAATTTTCTTTTTTCCCTTCATGTCAAAAACTACAATTACTTCAAATTAATAATTCACAAACAAAACTCCTATCGGCCTCTCTTTGCACCTTCTGGGGCAACTGCTAGTTTAATGTTACATTTTTCAAGTGGTGTTGTGGTGTAGTCGGTTATCACGTTATTGAAAATCATATAAGTTTTAGTTTTTTTTCTTTTTAGGTTTAATATTTGTTTAATGAATAATTCAATGTTACTTGTAGTGTTAGTTTTAGTTGGTGTTTATTGTAAAATTCAGTGAATTTTTATCCCGATAAGGGCTGGGTGTTTTTGGTGTTTGTTTTGTGGTTTTCTGAGATAGTTATTACTATCAAATTGTTACAACAAATATTAAATTTTGATGGTAAGAATTAAAATGTTTAGATTATTAAAATGAACACTTATTTCTACTATCAAATTATGGAAGTCTGTTGAAAATGGCTCCCATGGTCTTGTAACTCGGGTTGCTTTCATCACACTCATTCAATTTGAGTAAAACATGTAGAGAACGCCAAGGCTCTTTACATTATATACAAACAAAGGTGGGAGAGCCCATTTTACTTAGCATCACAATGGCTACAAAATACCAATAATGATGGATTACTCTACAAAATACATACCAAGGCAACAACAAAGTAAAACTTGTCGAATTATAATCAACGGGATGAATTAGTTTTTCTATGATTAAATGGAAGAGAAAGGTGCAGTGGCATTTCAGCTGGAAAAAAATCTCAAAGGTATGACAAATCTAATATCTAAGGTCATTATTGTAAAAATTGTATAATACTATGCATCTGAATGTAGAAAAAGCAATATGATATAAAAGAAAATGCAGATTTCATTAACAGAGATAAAACTAAAAGTGAAAAGAATGAAAATCAATCGTTTGTGATGTCATAGAAGAAAGTAATAAAAATGTGAGGTAGTTAGATGGTAGTTGTAAAATGTTTTTGTTATTGAATCGCTGAAAATCTAAGGTGAGAATGGGAAACAACAATAAAGTATTAATCATGAGCAAAGGAGCTATCTTCATTTACACCAAGCAAGGTGACAAGAAACAGATCCCTATGTCCATGATTTAAAACATGACCTCAATAATATGAATCATAAGTCAAAAAGAGATATAGGGCTAAGTTTGAGATTGAAGAATGCATTATTTTTTATAAAAATGGTAGTGATAGTCAAATTGCATTAGTGAAAATGACAAAAGCAAGAATGTTTCCTTTAACGATGAAAAATGAATTTTCAGCTACATTTAACATCGACACAACAAAACATCCAATTTTTTGCTTCAATCCAATGAATTTGTTATATAAAAAGCAACTTGTAAGAGGATTGTCTTTGATTGAACAACAAATAAACTTGTGAGAGTTGCATTTTGGAAAAAAAAAATATACATGTGTTTTTTTGTCTAGTAAATCATGGAGAGAAAGAATTCCGCTTAAGTTGACTTGTTTCTCTATGGTCCAACATAAACCCCCTCTTTTGACAAGAGTTTTCATTTTATAACATTCATAAATGACTTTGGTAAAAAAAACATGGGTCTATTTCTTAAAAATAAATCAAAGGCCTTTGGGGATCTTCAAGCAATTCAAGGCCCTAGTTGAAAAAAATTGTGGATACATCATAAAGGTATTGAGCATTGATTTAGGGGAAAAATACATGTCAATTTAGTTTTTGGACTTTAGAAAAAAACATGGAATCAAAATGTAGTTTATTGTCAGGTATAAACCACAACAGAATGGTATGGTCGAAAGGAAAAGTGGAACCATTCAAAAATTGGCTAGGAGCATTTTGAAAGCTATGGAATTGACCAAAGAATTTTGGGTTGAAGTATCTAACATCCCTATCTTAATCCCAGGTTAAACTGCAGTTAATTGTAATTAAGTATGTTAATGGTATTGTATGGCCTATATTGACATTCATATTTCATCATTGCAACAAACCAAACTAAGCGATTAAAATGATATGTATGTAAACAATCCTTTAATAGGTCAAAATTTTGAGCAACTAAATAGGAATATATGAGCATTGATATAGGATATGATACCACAAGTGGGAAAGTGATGAGGGTGTTGTGTGGAATTGTCTTGTCAAATGCTTGCCATGAAATTTGAATTTAAGTCCAAGCCTTTTCCCTCTTTCCCAAGAACCAATTGATTATGAATGACTGGGTAGTTGGAATAATCACCCTCATAAATATGGACTTGTGGTGGTAATTGCAATAGTGATTTAAAATTTACTAGAAGGGATGGACTGAGTACATTCCTTGCATTTTGAAGTTAACATGCAAATTTCCTAGGAGGCTAATGTAAATGTGGGACTATACAACAACAAATTGCATTGAATATGGAAAAACCTAGAAGGGGGTAGAGACCCATGAATGTAAAAAGGCTCTAAGAAATTCATGGACTTAGGTAGCCAGCCATATGTGGATAGACAGACACCCATAGGGAGAAAATACACACATGTTCCTAAGTAGTGAGAATCACAAGTGGAATTTTCCCAATCTCGAGAATAACGATGACTAAATTTTTCAAGTAAATTGCATTTGGGATGCCCAAATGTGTCCAAAAAAGTGACAACCACTAATTGAAATGATTTTGTGGTGTTTTGGGTTGTCTAAAAATAAATTTTCCATGTTAAACACCTGTAAGAGAACTCTAAACTATAGCTAAGAAAAGTGGAACACAATCTAATATGTGTTGGTTAAGCATGATAAGCATGAGGTGGAGAAATCACAGAGGGGCCGTATTGAAGTGAAGAGATTATCTTATTTTCTTTGCTAACTAGTTGAGAGGCATATATAGATCACAAAGACCCAATATAAGATGGAAACAAAATCCATAACTCTATCATTGTGTGAAATAAAGTTGTTTTCACCTAGCCCTATTACTAGCAAATTATCATTTCCCCCCTTGCAATATCATGCCTAGCTAGGGTGTGGAAAAATATTGAAAGTTGATGTGAAATTGAGCCTATGGTTGGCTGGAAAATGATCCTTCCGAGTTCATTTTCAAGCTTGAAATTTCATATAAGTGAAGTCTATGTTCATGTGATTATTTTTCATTAAATCTTTGAATTTTTGTTGCTAAAATTAGGACAAAAAATGCATGTCAAGTGCATATATATATATACATATATAATTTTATTTTTACTTGGAAATAAAGCACGGGAAACCCGAAGTACTTCATCACATTTCGTGGATGGTAAACTGGGTAAACCATCAACCCTAATTATGGGGCCTCACCCTAAGGGAATTAAAGAGAGTCAAACCCATGAAAAACAACAACTAGAAACAATATCAAAGAACTTCATGCTTGGCTCTAGATCACTTGAGCTAACTCTTGGGGTTGAAAATTTTTAGGCAGTTGGTATTGCCTAGGGAAGAAATTCGGTTTCCCTCTTAGCCCAAAGGCAAGAGAGAGGTTGATGGTACTAGGAAAACCCTCAATATAGAATCACTTAATAGTACCACATATTTACTCTATTCCAGAGCGTAAACATGTCAACTTAAGGGACCAATGTAACAAACCCAGGAAAAGTTCATGTAATAAAATTTAATAAGGGAAAAAATAAGGCCGCAATTCAAGGGACACTTATTCCAAGATGAATGTTGGGAAAAATATCCTAGTGGGAATCACTAAATATGCGGTTATGGATAAGGAAAATGGAAAAGGAAAAGGGAAAGGCATTAAAGAGGAAAAAAGTATTTTTCTCACATTTATTTATGGAAATAAAGGAAAATAGGAGAAAATGAAGGAAAAAGGTCACATGTTGCATATGAGGAGGAAATTGAAGGAAAATAATGGAAAATGAAGAAAATAGAGGCCTCATTGATAAAAAGGTGTATGAGCATCAGTTGGTACCTTTTGTTAGTTCAATTTTGGAGCTCTCTCATTATTCTCTCTCTTTCATACTCTTAGATACTTAGAGTTTTCTTGGAACAATTCAGCATTGTGCCAAGGAGGAGGAAGCAAGCAAAGGAAGGACAAGAAAGAAAAGGAAAGAAATTATCATGCAAATAAAAGAAGGATATAGCAGCTTCAGCAGGAATACTTACAGGTAACATATTGCATGTGTAATTTACTAGCTGGTTTGGACATGCATGGCTGGTATTTGGTTATTTTGTTGTCAGTGGCATGCTTTTTCCAAGTTAAGACAATGGTTTTCAATCTTTCTTTTCATTTTCCGGATTCCATGGTGTGTTCATATTTTTATCTCGTTTTTTAGATTTGGATTTTCCTGATAGATTCAGAATCTACGGCAGTGGTGGTCTCAAGGTTCATTCCCAAAAGCTTAGGAACCCCTTGACCAGTTTTGGTGGGATACACAGTAAATCTTAAGGGAGGTGTCTCGGCCTAGTGATCCGGGATTGGATTGCGGTACAGCCTAAGAGACAAGGACATGGAAAATTCCTCATGGATAATGATGGATTTCAAATGACACTTCCAAGTTCTGCTCAGTTTTGTGATTGGAGCACCGATTTGGTTGAGATCATAGTATTGTGAGGGTGGAGGTGATTTAAACTCTGGATTACCTTAGTTGTTTTGGATTTTTTTATCCATGAATCCCACATTCATGCTTGGAATATGGCATAGGGGTGATTGGCTAAAGAGAGAATTGGCTCAACCATGTCTATGGTTGGGTTGAACGTGGAAGTCCCAAACATGGTCAGTATTTTTCTATGTTTAATGGAAGCTAAGTTTTCTTTATTTTGTACCTATTTTAATGGTTGTAGTATCACTATTGATTCCATAGTTTTATGTTGATTATAAGCATGTTTAAATTATTGGTTCATTCCATGTTTATTTCATGTATTTACTTGTAATTATAAAATGATGGATGCAAGACCTAATTGATGCCATATCTGGTTAATGAATAAGGTGATGATCCTTCTTGCAATGTTTCATAAGTGTTTTCAAATCATTCATGCTCTGTCTTGTATCCTAGAGCTGTAGCTTACATTCATGCCAAGTGTTGGACAAAATGTCAGTCCTGGTTGGGGATGGTCAAGCCTAGTCCTAGAGTCAGTTATTGATTAATTGGCATTGTCATCATGCATTTAATGATTCCTAAAAGCTACAGGAAGCTCTGGTAAGTGTCTGAGATTCTGGGCTTAAAAAGTGCCTTAAATCTCGTAAACGTAGGCATAGTCACTACAAGGAAAAGACCCTCTCGTGGATGTTTTTGAGGAACCACAAAGAAAAATACCCCATACATCCGTTTCTAGCGGAGGTTACTAGAGGAGGTTAGCGGGCGAAGGGTTTTGCGGATGTTTTCCTATCGGTGCTCTTATCGTTATAACTCGCCACAGTGCTCTAAAAAAAAGAACGCACCGGGGCGGAAAAATCATTGGCACACTGGACACCATGCACTCCGTACACACACGCCCAATGCGTCATAATATAATAGAGCACCGGTGCCTCACAACTCGTCCGTGCCGGTGCATTATAAAACACAATGCCAACACCGAAACCAACCGGTGCGGTAGAAAGAAACCGCACCGGTGCATCATAAAAAACTCGCCAAAACACAAACCGACCGGTGCATTTGTACCAAATAGTACTGGTGCACCTATAAACAACGCGCATCGGTAAAGGGTTAAACTAAAAAAGTATTTACGACAAAAAACTTGGATTTTCAGTTTTTCAGTGCTCCCGAGCTATCAATTACTGGTGCGCATGATACCACAGAACGCACCGGTGCGCACCGAACATTAGCACACTGGACAACGTGCGCGAAGTACACACACCGCCGAGGTGTCAATACTCTTCCGCGCCGGTGGATCATAAAACAACGCGCCAAAACAGGAACGATTCAGTGTGTTCTTCTCTAATAGCACCGGTGTGCCCGAAACCGCATGCATTGAAATAACATTATATACAAAAAAAAATAAGGCCAAAAAACCGGTGCTTTGCGACTATTACGCACCGGTGCTTTACAATTATTTTGCCCCGGTGCATCATCAATTTTTCGCGCCGAAACTGAAACATCCCGGTGCGGTTTTGTTTAACAGCACCGGTGTGCTTAGAAAACCCCGCGCACCGAAACAGGGTTAATTAAAAAAAAAATTGGCCAAAAAACTTCATTATTCACTTTCTTCAGGGCTCCAGAGCTCTCAAGCCCCGATGCTATTTCTTTATTTCTGAGCCGCCCTGATATCAGTGCTCTCATTGCACCCATTACACGCACTGTTGCTCTGCATTTGCCACCAATCTCCAGCTTGCATTTTGAAAAACAACAGGCAAATTTTATTTTCCAAATTTTACAGCCAATATGCCTCCTCGACGGCAAAATGTACAAGTATTTTTCTAGTTTTTCTATAATTAAGCCTTTTAGCGGATTAGAAATTGAAATAAACTTAAAAGTAACCATTAAAAAAAAAAAAGTGTCGCGCAGTGCACTTGAGCTGTCCGGCACGCACCAAATAGAGGAGCTACTTGTAAAATTTACAGGCAGCACCGCTACCGGTGCTAATGGTAACCGCACTGTTTCAGGGGCGGTTCTGGAAGGCACCCCGATAAATTTTAAACTAAAAAATAAAAAATAAAAAAGACGGTGTGCTCATTTATCCAGGCGCACTGTTGACCCCAACAATCACAGTGCGGTGCGTTGACTGCATTTGCCGCCTCAGTTTATGTCAGCGCACCGCATTTTTAATTCCAAGAGGGTCAACGGTGTGGCTGGGTAAAATACCACACCGTCAACTAGATGTCATTGTCATGAAGTCGGTGCGCTGACACGACTATACGCGCCAGGGCATTTATTTCAGTGAGCACACCGCTATTCTGAATTATGTATAGTCCACGGTGCTTCAAAAATAGACATCGGCACTGACTCCAGTGTGGTCTGTTTCATTAGGGGCCCCAGGGATGGTGCACTAAAATATTAGGATGCACCGGCAATGGTGCGTGACTGTTTTTATGGAGCACTGACTTGTATGTTTGTTTTTTGTCAAAAAAAATTATATATGTATATTTATAAATACATTTCTGTATTAATAAAAAAAAATTATTTAATATGGCAATGATTCAGAGAGAACAGGAGCGACAACAGCAACAACAAGAAAAACATTATGACATGATTCGCCAATGGGAAGCGAGAGAGAGGGAGAGAGATGGATGCCCTCGCCCTATTACTGCAGATACCCAGGAGATCCTTAAGCAGGTAGGCCTCCTCAAGTTCTATAAGGAGGCTATTTCCGGCCTAAAGGCCCATAGTGTGTTTTTGAGACATCTTATCGGTAGGTGGAATTCCCACCGACAGGCTTTTCAGGTTGTTCCTGACCAGTGGTACACACCCACTGAGGAGGACATTTATTTTATTACAGGACTATCGAGGAGAGGGGTGGATTTCCCCTCATTCCCAGATGTGCCACCTAGTTGTGTAGCAGGGAGTCAGTTAGTTTACTCCCAGAGATACATTGGAGCACATGTACTATCTCCTTCAGAGTTTCAGGTACCTGAAGGTCAGTTACGTATAGGTGCTTTTGGTAGACAGGATGTGCAGTGCCTCTCTATTATCGCTTTGATCATTTCGCACAACACCAGTGACAGGCAACGCATTAGTTGATCGCTTTTATATTACGTTGATTCTTTAGTACATCAACCACGACTTGTCAGGTGGTCTGCCATTTTTTTGCGACAGTTTTGTATGGCCTTAGATAGATGTCGTGCTCATGCACAAGGGAGGGTCAACTTCCCTTTTGCTTCAGAGCTGTTTTGTTTATTTTTTGAGAGGTTTCCAGAGATGAGACCCAATTTTGTTTGACAGCCTCGTAGGCCGATGTTGGAGGCTCGGATGCGCATGTGGGGGTAAATGATGCCCAAGACGGGAGACACTATGTTTCCAGCGAGGATATCACATGATTCGCTAGACTTACTAGCCAATGTTGGTGGGCTACATCCCTTCATTATGGTCCCATGTCCTTATGCTGGACTAGATTGGCAAGGGTGTCCCAACATCCTTTTCACTCCTGATGAGTCGCCAGATGATAGAGGTAATATTACTGTTTTATTTATATTTATTCTAACATATTCTTTAACTTGTTTTTATTAAATTATGTAATGAAATTGTCTAATTATTGTTGTGTACTTGTATATATTTTGCAGACATTAGGTCTTTTGATGGCGATGAGATGCCAGATCCACCACATGATCTAGGTGTCGATCCCGATGATTACGATCAGGAGATGGTTGATGCGCCAGATCAGGATGAGGCCGGTGGCGCAGCAGAGAGACGTGCTAATCCTCATGCACCTCATGGTGCACTGGTACCGCCTTTTGCTAGGCGTGGTCGACCAGAGACCAGATACCGGATGGAGTTGGGCAGCCAACTCTATGGATTGATTTCAGATGCGGGCATCAAGCTCGCTCATTACAAAGAGATACAGGGCGATGATAGATTGATACAAATGTGGAGAGGCATGCCGCGTGACATGTAAGGCCTGATGCGGCATGTCGTAGGAGCTACGATAGCTATTACGCGATTGAGGAGGATTTTCCGTAGCTATAGGCATAGTCGAGCTATGGCACGTGATGATGGACAGTCTGCCAGTAGCCACTCAGATGCATCTTGTGATCGTTCACCTCGCAACGCGCCTGATGATCAACATGAGGCTCCACTGCCAGCATCTGACACTAGTCATCATGGAGATGAGGCTGGACCATTGGCCACGTCCAGTCAGCAGCCTACAACATCCACCATGAGTACTAGTCACGATCATCATGAGTAGGCTGGACCATCGACCGCCGAGGCTGCAGTACTATTGATTGAGCAGGCCGCCTCCACTACTACTGCGCCTCATAATTGATCATGTTGTACTACCACCAACTAATGCATCCATCAGTACTAGTGATCATCATGATCATGAGCAAGCTAGTCGACCATCAACTGTCAAGGCTGCACCTAGCTTTACTAAGCAGGCTGCATCCACTTCTACTAGTGTTATTGATCATGTTGTTATACTACCACCAGTGCCTGATCCATGACATGATTTATATTACAGTTGTATATTTTTAACATTATTCAGTTATATATATATACATATATATGGTCCATGTATTTTATGTTCATGCTGCAGTTGTACTTAATTTTCATGTTGATGATCATTATGATGTGGTGCATATTGTTAGTCATGTTAGATATGTTCATTTAATGTTTAGCTTGCAGATAAATGTGTATATGTGATAGGTGCATGAGTTATTTGACATTATATTGAGATGTATATTTGATGTTTGTGTTGTGATGATGTTAATATATAATGTTAATTTGATTTTAATTGAATGTGTTTATTAGTCGAATATGATGTTTGTACGATGGTTATCATGATCGTGATGATGTTTATTAATTAATTTAATATTATTAAATTACCATGATATTTATTAAATATTATGTCATGAATGTAATTGTAATTTAAATTTTAATTCTATGTAAAATTGTAAAATTGTATTTTTATTTGTACTAATTGTAATTTTAAGTGTAATTGTATGTAAAATTATTTATTAATGTAAAATTTTAATTGTAATTGTAATATTTAATTTATTTTGAAATGATTGTAATTGTATATATGAAAAATTGTAAAATTGTAATTGTAATTCTAATTGTATGTAAATTTCACAAATTGTAATTGTATTTATAATTGTAATTTTAATTGAATTGTATGTAAAATATTTGTAAAATTGTAATTGTAATTGTAAATAATTTTATGTAAAATTGTAAATGTAATTGTATTTGTAACTGTATTTCTAATTGAATTGTCTGTAAAATATTTGTAAAATTGTAAATGTAATTATATGTAAAACTGTAAATGTAATTGTATGTAAAATTAAAATTGTAATTGTAATTCTAATCGTAATTCATGTATGTGAAATTAATGTAAAATTGTAATTGTAATTTTAATTAATGTAATTGTATGTAAAATATTAATTTGTAAAATTTTAATTCTATTGATGTGAAAATTTTAATTGTATTAATGTGAAATGATTTTATTAAAATATTTAAATTTGTAAATTTGAAAATAATTGTAGAATAACAAATCTAGAATAATACGAATTTTTGTAACATAAAGTTTAGAAAATAATGAAAATAAACAAAATAAATAAATAAATTTAAAAAGTGTGGTGTGCTTATCATCCTAACAGGCCCCGGTGTGTCTTATTAATAAAACACACCGGTGTGTCACATTTCCGCGCACCGAAAACAAATAAACGCAAATAAAAAAAAACGCAACTCTATTTTGTTTAAGTTAAAAAAAACGGCAATTTGAAAAATGGGCGGAAAAATATTTTTGAAAATCTAATTTGATAAAATAATTCTTTAAATACTAAACAATTTTCATTATTTCACTATTTTTGCTAAAAATTTTCAGTCACATTTTTGCAGGAGAGCACGAGGGCACTATGGATGGTGAAATACGTTCGAACAGAAGTATTCAGACAATTAGAAACAAAAACTCTGGTGATTCAAGCCCTTTATCATAGAATTTCAAACCATTTCATGATTAAATTTAATTCTTTTTTTTACTTTTTTTTTTGCAGTTTTTTATTTTTTCCTACAGTTTTATGCATTTTACCTTGAACCCTTCATTTTTTTGTTTTTTCCCTCTCTTCTCCCTGTTTCTGTGATTTCAGAATTAGGGTTTTTCATTTTAGATCGACGTCCAACCCACGGGACGACTTGCATAGTCGGATCCCAATCCATTCGGCCATTGCGTGAATTTTTGAAAAAATGGATTTTTCTTTATCGGTGCGCCCTACGTAAGCCACCGCACCGGTGCTCTGTATTATTACAGTGCACCGGCAAGTTCTGTGTCGTAAAAAAGTGAAAACATTTTTGTTAAATCCGTGCGCCAAATCTGAAATAGGGCACGGGTGCTCTATTTAACTAGGAAAGCACCATACGGTGTATTACACCATTTTGGCAGTGTGTTTATAATACCCCACGCATCGTTTGGTCTATTACACTATTTTTTTTGTGCGTTTATAATACCGAACACACCGTACGGTGTATTATACTGTTTTGCGGTGTGTTGTTAATATATCCACGCATCGGCGGTGGTGCGGATTTCATGAAAGGTGCACCGGTGTTTATTTTCTACCTGAAAATTTGAGAATTTATTTATAAATATATTAATGAATGATATGCTACAGGTTTCAGATTGATAAATAAATGACTGACAAGATATCAAGTAACAAAAATATTGTTAACACATCAAGAAAAGCAAAAAAGGCAAGTTCTTTGTAAATTCTTTATAAAAAATATTATTTTTGAGCTATATGTAACTTTAACTAATATGTATTATTTATTGTGTATCATGCAGAACCAAAAAATGACAAAGCTCGATATGATTATTTCTAATCTACGACCAGAAGAGCGTAAAATTTTAATGGAAAAATTTCAAAAAGATGAATCAGGTGAATGAAAAAATACTATCGATCCAATATGAGTTTCTTTTTTTAATTATCATTAATAATATACTTAAAATTATTAGATAACATGTGTCAAATAGTCTACTAATTCACATTTGTTTAATGTTCTATAGGGACCAAAAACTCAGAAAAGGAATGTTGTGCTAAGAAAAGAAAAGAAAATAGAACATGCAAATGAAAATGAATTGCTCCTTGGCTCATCTTGAGTGGTGCTGGAAGTTAACGAAAGGGCGAAAAACTTTACAAAAGTTTGAGGGATCTAGTGGAACGAATACAACAACGTGCTTCAAATGTAATATGTAATCATTGAATTTTTCGATCATTAGGTACAATAAATAAACAATTCAACATTAAATATTAATTTTCAATAATTTTCTTGCAGAATAGAAAAAAAAATGGAACCCATTCAACACATAAAACAGGACGACAAGGAAGAAAATGGTTGATCTCTAAGTTTGTGAGTAATTGTTACTTCCTTATAACAACTTAACTAGATTTCGTTTTTGTATTTTTAAAGTTGTTTTACAAAAATCATCATTGAATGTCTTCAAACAGGGGCTAACATACAAAGAAGAACCATCTGACGAATTGATTGAAATTGGGTTAAATATGGGTTGTGAGTATATGTTGGCATATCAGAATTTAATTGTGGGATTTGTAAGCATCTATCGATCTTGTTTTAATTAGCTCCTTCTATAATTAATAGAACAAAAACATCTTTTATATTAAATATATGATTTGTTATGGGGTATAAAACTTGCAGGAAAAAAAGTATGGAACTGCGCCAATAGATGAAATTTTGAAAGATGGCATGGTACATGGTTTTGAAAGAATGTGTATAGTTTATGAGTCAGTTGTTGCTATGGTACGTCATTTTTATTTTCGATTTACATTGATGTATATTATTTAATATTGAAATGTTCATTATTCTCACCAATGTATATACACTCATTTCAGTTTATTTTTATGTTTGTAGATGGAAAGTGAAGAAGAAGAAAACAATCAACGCCGTGAACACAACATTCCTGAAAATAACCCAAGTCATGGAAGTAGCTCTAGCAGTGACAGCAGTTCAAGCGAAGAATGATGATCACTATGTAATTTGGATATCAAAGCAAGGCGTTTTATTTTTTGAAATATGTCTGTGAAATCAGACATTTTGTTTAATGTAATGGACATAGTGTCCCAATTGAAAGACAAAGGGATATGAATAATTGTCCCATTTTGTATGATAAAGATTGTCTTATATATATATATATATATAATCATAAAATATGTTTTAATTTATTCTATTGCGTTCTCCATTGTCGCTATTGCGTTCTCCATTGTCGTTCTCAAATGCACTAATAAAAATTTAATTCATATGAATATTGTTATAAGATTATATATATGTGTCGACTTTTGATGAATAATGAATTTTAAAAAACCACAATAATTTTGATATGATATAACAAATTAATCCAAACAGCACATTCAAATGCATTAATAAAAATGTAATTAATATGAATATTGTTATAAGATGTGTCGACTTTTGATGAATAATGAATTTAAAACAATCACAATAATTGGACTGTCAGAGGTGGATGTTTCTAAAAAAAAACAAAATGAAAACCGGTGTGTTTATGTGTCTATACGCACCGGTGCGTTTATGATTCTATGGGCACTGCACTAATATTGATTCCAGTTATAAATATCGGTGTGTTTGTGTGATAATACGCACCGGGGCGTTTATGTATCTATAAGCATCGATGCATTTGTAGATGCCATGTGCACTGCACGAATATCGATACCAATTATAAATCTCAATGTCTTTATGTTATACGGAGCACCGGTGCCTCATAAAGATACACGCATCGGTGCACTTATACGACCTATGGGCACCGCTCAAATCCCAAGACCCATTAGAATGGCCCCGTGCGTTGTATCACCAACACCAGGCTCGGTGCTGTTGTTTTCCTTAACAGCCTGGTGCATTCTCCTTAGAGCGCCCCGGTGCGCTGTCTACCGATACGCACTGGTGCGTTAAAACCTGATAAGAGCACCGATGAAAAAACATCTGTAATAAGCTCCGGCCGTCCATTTGTTTTTAGTTGTGTTGAATTTCCGTTAAAATCTCTGCCAAAACCTCCATTACCAAAGACAGATGTGGTAGCATATGTTTTTTTGACAATTTTGGCCAATTTTATAACACTAAAAACCTCCTTTATAACCTCCGCTAGAGGGTCTTTTCCTTGTAGTGAGTTCTAGAAATTTAGTCCTTGGATGCTGGCATGCAGGCTCATGCGTGCGTCCAGAGCTTCCTAAGCGCATGGATGCAGACCTGTGCATGCGTCTAAGGGGTTTTCTTCATGAAATATTAGTGGGACCGAGGGAGATGTCAAGTGGCTGACTGGGATAGCCTCCGGGGTCCTGTAGCAAGTGGTAGAGGTATCTGTTATGGTTTTCTGCTTCGATTCCACTTCCTTAAAGTCACCAAGGAGGTTGAGTCTGTCTTAACTGCCCCTCATCTCATGTTTACCCTGGTTGGTCGGTTACTTGGGTAGGTCTGAGGGGATGTGGACATTACAGGTGTTATCAGAGTGTGGTTGTGATCTCATTAGTAAAAGTATGATGTTGTCTATATTTCCATCGTCATACATCCATGTTGGTCGTGTATGTGTTTCTCATGTTATGGTCTATGTACTTGTTGAATCCACGTTGTGTTGGCCATGGTGGCAGTGGTGTCACCATGGAAGGGTTGATGATGTGTTGTCAATATGTTTTCATGAGCATATGACTGGTTATACATGTCAGGTGGGTACATGTGGTCAAGTTTGCATTGGTATGGTCGAGGTTGTCATGCATTAGGTCATGGTGTGTAATTAGTATGGTCATGCATTGATGACTGGAATCTCACTCAAATGATGTTTATGTGTTTGTATACCATGTGTTACCAGTCTATATGATGTTATGATTATGTATATACATGTATTACACTGATTTGTTGATCTTGCAGGATGTATCCTCCCTGAATTATGCTAAGGTACATTAGTTTATTGTGATTTGGTTTAAGCTGACATGAGATGCCTTGAAGGAAGAAATCAAATATGGATAGTAAGATGGTAGACTATAGGGATTTCCCTTATGAATTCGATGAGCAACATGGTAGTGGGCATCAAGGAAAATTTTAATGATGGAAATTTATCTTAAAGTTTAGAAACCTTGGCGAATATTACTAGTCCCTAACATGCAAACTTTAAAATGTTTAGCGATATGTTAGTAAAAATATTCAAATTTCTAATGATTTTATATAGTCTCTATAAAAATTTGGCGATTTTTACGGTATAATAATTTTATGATATAAAATCTGGGCGAATCATTTTTAGGGAAAATGGAAATTGATGAATCTTTTTTTGGAAAAAACATAGAAAAGTAACCCACCTGTGAATATTAGCCCCTAAAATTTTCCCTGATGGGAGTTCATATGATTTAGTAGATATATTGAGAAATTTGAAGGAAGATATAAGAAGTTGTAAGGCGGACAATGAAAAAATCATACAGGCACAAGAAATACAAGTCGAAGTAAATGCGACAATCCTTCAGAGTTTGTCAAATTTGTAGTGCCAGTGGCCACTCTGGGTCAGTTATGGACAGGAGGATGGAACTAATGGTGCATATGGCAGTAGGTCTCCCCATGGTTACAGATCCAATAGAGATGACATAATTAGAGTTGGAAAATTCTAGGACACTCCGGAAAAGAGAGGTGACAGACACATGTACCATTCTAGTTTTGGTTTTGATAGGCATCATGATTGGCATCAGTATCATCCTTACAGTAGGAGTGACAAAGGGCGTTTTTTAGATGATTTTAAGAAACCAATGCCACCTACCTTTGATGGGGAGATGAAGAAACCACGTGATGCAGAGGCATGGTTTCTTGGTATGAATAAGTTCTGTATATTGCATGGCTATTCAGAAAACATGAAGGTTAGGGTAGCCACATTCAGTCTCAAAGGTAAAGCAAACATTTGGTGGGAAGATGTGAAGAATTTCAGGGGTATTTATGAGGAGGAGCTAACTTGGAGTGAGTTTGAGAGGTTATTTCAGAAGAAGTATCTGCCAGAGAGGTACTATGATGCTAAAGCTAAGGAGTTTTATGAGTTGTAGATGGGTTCGATGATAGATGATGAGTATACTAGAAGGATTTTGGATATGTTGAGATATGTGCCTTACGTCAAGGAGGAAAAGGCTAATATCCAGAGATTCATCAATGGATTTCCAGTAGCATACAGAGACCGAATTAAGTTTGATGAGCCTAAATCGTTGGAGGAGGCCATTCAAAAGTTGAAGCATTGTTATGAGTAGTCAAAATGCAAAGTTGAGCCTAAGCATGATTGAAAGGAAATGTGAAAGCTAAGGGAAGATGGTCACCAAAGCGGGAAAGACGGCAAGATGCAGGTGAGAAATAAAATGTGGTTCCTTACAAGAAGTTCAATCCAACTGGGAAAGGACCTAGGGAGAAACAAACTAGAGGTGATGGTAGAGCATCGTTGCAGTGTTGGATATGCGGCAAAGATCATCGTAAGAGGGATTCTCCACAATATCAGGGTGGTAGACCCCAGATCTATAGTACATACACTTGGAGATTTTTGGCATATAATTCCTCAGATTTATGCAGCTGTGGACAACATGTAGGAATACCATCAAGAATCTATCACTGAAATGGATGCTAAGATTTGTGATCAAGTTGTTTATATTATGATTGACCCTATATCTAACTATAGTTATAAATCCTAACCTGGTGGATAAATGTGGCTTGAGAAAAAAAAAATGCAGAATATTGGTTAGTAAAGTTGGCTTGAGCTCATGCATTTGAGTTAAATAGTATGCCTATACCATTGCACTTGAACATATTTCCGTTGGGATCATACAATATGCTATTAGGTATGGATTGGTTATATATTCACAAGACCATGGTGTTGCTATGACAAAGCCATTGCATGCTTGGATGACAATGGGGAACCAAGAGTCTTATAGAGAAAGAAGAAAGCCATATCAGTTAGGGTGGTGACAACTATGCAAGCCAAGAGAAGTCGCAGGAAAGGGTGTGTGCTATTTGTTGTTCATATTTCTAGTGACAAAGGTAAGGAAGTTGAGGATGCAAATGTGTTGAAAAAGTATCCAGTTCTACAACAATTCCAAGATGTGTTTCCTGTAGATATTTCAGATTTTCCACCTCACAGAGAAGTATAATTTTCTATTGAGTTGGTACCAGGGGAAACACCAACATCAAAATCGCCATATAGGATGAGCACACCTGAGTTCATAGAGTTAAATTTGTAGTTGAAATATATGCTTAACAAAGGATACATTAGGCCAAGTGTATCGCCATGGGGCGCATCAGTGTTTTTCATGAAGAAGAAGGATGAAACTCTCAGATTATGCATTGACTACAAGCAGTTAAACAAAGTGACCATCAAGAATAGGTACCCATTACCGAGGATCGATGATTTGTTTGTTCAACTGAAGGGAGCAACAATGTTCCCTAATATCGACTTGAGATCGGGATATCATTAGGTACGCATCAAAAAAGAGAATATCTACAATAATGCATTCAGGACCAGGTATGGGCATTATGAGTTTGTTGTAGTTCCATTAAGTTTGAATAATGCTCCAGTTACATTTATGTGTTTGATTAATAGTGTGTTGCTTCCTTATCTGGACAAGTTTGTGATTGTATTCATTGATGACATCTTGGTACATTCCAAGAATGAGGAAGAACATGTAAAGCATTTGGCAGTGGTGTTGAGATTATTGAGAGAGCATCAATTGTATGCTAAGCTCAAAAAATATAGTTTCTTTTAGACTGAGGTACATTACTTGGGACATTTTGTCTCCAAGGAGGGCATAACGGTGGACCTAGAAAAGGTAAGAGTTGTCTTGGAATGGGAAGCTCCTAGAAATGTAGATGAAGTGATATATTTCATGGGATTGACAGGCTATTACAGGAGACTCATCAGGAAATTCTCATATATTTCTTACCCCATTATATCATTGCAGAGGAAAGGTAACAAGTTTGAATGGAAAGAGGAGTGTGAGGCCAATTTTGAGTAGCTTAAGCAGTTTTTAACACATGCTCCAATGTTAAAGATCAAAGATCTGGAAAAAGAGTTTACAGTGTATACAAATTCTTGCAAGAGAGGGCTTGGTGGAGTCCTTATGTAGGAGGGGTAGGTAGTATGATATGAGTCACAAAAATTGAATGAAAATGAGTAAAACTATTCAACGCATGATCTTGAGCTAGCAACGATCATCCATGCATTGAAGATGTGGAGGCACTATCTTCTTGGCAGGAGGTTTGTACTAATGATCGATCACAGTGGGTTGAAGTACTTGTATAACCACACGAATTTGAATGACAGGTAGGATATATGGTTGGATACAGTCAACGAGTTTTATTTTGAGATCAAGTACATCAAAGGTAAAGAGAATAGGGTCACAAATTATCTTAGCAGGCGGATACAGGTAAATCACATTGCAACTATGAGCTCCTATGGGACAGATTTACAGGATATGATTTTGCAGGCAGGTCAAAAGGATGTCAGGTATATGTATCTTAGGCACAAATTATATCAAAGCACATGTACAAGTGTGGGTATAGGTATAGGTACAGGTACATGTGCAGGTGTACAAGATGTGGACTATTGTCTTACAACAGATGGATTGGTCAGCTTTAGAGATAGGATATATGTGCCAGAAAGTAGTGAGCTCAAGAAGGTGATCTTGAGGGAGTTTCATACGAAACCATATTTAATTGACCCAAGCTATCATAAGACATTGACTTTAGTGAAGAGATTAATCTATTATTGGCTGAATCTGAGAAGGGATGTAGCAAAGTTTGTAGCCAGGTGTTTGGACTGTCAACATGTAAAGGAAAAAGGTAGGCATCCAAATGGTCTACTAGAACCTATTGCGATTTCGAAATGAAAATGGGGGGTCATTTACATGGAATTTATCACAGGTTTGTCGAGGATAGTGAGACAAAATGATTCTATCATGGTGGTTGTGTACAAGTTGACAAAGGTTACACACTTCATTCGAGTGAATACTACCTATTCAACTAGAAATGTAGCACAAATGTTCATCAAAGACATAGTAATATTGCATGATGTTTTGAAAAATATCATGTCAGACAGGGATGAAAAGTTCTCTTAAAAGTTTTGGAAGGATTTGTTTGTAGGTTTGGGCACCAATTTGGCCTTCAACACAGCTTATCATCCACAAACATGGATAAACAGAGAGGGTCAACAGGATCTTGGAGGACATGTTGAGGATATATATGATGTATCAACAATAGAAATGGGAAGCGTATATAAAATTCGTTGATTTTTAATACAACAATGGGTTTCAGAAATCATTGGGTATGAGTCCCTTCGAGGAGCTATATGGGCAGAGTTGTAACACTCCCATCAGTTGGAGTGATCCAGTTAACAGGGTGTTGATTGGGTCAAACATGTTGGCAGACATGGAACATGGAATGCATGTTATAAATAAGATCAAAGGCAACATAGGAAAAACATAGGAGTTATGCATACAATCACAGGGTATTCAAGGAGTTTAAGGTTGGGGAACATGTTTATTTGCACATCAAGCCCAAGAAGAGCTCCTTAAGGATCAAATCATGTGCCAAGTTGGAACCAGGATATTGCGGGCATTTTAAGATCCTTGAGAGGATTGGACCAGTGGCCTATTGACTTGCACTACCTCCAAGAGTGAAATTCCATGATGTGTTTCATGTTTCATTACTTAAAAGGTATATAAAGTATGTTGATCATGTTATTGATTGGTCTGTATTACGGGTGGAGCTAGAAGGAGAATTCTAGTCGGAACCTTAGTGCATATTGCAGCGAAAGCAGTTCATGATCAGTAACAAAGCCATTGAGCAATCTAAGGTGCAGTGGAAGGACTTTGGGCCCGATGAAGCTACATGGTAGATGGAGGATCAAATGCGAGCCATGTATCCTTCATTATTTTCCAATTAAGGCAAAGAAGTTTTGGTTTGGTGTTTGGTATTTGTTTGGCATATGTTTGATGATGTTTTGGTATATGTTCTTATGTATATGGATGTGAATACCGCCATGAGATAATTTATAAAGATCTAATAAGTGGTATGGATGTTATACGGTCAAGGTATCATGGTTTTTCATTTTAGTGGGCCATTCATTGTAAATATTGCATCGTGCTAAGTTATAAATCTCCATGAGCAGTATGTTTGTTTTTCAACAGTTTTGCTGAGGTGTAGGTGTGGTTTAACACCAAGGAAAATGTTCCTCAAGGGGGAGGGTTTTGTAACAAGCCTGGGAAAACTTTCATGTAATAAAAGTTAATAAAGGAAAAAATAAGACCATGGTTCAAGGGACACTTATTCCAAGCTGAATGTTGGAAAAAATATCCTAGTGGGAATCACTGGATGTGTAGTTATGGCTAAGAAAAATAGAAATGGCAAAGGCCTTAAAGAGATTAAAAGTATTTTTGTCACATTTATTTATAAAAATAAAGGAGAATAAGAGAAAACGAAGGTAAAAGGTCACATGTTGAATGTGAGGAGGAAATTGAAGGAAAGTAATGGAAAATGAAGAAAATAGAGACCCCATTGATAAAAAGGCCTATGAGGATCAATTGGTACCATTTTCAGTTAAGTTTTGGAGCTCTCTCATTATTCTCTCTCTCTCTCTCTCTTTGACTCTTGGATACTTAGAGTTTTCTTGGAACAATTCAACATTGTGCCAAGGAGGAGGAAGTAAGAAAAGGAAGAACACGAAAGGAAAGGAAAGGAAAGATAAAGCAAGGAAAATCAAGATCTAACAGCTTCAATAGGAATAATTGCAGGTAACATATTTCATGTGTGATTTCCTAGCTAGTTTGGACATGCATGGCTTATGCATGTTGGCATTTAGTTATTTTTTTGTCGATGGCATGGTTTGGTCGGGTTATGACAATGGTTTTCAACCTTGCCTTGCATTTTCTGGATGCCATGGTGTGTTGGTATTTTGATCTTGGTTTTGAGAATTGGATTTGCTGGATGGACTCAGAATCCAAGGCGGAGGTGGTCTCAAGGTTCATTCCCAAAGGCCTAGGAATCCTTTGACTAGTTTTGGTTGGATACACGGTAAAGCCTAAGGGAGGTGTATCGGTTTAGGGCCGAGTGATCTGGGTGTTAAGTCCCTATATTAATAGTGTAGCCCCTTATTATGTTAGTGTAACCCCCCTTATTGTTATTATTGTACCCTTGTAACCCCCATATTGTTATTATTGTGCCCTTACATTATTATTGTTAGGTCGGCTAGGATTACATTATGGCCCCACTAGGATTATATTGTGGCCCCATGGACTCCTATATATAGAAGGAGGTTTTGTTCATTTGTATCATCCAAGAATTGTTCATTTATGTAATGTATTGGAGGTTGCCCCCTCGAAGTGGCTCATTTCTAAGGCGTTGATATCTCTTTTCTTCTCTTTTTGGAGCTGGTTACACAACATTTGGTATTAGAGCTTTGGATTCTAGGGTTTCGCTGCTCCAAACAGGTCATCGTGGCATTTTCGCTATAACTTTTTTTCTACAAAGTTTCAGAAGCTGAAATTTTTAGGGTGCGAAGAAGAAATCCTGAGGAATCTTGTATAAAAATTTCATAGTTTGGTTCGCAATAATTTCGGAGATATGATCTGTGGAAGTCAGGTATTTTTTCAGGCTCCTAAACAAGTCATCGTGGAATTTGCGCTATAAAATTTTTTCTACGAAGGTTCAGAATCTGAAATTCATATGGTGCGAAGCTAAAATCCTGAGGAAATTCATCAAAAAATTTCAGAGCTTGGTTCGCAACGTTTTTGGAGATATGATCTGTGGAAGGTAGTGCTTTTTCAGGCTCCTGAATTTCATCTCAAAGAGGTGATCGTGGGAAAAGTTCAATAACTCTCTCTCTGAAGATTGGATTGGAGTGCCGTCAAAAGTGGTCACAAGTACACGGCCTGTAGTTTCTTTGCTATCAATTTCAGAGACAAAGGACAAAACAGTGACACGTGGCAAGTCGTACAAGTTCGCTCTACTAAACCAGTCCAGAATTAGGTCATTGTGGGAGATTGGACACAACTTTGTCTTGGAGAATCCAAATTAGGTCAGACCTGTGGCATTTGAAAGAAGCTTCAGAGGGCTAATATAGGGATGAATTTGAGATATTGTATATTTTTAATTACATATATAATTCAATTTCAATATCGAGCTCCTTAAAGCAAGAGAAAGATGTGTATTTGGTTTTTAAAATTGCATATCGTTTGTTTGAAAAAGCAATTGAAGTGATTCCAAGTGCATATTTTAGAATTTTTATCAGTATTGGGTTCTATAATGCCTCCAAAAAATAATTCCATGCCCATTAATCCCTCAAAAATCTATTCTATGACGCATGAAGAGGAAGAGTTGCAGTATGAGATATCAAAATTACGGTACCAAGTGCAACAAGTTTCAATCTTACGAAGAGAAATTGAAGATGAAATAGATGGTTTAAAAGCAGAAATGGAGGCTAAGTTGGATGGTTTGAAGGATCAAATAATAGCAAATATGGACGATAAATTAGTGGAAGATCACATCGAGCATCAACAACAAGTTCTCCAACTCTCAAAGGATAACCCAACTTTGGTGCAGAATCTAATGAAACAACAGGAAGATCAACATCACATCGAAAGAAGTTATGAAGAAGTCATAGAAACAAGAACTTGACAAGTACGATCAATTTCAGAGTATCTCAGCAAGTGGAAGAACTTTCCTGTAAAATATTTCACATGGGAGGATGAGAATTTTATACAGAAGCATCAAGAAATAATCAAGCGTTGAGGACAACACTTGTTTGAAGGAGAGGGGCATGTTAAGTCCATATATTAATAGTGTAGCCCCTTATTATGTTAGTGTAGCCCCCCTTATTGTTATTATTGTACCCTTGTAACCCCCATTTTGTTATTATTGTGCCCTTAAATTATTATTGTTAGGTCGGCTAGGATTACATTGTGGCCCACTAGGATTACATTATGGCCCCATGGACTCCTATATATAGAAAGGAGGTTTTGTGAATTGTATCATCCGAGAATTGTTCATTTATGTAATGTATTGGAGGTTGCCCCCTCGAAGTGGCTCATTTCTAAGGCGTTTATATCTCTTTTCTTCTCTTTTTGAGTTGGTTACACAACATTTGGAATCGGAGCTTTGGGATTCTAGGGTTTCGCTGCTCCAAACAGGTCATCGTGGCATTTTCGCTATAACTTTTTTTCTACGAAGCTTCAGAAGCTGAAATGTTTAGGGTGCGAAGCTGAAATCTTGAGGAAGGTTGTCTAAAAATTTCAGATCTTGGTTCGCAATATTTGAGGAGATATCATCTGTGGAAGTTAGGTATTTTTTCAGGCTCATAAACAGGTCATCGTGGAATTTGCGCTATAATTTTTTTTGTACGAAGGTTCAGAGTCTGAAATTCATATGGTGCGAAGCTGAAATCCTGAGGAAATTCTTCAAAAAATTTCAGAGCTTGGTTCGCAATATTTTTGGAGATATGATCTGTGGAAGGTAGTGATTTTTCAAGATCCTGAATTTCATGTCAAAGAGGTGATCGTGGGAAAAGTTCAATAACTCTCTCTCTGGGCATCGGATTGGAGTGACGTAAATATTTGTCGCAAGTACACGGACTGTAGTTTCTTGGATATCAATTTCAGAGATGAAGGACGAAACAGTGACACGTGGCAAGTCGTACAAGTTTGCTCTACTAAACCAGTCCATAATTAGGTCATTGTGGAAGATTAGACATAACTTTGTCTTGAAGAATCCAAATCAAATCTGACCTGTGGAATTTGAAAGAAGCTTCAGAGGACTACTACAAGGCTAAATTTCAGATATTGAGGATCTGAAATTATAGAGATAATTTAATTTCAATATCTAGCTCCTCAAAAGAAAGAGAAAGGTGTGTATCTGGTTTTTAAAATTGCATAACGTTTGTTTGAAAAAGAAATTGAAGTGATTCCAAGTGCATATTTTAGAATTTTTATCAGTATTGGGTTCTATAATGCCTCCAAAAAATAATTCCATACCCATTAATCCCTCAAAAATCTATACTATGATGCATGAAGAGGAAGAGTTGCAGTATGAGATATCAAAATTACGGTACCAAGTGCAACAAGTTTCGATCTTACGAAGAGCAATCGAAGATGAAATAGATGGTTTAAAAGCAGAAATGGAGGCTAAGTTGGATGGTTTGAAGGATAAAATAATAGCTAATATGGATGATAAATTAATGGAAGATCACATCGAGCATCAACAACAATTTCTCCAACTCTCAAAGGATAACCCAACTTTGGTGCAGAATCTAATGAAACAAAGGGAAGATCAACATCACATCGAAAGAAGTTATGAAGCAGTCATAGAAACAAGAACTCGAAAAGTACGATCAATTTCAGAGTATCTCAGCAAGTGGAAGAACTTTCCTGTAGAATATTTCACATGGGAGGATGAGAATTTTATATAGAAGCATCAAGAAATAATCAAGCGTTGAGGACAACACTTGTTTGAAGGAGAGGGGCATGTTAAGTCCCTGTATTAATAGTGTAGCCCCTTATTATGTTAGTGTAGCCCCCCTTATTGTTATTATTGTACCCTTGTAACTCCCATATTGTTATTATTGTGCCCTTACATTATTATTGTTAGGTCGGCTAGGATTACATTGTGGCCCCACTAGGATTATATTGTGGCCCCATGGACTCCTATATATAGAAGGAGGTTTTGTTCATTTGTATCATCCAAGAATTGTTCATTTATGTAATGTATTGGAGGTTGCCCCCTCGAAGTGGCTTATTTCTAAGGCGTTGATATCTCTTTTCTTCTATTTTTGGAGCTGGTTACACAACACTGGGATTGGATTACAGTAAAGCCTAAGAGACATGGAGACAAAAAATTCGTCAAGGATAATGATGGATCCTGGATGGCACTTCCAAGTTCTGCTCAATTTTATGATCATAGCACTGGTTTGGTGTGGTCATGGTATGGTGAGGGTGGAGGTTGTTTAACCTCTGGATTCCCTTGGTTGTTTTGGATTGGTTTATCCACAAGATCCTACATTCATGCTTGGAATATGGCGTGGGGGTGACTAGATGAATAAAGATTTGGCTCAACCATGTCTATGGCCAGGTGGAACGTTGAAGTCCTGAACTTGGTCAGTATTTACCTATGTTTAATGGAAGCTAAGTTTTCTTTCTATTGTGCCTATTATTGTGTGGAGTTAATGGTTGTGGTCTCACTATTAATTCCATGGTTTTATTTTGGTTATAAGAATGTTTAAATTATTGTTTAATGTCATGTTTATTTCTTGTATTTAAGTGTAATTGTTAAAATGATGGATGCAAGACCTAATTGATGCCATATATGGTTAAGAAAGAAGGTGGTGATGCTTCTTGTAATGTTTCATAAGCGTTTTTAGTCATTCATGCTATGTTTTGTATCATATACCTGTAGCTTACATTCATGCCAAATGTTTGACAGAATGTCAGTTCTAGGTGGGGATGATTAGGGCTAGTCCTAGACTAAGTTCTGATTAATTGGAATTTTCGTCATGTATTTAATGATTCCTAAAAGCTACATGAATTTCTAGGTAGCGTCTGGAATTATGGGCTTAAAAAGTGCCTTAAATCTGCAGATGTAGGCACAATTTTGGGTAATTTAGTCCTTTGACATTGGCATGCAAGTTCATGCGTGTGTCCAGGGCCTCCCAACCACATGGATGTAGGCCTGTGCATGTGTCATGTGGGCTTCACTCAATGAACCTCTAACATATCATGTGAGATCATAACATATTAAACAAAACCCTTAATTTGAGTACATATTGGAAAATACCTCTAAAATTCACATTATTTAACCCCTTACCAATAAAAACTGAATACACATTCCCAATTTAAAAAGCCCCTACTTTCACTATATATTGTAGATATCCGTTTTTTCATTAACATTTTTTATACCCCTTTATATTTTTTTCATTAACTTTGAGCTCCATTTTTTATACCTTCCAATATAAAAATCCTTTACCCCCTATATATCCCCCAATATATTATGTCATTTTTTCCTCATTATATATCCCCCAATATGAACCCATGTGCTATGGTATTGCTCCTACAGTGAAGCCCCCGTGGCATGCTTCCAGGGGGTTTTCTTCATGAAATCTTAGTGTGACCTAGGGATAGGTCAGTTGGATGACTGAGATATCCTCTAGGGGTCCTCTAGCAAGTGGTAGAGGTCGGTGTTATGATTTTCCACTTCGATTCAACTTCCTTAAAGTCGCCAAGGAGGTTGATTATGTCTTAAATTCCCCTCATCTCATGTTTACCCCAGTTGGTCGGTTACTTGGGTAGGTCTGAGGGGAGATGGACATTACAACCAGAACTTTGGTGGGGAGAATCACAACTACTCCACCCAACAACCCAAGCTAAACTCAAATGACTACAAGCATATGTGTGTGTGCGTGTTTGATATATTTAAGCATGAATATACATTACTCCTACTTTACAAGAGCTTTTGGAAATAAATTGATGTTTGAAGTGGAGAAATTAATTTACATAATCCTCTTGCCTATTCATGTACAAGGACTTGCATAAATTTTGGTGTGTTGGTAAGTTTGCACATTTACATTTTTACTCTTCTCTATTTTGTGTTAAAAATACACAATAAATGGTGGACAATATTTTTTGGTCAAAATGGTTAGTTACATATGAATCCTACCTTTGTTGGTGTATAGAATTGTATAAATTATAGTGGAAAGTAAATCTTGGTAAATATGTTTAATTACATAAGTGTAAAGAACCTATGTTATTCTTCAAAATTGAATTTGCAACATATAAATTTTGAGCAAAGGTTACATAAATTTTAAGGTTAGTAAATATTAATATGAAATCTTGTTTACTTAAGTAAATATGATAAATAATCCACTACAGCAGTGAAATTTTTTTTTAACGCGTTATGTACCTGAGAACATTTATATGCATATAATTACTTAAGTTCATGAATTTGTCATACACGAAGAAGAAGGAAAAAAGTTTGAATTATTTACTCCATCAATAGGAAAAGTTTGAGGCATTTACTCCATCAATGAAAATGTTTGGTGTTTGAAACTATTGGCAATCCGCTAAATGTTTTAGGAATTTACTCCATCAACAATCAACTCAAATGTTTGGAGTTATGCCCATTAGCAATCAACTAGATGTTTTGAATTTTAAGTTGGAAAATTTTTTATTTCACAGTTAGTCGATGAAGCCATCAACATTTTAGAATTTTTAGTGGGATTTATTTCTTATTATGATAATGGTGGAATATAAATATTGTGCATGTGATGTAAATTGTAACAGTCTCAGTGAGCATTCCACATAATAAAAGTCAAAATTAATAACCATGGTTGATGAGACACTTATTCCAACCTAAAAGATGGGCAAAACATCTTAGTGGGTTTTCATTTGGTTTATTATGGCTAAGGAAATTGGCAAAGGCAAAGGCTTTGGAAAGAAAAAATGACATTTTTGGCACATTTATTTATGAAAATAATGGAAATTAGGAGAAAAGGGAGATGAAAGGTCACAGGTTGCATGTGAGGAAGAAATTGAAGGAAAATAATGAAAAATGAAGAAACTAGAGGCCTCTACTATAAAAAGACTTATGAGGATCAGTTGGTACTTTTTTGTCAGTTTCAAATTTGGGGATCTCTCATTATTCTCTCTCTCTCTCTCTCTCTCTCCCACACACACACTGTTGGACACTTAGATTTTCTTGGACCGCTTTCACATTTGAGCAAAAAAGGAAATAAAGTAGGAAAAAGGAGGAAGAAAGAAAGGAGGAGCGGGAATCACGAAGCTACAGCAGGATTATTGGCATGTATTGATTTGCATGTGTATTTTCCTTGATAGATTTGGCATGCATGATATTTCATGTGGTTCCTTACTGTCTTGACATGGGTTTTCTCCAGGTGTGACAATGTTTTTAATCTATTCTTGCCACTTCTGAATAGCCATGATGTTTTGGAGTTCTTATGTTTTGGTTTAACTGGATTGTTGGATGGATTAGAAGTTAAGTGGGGTGGATCTACGAATTGATATAGTACATGGCCTAGTGGTCCCTGAACTAGACTGCAGATCATGGTAAATCCATTGGTCTAGTAACCCCTGAGCCAGACTGTGGGTTTCAATAAATCCAGGAGCCTCGGTGGGCCTAGGAACCCTAGACCGATGAATGGAGGGATATACGATAAAGCCTAGAGGTGGTTTTCTCTCCATTCAGGCCTAGGAATCCTGGGTTTGGGATTGCAGTAAATCTTGGAGAGTATGTCTTGGTTTAGGGCCTAGTGACCCCAGATTCAAACTGTGGGTTGCGTTAAAGCTTGAGAGACTAGGAGACAAGCAAATTCCTCATGGTGTAGGAAAATAGAATTTGGTGATATCCATGCTTGTGATGACCTATTAATTCGAGTTGGATCATGGTAAAGCTTGATTCCCATTTAATGAGGGTGAGGTGGTTTAGCCTCAGGATGCCCTAGATGGTTCTTTCGATTTGAGTCCCACATTTATGCTTGGAATATGGCTCGGGGGTGATTGCCTGAAGTAAGATTTGGCTCAGCTAATCTATGGTCGGGTGGAACGTGGAAGTCCCATCTCCGATTGATTTTTACATTCATAAATGAAGAGCTCTTTCCTTTGGTATTTGGTATGAAAATGTAGTGGATTTCATTAATGCTATATTCATGGTATTTATATTGCTATTATGCTAATTATAAGCTTGTATTTTATCAGTGGTGATCTATGGATCCATCTATGTTTTTGTTTGTAAATGAATACATAATGTATCATATGGTCAAATAGATTGTATTGTGGCTTATGATGTAAGGGAGAAATGCTTCTTAGTGATTCTCCGATAAGTATGAGACCCATATGTTTAAATATGTTGTTTATACCTGTAGATGCAATTTTTGTGACATGTTTGACGAAATTACTGTCATGGTGGGAGGGGTTTGGATGAGTTCCTGATGATGTGATTGATTCCATGTCTTTGTTTAAATGTTATTTAAGCTCTCCTGAAGTTTCAGTTTCAGGAAGTTTTGGGCAGTGACCTGGCTCAGGGGCTAAAAATGTGGTACAAATCTCAGAGCCACAGGCACAAAATTGACCTTTTGGGGCCCTAGTAGCTACCTTGCCAAGGCAAGCCTGCAACTATAGGTTTATATCTGCTCCCTTGCCCTTATATTCCCATGACTAAGGCTCAAAAGGGTTAAAAATAAGTCCCCCCTCAGGGAACAGGGCCCTAGAAGGTTCGATTACCTCCTGGGGATGTTAATCATGCAATGTAATGTATGTTTGTCTTGTTTTTGTTGGTTCCACTTCCTTAAGGTCATATAGGAGGTAGAATCTCATATTAGTAGACTCTTGTCACATGTTTACCCTGGTTGGTCGGTTACTTGGGTAGATTTGGGAAGAGGGTGTTACATAGTGATATTAGAGCATGGTTCAACTCTCAGACCGATGGGTGGTGTGTTGATCGTGCTTTTATGTTGATTTATTATGTGTTTTCATACCTATTTTGTATGTGCTTGATGCATCCGTGTTTTGTTGGCTATGGTGTCACCATGGAAGTGCTTATGGTGTCATCGTCAATATGATGATATGAATGTATGACTGATTGAGTGTTGTTCTTCTTTATGTATTGTGTGTGCACTCTTGCCTACATATTGTTACATGTTGTATATGCATTGATTTTTTATGCTAGGTTACATATTGGTCATGCTTGTGTGTTGTTGTGTATGCTTTCTTGTGTAATGTTATATGTTGAATATGTATTGATCGGTCATGTTGGACTACATGTTGCTTATGCTCATGTATGGTTCATGCTTGTGGTTGTGTATGGTCAAGCTTGCATTGGTGTGCATTTGGTATGGTCATGCATGGATGACTGGACTCCAACTAGAATGACATTTATATGTTTTTATGCCTAGAAATGATATGTTTATATGTTTTCATGATTATACCTATACAAGTATTACGTTGATTGATTGATCTTACAGGAAGTATCCTCCCTAAATTAAACTAAGGTATGTTGGCTCATTGTTATTTGGTTTAGATGACATATTATGCTTGGCAGGAAGAAATATCAACATGGATAGAAAGATGGTAGACTACAAGGACTCTCCCTATGATTCATATGAGCAGCATGGTGGGTACTCTTTTGATTTGGAAGAAACATTGAGGAGTCTAAAGGAAGAAATAAGGATTTGTAAGGAAGACAATGACAAGATCATATAGGCATAAGAGAAACAAACAGAGGTGAATGCAATACTTCTTCAGATCTTGTCAGATTTACCGAAACAAGGGCCACTACAGATCAATTATGGATGCGAGAAAAAATCTAATGGTGCATATGGCAGTAGGTCTCCTAGTAGACACAAGTTAGATAGAGAAGACATGGTGAGAGCCGACAGGTTGTTGGCCACTCTTGATAGGCGGGGTGATGAGTACATGTATCATTCCAGTTCTTATTCAAATAGACATCATGACTGTCACCAGTATCATCCTTACAAGAGGAATGATAGGGGGTACTTTCCAAATGAATTTAAGAAAGCAAAACCACCTACTTTTCATGGAGACTTGAATAAATCCAAAGATGGAGATGCTTGTATACTTGGAATGAAAAAATTATTCGAGTTTCATGAGGACACGGAAAACATGAAGGTTATGATTGCTATCTTTAGTTTGAAAGGTAAAGCAGACATTTGGTGGGAAGATGTGAAGCGGGTCAAAAAAATAAAATAAGAACAAAGGACTAGTTGGCATGAGTTCAAGAGGATTTTCAAGAAGAATTACTTGTCAGAGAGGTTTTACGACAACAAGACCAAAGATTCATATGAGCTAAGAATGGGATATATGACATATGAAGAGTACACGATGAATTTCTTGGAGGTATTGAGGTATGTGCCATATATTACCGATGAGAAGGCTAAAGTTCAATGATTTGTTAGTGGCCATTAGAATTCAAAGATCATATTGAGTATGATGAGTCACGATCACTTGAGGAAGTCATTGGGAAGCTGAAGCACTTCTATGAACAGTGAAAGTGAACAAATGAGTCTTAGCAAGGATGGAAAGGGAAGGAAAAAGGTAAAGGTAAATGGCAACCTAAGAAAGAAAGGCCTCAGAACGAAGATGAAAAATAAAATGTGGCACCGCAAAAGAAGTATAATGCAGCTGGACAAGGACATAGACCACAACAACAACATAGATCACAACTCCAGCATGGAGGTAATGGTATGGGGCATTTGGAGTGTTGGACATGGGGTAAGGAGCATCTTAAGAGAGATTTTCCACAAAATCAAGGAGGTAGGCCTAAGATATACAATGCATAGGAGGCACATAATGTTGGAGATATTGGGTAGATCATTCCTCGCATTTATGTAGTAGTGGACAAGAAACAGGCAGATCACCAAGATTCTATCACTAAGATGGACGATGAGGTTTGTAATCAAGTTATTTATATTTTGATTGACCCTGGATCTAATTATAGATATGTTAGTCCTGACTTGGTAGATAAGTGTGATTTGAATAAGGAAATGCATACAAAATATTGGTTAGTGCAGTTGGCCACATGTGCGAAGAAAAGAGTTCACCATTGGTTAAGAGCTTGTGTATTTGATTTAAACAGTATGCCTACAACAACATACTTGAACATATTTCCATTGGGTTCCTACAATATGCTATTGGGTATGGATTGGTTATATCTTCATAGGACCAAGGTAGATTTCTAAGAAAAAGCTATTGAATTCTTGGATGGTAATGGGGAAACAAGGGTCTTGCAGGGAAAGAAGAAAGCCACATCAATTAGGATGGTGATAACTATGCATGCCAAGCACAGTCGCAGGAAAGGATGTGTGCTTTTTGCAGTTCACATCTCTAGTGAACAAGGTAAAGAAGCTGAGGATGTAGATGTGTTGAACATGTATCCATTTTTTCAATAATTTAAGGATGTGTTTCCAACAAATATTTCAGAGTTTCCACCTCACAAAGAGGTAGAATTTTCTATTGAGTTGGTTCCAGGGGCAACTCCAGCATCAAAAGCACCTTACAAGATGAGTACACAAGAGTTGGTAGAGTTAAAATTGCAATTGAAGGCAATGTTGGATAAAGGGTACATTAGGCCAAGTGTATCGCCATGGGGTGCACCAATGTTGTTTGTGAAGAAGAAGGATGACACTTTTAGATTATGCATTGACTACATGCAACTGGACAAAGTGCCCATCAAGAATAGGTACCCACTACCGAGGATTGATGATTTGTTTAATCAACTAAAGGGAGCAGCAATGTTCTCTAAGATCAACGTGAGATTGGGATATCATCAGGTACGTATTAAAGAGAAGGACATATACAAGACCGCATTTAGGACCAGGTACGTGCATTATGAGTTTTTGTAGTTCCATTTAGTTTGACTAATTCCCCAACTACATTCATGTGTTCGATGAACAATGTGTTGCATCCTTATTTGGAGAACTTTGTGATTTTGTTTATTGATGACATATTGGTGTATTCTAAAAATGAGGAAGAGCATGTAGAGAATTTGGCAGCAGTATTGAGGTTGTTGAGAGAGCATCAATTGTATGCTAAGCTTATAAAATGTAGTTTCCTCTAGACTAAGGTGCACTACTTGGGACATGTTGTCTCTAAGGAAGGTATTGCAGTAGATCTAGAGAATATGAGGACAATCATGGAGTGGGTAGCTCCCAAGAATGTAGATGAGATGAGATCATTCATGGGATTGGCAGGTTACTATTGGAGGTTCATCAGGAAATTCTCACAAATTTATTATTTATTATTTTATTACAACACTACAGAGGAAAGGTAATAAGTTTGATTGGAAAAAGGAGTGTGAGGCTAGTTTTGAGCAGCTCAATAAATTGTTGACACATGCTCTAGAGTTAAAGATAATATATCCATACAAGGATTTTGTAGTGTGCACAGATGCTTGCAAGATAGGACTTAGCAGAGTCCTTATGCAGGATGGATAGGTGGTATGCTATGAGTCACGAAAGCTAAATGAACATGAGCAGAACTACCTAACACATAATCTTGAGTTAGAAGCGATCATTCATGCACTGAAGATGTGGAGGACCTATCTTCTTGGCAGGCATTTTATATTGATCAGAGACCAAATTGGGTTGAGGTACTTGTTTGACCAACCAAAATTGAATTCCAGGTAGGCTATATGGTTAGCTACGATCAGTGAGCTTGAATTCAAGATCAGGTACATGAAGGGAAAGGAGAACCAGGTCGTAGATGCTCTTAGCAGACGAGTACATGTAAATCACTTAGCAACGATGAGCTCCTATGGAACAAAATCAAATGATAGGATGTTATAAGAAGGTTAGCAGGATCACGAGTATATGGAGATTGTGCAAAAGTTTCAACATAGTATAGTTACAAGTACAAGTTTTGGTACAGGTATAGGTACAGATGTTGGCATAGGTACAGGTACACGTGTACATTATTTGGATTACCATCTCACAATCGATGGATTAGTTAGATTTAGAGACAATATATATATACCAGACAACAGCGAGATCAAGAAGGTGATCTTGAGGGAGTTTCATGCGATACCATATTCAGGTCACTCGGGCTACCAAAAGACTTTGACTGCAATGAAGAGATTCTACTATTGGCTAAATCCAAAGAGGGATGTGGCAGAGTTTGTAGCTAGATGTTTGGATTGTCATATGGTTAAGGAAAATCATAAACAACCAGGTGGATTACTACAACCAATTGTGATTATAGTGTGGAAATGGGAGGTCATTTCCATAGAATTCTTCACAGGTTTACCTAAAACAGCTAGAAAACATGATTCCATCATGGTTGTTGTGGACAGGTTAACAAAGGTTGCACATTTTATACTGGTGAATACTACATACTCAGCTAGTGATGTAGCACAAGTGTTTATTCGAGACATAGTCAGATTTCATGGTGTTCCAAAGAATATTGTGTCTAACAGGGATGCAAAGTTCACTTCCAATTTTTGGAAGGAGTTGTTTGCAAGTTTGGGCACAGAGTTGGCCTTCCACAAAACTTATCATCCACAAACAGATGGATAGAATAAGAGGGTCAACAAGATACTATAGGACATGTTGAGGATGTATATGATGCATCAACAGTGAAATTGGGAATAATACCTTCCATTGGTGGATTTCACCTACAACAACGTGTATCAGGAGTCATTGAGGATGAGTCCATTTGAGGCTATGTATGGGAAGATTTGCAACACTCCCATCAGTTGGAGTGATCTAGTTAATTGGTTTTTGATTGGACCAGATATTTTGGCAAAGATGGAACAAGAAATGAAGGTGATCAAGAAGAAGTTGAAGGTATTAGAGGATAGGCTGAATAGTTATGCAGATACAGATATGTTGTTCAAGGAGTTTCAGGTTGGGGATCAGGTGTACTTTCATATCAATCCCGTGAATATCTCCTTGTGGGTTGGATCGTGTGCCAAGCTAGAACCAAGGTTTTGTGGACCCTTTAGGATCATTGAAAGGATCAAACTAGTGGCTTGTTGACTTGCATTGCCTTCACAGTGAAATTACATTATATTTTTCATATATCGTTGCTTAAAAAGTATGTTAAAGATGTTGATCATGTGATTGACTAGTCTATATTGCAGGTGGAACCAGATGGAGAATTCTTACAGGAGCCTCAGTGTATATTGCAGAAACAAGTGCTCATGCTTCGGAAGTGAGAAATAGAGCAATTTAAAGTACGATGGAAGCACTTTGGGCCCAATGAAGCTACATGGGAGACGACAGATCTGATGCGGGCCATGTATCCTTATTTGTTTGTCAATTTAGGCAAAGCAGTTTTGGGTGATGTTGGCATTTGTTTAGCATATTTTTTTATGGTGTTTTGGTATATGTTTTGGTATGATGTTCGGGTATATGTACTTATGTATATGGATGTAAATACCATCGTTAGATATGTTATAAAGCTCCAATAAGTGGTATGGTGTCATGTCATTATATTTTTCATGGTGTTATGATGTCATGCTGGTTTGCTTTTCAGCATGGTAATTATTGTAAATGTTGCATCGAGTTATGTTATAAAGCTCCATGGGAAGTATGGTTTATTTTTAGTGGTTTTGCTGAGGTATATGTGTGGTTGAACACCAAGGACGATGTCCCCCAATGGGGAGGTTTCTCTAATAGACTTGGTAAAAGTTTCATGTAATAAAAGTTAAAAATAATAACCACAGTTGATGGGACACTTATTCCAAGATGAATGTTGGGGAAAACATCCTAGTGGGTGTTCATTTGGTATATTATGGATAAGGAAATTGGAAAAGGCAAAGGAAAAGGCTTTGGAAAAGAAAAATGGCATTTTTGGCACATTTATTTATGAAAATAATGGCAATTAGGAGAACAAGGAGATAAAAGGTTACACGTTGCATGTGAGGAGGAAATTGAAGGAAAATAATGGAAAATGAAGAAAATAGAGGCCTCTTCTATAAAAAGGATTCTGAGGATCAGTTGGTACCTTTTTTTTAGTTGTAGTTTTGGAGCTCTCTCATTATTCTCTCTCTCTCCCTCTCTCACTCTTGGACACTTAGAGTTTCTTAGAGAACTTTTGCATTTGATCAAGAAAGGCATGAATGCAGGGAAAAGGAGGAAGAAAGAAAGGAGGAGAAAGAATCAAGAAGCCACAACAAGATTCTTGGCAGGTATCGATTTTCATGTGCATTTTCCTTGCTAGATTTGGCATACATGGTATTGCACGTGGTTCCTTGCTGTCTTGGCATGGGTTTTTTTTCTAGGTGTGATAGTTTTTTCAGCCTAGCCTTGCCACTTACGGATAGCCATGATGTTGTGGAGTTCTCATGTTTTAGTTTAACTAGATTTCCAGATGGATTCGAAGCAAAGTGGGGTGGATCTTCGAATTGATATAGCACATGGCCTAGTGGTCCCTGAAATAGACTGTGGATCACGGTAAATTCACTGGCCTAGCAACCCCTAAGCCAGATTGTGGGTTGCAGTAAAGCTAAGATTGTGTTGCCTCGGTAGACCCAGGAATCCTCAACCGGTGAATGACAGGATATATGATAAAGCCTAGAGGTGGTTTTCTCTCCATTTAGGCCTAGGAATCTCGGGTTTGGGATTGCGGTAAAGCCTAGAGAGTATGTCTCAGTTTAGGGCCTAGTGACCCATGATTTAGATTGTGGATTACGGTAAATCCTAAGAGACTAGGAGATAGGAAAATTCCTCACAAAGTAGCTGGAGAGAACCCAGTGATATCCATGCTTGTGTTGGCCTAGTGATCCAGGTTGGATCATGGTATATCCTGATTCCCATTTGATGAGGGTGAGGTGGTTTAGGCTCGGGATGCCTTGGTTGGTTCTTTTGGTTTGAGTCCCACATTCATGCTTGAAATATGGCACGAGGGTGATTGACTGAAGTAAGATTTGTCTAAGCCAATCTATGGTTGGGTGGAACATGGAAGTCCCATCTGTAGTTGGTTTTTACATTCAGAAATGAAGAGCTCATTCCTTTGGTATTTGGTATGAAAATGTACTTGTTATTTTTTGGATTTCATTAATGTTGTATCCATGGTATTTATGTTGCTATTATGTTGGTTATAAGCTTGCATTTTATCAGTGGTGATGTATGGATCTATCTATGTTTTTGCCTGTAAATGAATACACAATGTATCTATGGTCAAATAGATTTTATTACAGATTATGATTTAAGGGAGCATTGTCTATTAGAAATTATTAGATAAGTATGAGCCCCCTATGTTTATATCTATTGTTTATACCTATATATGCAATGTTTGTGACATGTTTGATGAAATTAATCTCATGGCGGGAGGGGCCCGGATGAGTTCCTGATGATGTGATTGCTTCCATGTCTTTTTCTAAATGTTATTTATCCTCTCCTAAAGTTTCAAGAAGTTTTGGGTAGTGACCTTGACTCAAGGGCTAAAAATGTGGCATAAATCCTGGAGCTACAGGCACATAATTGACCTTTTGTGGCCCTAGCCGCTACCTTGCCAAGGCAAGTCCATGGTTATAGGTTTCTAGCCACTCCCTTGCCCTTATATGCCCATGGATAAGGCTCACAAGGGTTAAAAATCAGTCCCCCCTTAGGGAACATGGCCCTGGAAGGTTGGGTTACCTCAAGGGGATTTTAATGATGAAGTGTAAGGATTTTTTGTCTTGTTTCCATTGGTTCCACTTCCTGAAGGTCATCTAGGAGATTGAATCTCATATTAGTAGCCTCTCATCGTATTTTTACCCTAGTTGGTTGGTTACTTGGTTAGATGTGGGAAGAGGGTGTTACAATAATTGAAGCTATTAACTAACATGGTGGGATTAAGCTCAATGGATTGAAGCTAGCAGATGACTTGGTGGGGATAGATGGAAATGTTGCTAACTTAGCACCCCACTTGGTGTTTCGCTTCGAGTAGGGTACCACAACATCTTCCATGTGGTAGTTTCTCAATAACACTAACATGACACCAAGGGTGAAAGTATTCAAATGACCATATCTTGATGATCCAAATTCGAATTTTAATGAGGTTATACCACTGGAAAGCTCTTGATGAGTAGAATTTGTTAGTGATATCTAAAATTATTTTTGATTTTAATAAGAAAAGTGACAATTTGATACCCCATACCCTTATCAAGGTACAAAGGGATTGGGTATGTTATAGGGTTGTATCAAAGCAAATTTCAAACACTGGACTTGGATGGGCCAAGAGATAGAACAAAGAGATAATTTTTCAGAGAAGTGGTTCACCATGATGGATAAATAGGCTAGGATATGCCAATGATATCTTATGATAGAAATCTCGAAGTGAGGCTAATAGAGAATATTTTTTCCTAATAGAGAAGATAGATGGTACCAAAGTTTAGGGAAATGTCACATATTATAGCAAAAGTTCAACATTGGACCTAGATGAGCTAGAGATAAGCCAAGAAGGTAAATTTCAAAGTTGTGGTTCAACATGAGGCCCAAAGTTCCAAAAAAAATACCATTGAGAAAGAATTGTTTGAGCAATGGATTAGGAATTGAGCCAACATGGATCAATGGTAAATCACAGGGTTGAGGTTTGATCACAAGGAGTATGGTAATAAGTTTTCATCACATGGGAACCACGATTATTAGATACAACAAAAAGGTTGTATACACCCAAGACTTCTAGCAAAAGACTTTGATTTCTTTAGTGACATGTGTGATAGTTGTCTAATTGAGACAATACAGTTAAATGCAACAAATGAAGAAATTCAATGGAACACTAACTACCCAAGTTATTAATAATAGAGTTAGGATGCTATTTAGATTTCCCCTACAAAACTAAATATAATGATAATTGAAGAAGTGCTTATACAAGTGATGCAATCATAATTATGAGGGGTATTTTCTCAAAATTTTCTTCCTATTTTAATTTTTTTCCTCATGTTTTGAATTTTTTTTTACACATTGGTGAATAAGATCATAGGAATGATAGAATTGCAAAAGATGAAATAGCTAAAAATTCATATAGGCAATAGGATACTGATATGTTATGTGAAATCCATTTTTCTAATCCCTCTTGTAATTGTCACTATGAATTGTAATTCATGTAAATATTGTGTAAATGTAAACACAATGATTGGGTTGAGAGGAGTGGACACAAATTCAGAGGTCTGAGGAGGAATTTCTTGGGAATTGGTTAATTCAAGGTTGTTCATTTAGTGGCCACTAGTTTTCTTATTGGGTTTTAATGGTCTACATGGCGGGTAGGGAGGTGGAGTATGGAATTCCTAAATGGAGAACAACGCTATACCCCCTTTTTCTTTCCTCGTGGGTTGCACTATGTGGTCAACACAAAAGAGGTCATGAGGGGCTCGGTGGTGAGAAGAGTTGATGGGAAAATAATAAGGGGGGATTTTTTATTCACTCATACATCTTGGCACTAGGAGAATATGAGAAGTAGACAATCACAGTCACAACGAAAAGGGCTTGATAAAGAGTGAATTTCATGCATAGGGAGTCTTTTGGGGTAGGTATACAGGATCTGTGAGGTGAAACGTGGAAGAAAAAGCAAGGAACAACATTGGTGTAAGAGTGAGAGGACACAGGTGGATGCACAATATAGTCTGCATGCCTGATGGTTTAGTGGGTTGGAACCCTTTGTGCTCCATATTTTTGCGTAGCAGGGTGGTAATTCTATGGGTTTGGATCACGAGAGTGACGAGAAGATCATAGGAGAGTAGGTGGAGGCACAATATAGTTTGGATACCCGCCGATTTAGGGGGTTGGAATAATTGTGTGCTCTAAATCCCTACATAGAAAATAAGAGAAGAGAAGAATAAAGTGGAGACTGTGCATTCTGGAGTCTTATGAGGTGGAGAAGGTGGAACATAGTGTAATATGGATTCCTGGTTAGCAGGGGTAAATCTCTATGTTTTTCTGGTATTTGTAAGGTTAATAAATGTATATTTAGTGTACTCTAGATCCTTGGTTGAATAGGTGGAGACAGTGTGGGATATAATCCTATACTGAGCAGGTGGAGATAGGGTGGTATCTGGATCCTTATGTGAACATGTGGGTTGGCATCGGTTTAAATTCCCTTGAGAACTTGCTCCTCATACTCTGAATCCGACTCAGGGGTGGTCAACTGCAAGAAATACTACAATGCATTTGGCCTATGGTTGGATGGAGAGCTGAAGTGCCTTCCTCAGTTGCCAGTCCTTAAACTATACAGATAAGTGTATTTACTTATGCATTATGATTTGTGAATAATAGATTATGTTGTTATGGGTTATAACAATGAATGTGCCAAAATTGATCATGGAGGATTATGTTATTCTTGGTTGTATGTTATGAGATGGGTTATATGAATGTTCTTGTGGTTGGGAGGGAGTTGCATAATCTTGTGCTTGTTAAGGCTTTCCTAAGTGCATGGTTAATTATGTGTGATATCTATTGTTTGATATGTCATGAATATCAAGGATATCTAATAATTATGGATTGGTGAAAGTATGGGGTTGTTGTTGTGTGTGGTTATATCAATGAATCTGATGGTGCCTTTTTAGATCCATTATTTGATTAAAATAAGTTGTTGTTGTACCTAAGTTACAGTTATGTATTAGTTATATTTTATCCAAGTCTTAGGCCTATTGGTAGGCATGTTGACAACTTATATTTTTTGTTATGGCTATGTTAAATGCTTGGAATGCCATTGTACTTGAAATATAAAAAATAGAGTTAGTCATGGTTTGGTTTATTTATGTGCCTATTAGAAAGAATGTTCATAGATTTATTGGACTGTACTAAGTCAATGGATGATGCCTGGGATGAGTGCAATATATTGGAGGATTAATTTATGTAATGTTAATGATGTTGAGAATTTCTTGATATTGAGAAAGGCTTCATAAAATCCATTGAATTCCTTAAGAATTCTAAGTCTGGTCTTCATAAAGTAAAAGGATTACATTTTGGCCGAATGACCCAAGTCGAAATAGGAAAGGAAATTAGAAATTTTACCAAGGGTAGAGAGCCAGATTAACCCACAAGATAACCACTAATCACTTGTTAAACTACAAATTAATCACTTTTCTTACTTCTAATCAGTGCCACAGGAGTTGTGCCAAATTTTATGGGTAGTCTCTATAAAGGAGGGTGTTACTGACAAAAGGCATGGGGCTCGCAAAGAAATCCTTTCTGTTAAAATATAAAAAAGGTACGTCATGGGGAATGACGATAAGAATCCATGGGATGTGAAGCTTTGGAAGTAGGAGTTGAGAATATTCATGTCCCGAGAAACAAATAAATGGCTATGTGGGATGGGAAATTTGGTAGTAGAAGATGATAATATTCATGTCTCGGAAAATGGAGATGTTCCTTCACAGGACGAGAAACCTTGATGTTTGTTAACGTGAAAATATATATGTGCCAAGGAAAAAAAATAGGCACATCCCAGGGGGGATATACAATGTATGTATGGAATTGAACAAATATGCAATGATTAATATGGAAGATTTATAGTCTACCATAAACCCTTAAAACATGAAATCATTGATTTACATGGAGGATTAGGACCCTGTGGGACCCTAAACTTGGGCTGAAGTGGCAGATGCCATGTAAAATGGGTAGGGAAATGTGGGCGCCACATTGGAATATATAGGATGTGGAAAATTAATGTGACAGAGTTGCTAATGTGGCATGCTGATAATGTGACATGTGGTGATGGTTTGGTGGTACCATCTGGCATGGGATGCCACATGATGTTGACGTGGATTTGATGTGGCCAAGATCCACATCACCATGAAGCACATAATCTCGAAGAGGTTTTATAGTGCTTTCCATAAGCAAGGTGAAAATTTGGTAGAGTCCATGAAGGAGACATAAGCCACAAAATGAAGAAGTTTTTGTTACTTGACATGAACATTTATGTTCCACCACGGAGGTTTTCCATGAAACATGCCTAAGAGGTAAGGCGCAAATGCGTAAATGTGCTATGGCCCAATGAAATTGTGGGAGACACATTAGCCACACGATATGTGAAAGAACCACATGGGAACCACATAGAAGATCCTTGCTAATGTGGCAAGTGTTAAAAGGTCAACTTCAAATGGCCATAACTTTTGATCCAAGACTGAGATTGGGATAAATTTATATCAATGGAAAGCTCTTAACGAGTTGAACATTATGGAGTTATCCAAAGTGAGTTTTGCACACTTTAGGTGAGAAGGAATTTTGTAACCCCACCTTCATAATGAGACCTTGGAGGTCAGGTTATTTTAAGGTAACACCTAAGCTTGGGAAGTCCAAGGGGGTGAGAGGTAGTGTTACATGTTAAGTGAATCTATACATGTTAGGTACATACAATGATGAATGAGAATACATATAACATGAATTGAATAGGAGTATTCTATTATTATTAGATGACTAGGATGGTTCATTGAGGTTATTGTTAAACATGTAACCTAGAATAGGTTGACCATATGGCTAGAGAAGCTAATGAGGATGCTACATATCATCTTTATGGAGATACGACTATCGATAATAGGGTGTTGATTAAGGGTTTGATAAATAGGAATGTCAAAACCCTACGTAAGGTACCAATTTATGAGGTAGCATCCAAAAACCTACTATCATCCATGTAGGTATGGTTTTGGTATCCTCAAAAATTGAGGGGAATTAGGTAAGAATTCCCTTAGTGAAAATCTAACACTAAAAATGATATGAATGCATTAATGGAAAGTAAATCAAGAGCTAACATTGGTTATGCTTTGGGTTATGTTAATGGCCACCTGATAATTCCATGTTACTTGAAATGAATGATTTATTACTATTGGTTTAAATGTGGAAGAGGGAAAGGTCTTATGTGTATGCCTATGAGACATGTCATTTGAATTTAATGGATGTACATGAATGATGAATACAAAGGTGCAAGTAGTGCACAATATGTTAATTTTCATGGTTGAGGCATCACTTAATGCATGGTTGAGTGCATAATGTAAATATATATTTATGAATATGCATGTGATATAGGTAGATAAGCAATTGAAAGGATAAATTTGGTACTAACTCATGAAACTGATATGATCTCAGGGGCTACTAGATATTGTAAACAATAAGAGTTGCATGTTGATATAGTCACATATGAGCAGACTACAAGAAACATCTGAATAAGGAAGAAATGTTATGAAATTATTAAGACAACAATTTAGTGTATGATATTGTTAGATTAAATTTGATCTACTGACTTCAAATATGGTTGCATAAAAATGATATGCTGGATACTAATGTGATATTCTAAAATGTTTGCATTGTATAGAATGATGGGATAATCTAAAATGAAATTGCAAGTCTAATTGACAATAGTTACTTAAGGGAAATAGGGTAGAGTTTATTTTAATTCCAAGCTATGCAAATGAAGTTCGGGGGGGCACTTGACTCTCTTCCCTATTGATCATTTTTTAGGGATGAGAGAGTTAAAATGTAAAAATAATATAAACTCAAGAATGTTAATGAATTTCTAAAGGGAAAGTAATTGAATACGAGAATTGCACTAATAAACATATCGAGATCATGTGTAATGGAGTGCATGTGAATACGCTAAGTCATATCATATATTGAATGAGGATTTAAAAGTATTGAGGCATGCATTATTTAATTAGCTTGATAAGATGATGTAATTATGAATTTTTTATGTGATTAGAAGCAGTTGAAGAAAATAATGATGCAATTTCTTGACCACCTTATATAGAGAACAAGGGTAACAAATGCTTTTCAAAAAGTTGATGAAGGGAACATGTAAGCTTCAAAGAAGTAACAAGAAGTAACACAAGGAATAATGAATGCAATTGTGTAGGTATGGATTGGTCATACCATAACAGTAGGTAATTTGAAGGAATATAGTAAGCATTCATTCAAGGTTAAGTTGTATCGTAATGATATAAATTATGATTAAATGCACATGAATTATCAATACCTAGAATATTTAGTAAAAATATTAGTGATATGTGCATGTATGGCGTTGTCGAGATGGAAAACAATCAAATAAATGATTAATGAACTCTTGTAATGGATTGTGTATGGAAGAGGGAGAGTTATGTTTGATAATGCAATGATAGTTCTCTTTCAATATATGTGATATACAATTGAAATGACTAAGTTATTAAAGTGTGTAAATGTTTTGAGATTACTACAGAATTGTTGTAAATTTCATAACTAAAGGATTATATGCATAGATTCTAATCTTGTTTAGTTGTTTGCAAGTGCGAAATGCAAGTCGAATGGATTTGGATATGGCAATGAGTGTAAGCCCATGATGAAACCTAACCACTACATACAAGAGTCAAACATCATGAGAAATATCTCATGCTTATGAAATCTTGTTTAAGACAAAATATTTCTAATTGAAATCATCATTGCGATACCTCACGAATATTGTATGCATGTGATACAAGTGAGATGAAAATTTTATCTAGGAAGGATAAATGATTTTGTTAAAATGGAAATCATAGGAACAAGGTCACTCTTGTGAAATTGGAACCTTATGATATGCCTTGATCACCATCAATCATGTATGTTAAATGTGTTGTGTATGTTAGAGCATGCTAGAAGGATGCCTTAGCTATAAGACTGTATACGTCTCTATAACCTTCTTATGCAAGAAAGCCTTGATAAGAAGGATCACCCAAGGGAATGTTTAGCAAAGAAGGGGATGCTTTAGCCTAGAGGGTGAGTGATTGTAAGGAAGAATGAACTTGAATAATTTTTGTGGAAAAATTCACGTAACTTTTTCAATGGGGTCATAAAGACATCGGGTGTTTTTAAGAAAATAGTGAGATGAACCTATGGAAGCCTTGTGAAGCAAAGGAATACCATGCATATAATTACTAAATTGAAATTTCATGTTTTAAAATGCATTATTATGACAATACATTGTGAATTTCATGGTTATGTGATTTGCATTAAGTAAATGCAAGATAGAGTGAAGAAGGTTTCCAATAGAGCTAAGCCATATGTGAGGGCATATTGATAATAGATAGTGAAAGCCTATAGAATTTCACAAGTGTCCATGGTCTCCCTTTGTGATTGGACTATGGATTTTAGTCTTCTCACTAACACTAAAGAGAACTTGTAAGGACGCGACACTTGAGGGACTAGATGGTAGAGAATGGGCACATTCTTAATGCTATGTTGGTTTAGGAGTATGGTGTCCATAGGGTTGATCAAGTGCATGGGAGGTGGTTGGATGATATGTTGAGGCATTGGTTTGACCTTCCAAAGTCATCATGGTAAAATACATGACATGGGATAAGGCCTTATAAAAGTTAATGTAGGGATGCATTGTGTGCTTGAGGTCATGAGCAATGCTACAATGATTTCAAATTTAAACTTGTGACTTTATTATGGAAATATGACCATTGATAATCCACACGTGAATAAATGGTGGCTTTCAATCCGTTTATGTGAATGATAGTGGAAAGTGATAGATTGATGTGTGTGGAAAATTTTGAGGTTTTGTGCAAGTTGTTAATTATGTAGTAGTAAAGTAATTTATGTTTGAATACTAATGATTGTTAGTAGATTGCACAATCATATTTTATTGTGATTTCATTGGTATTGGATATGGTAGACATGTAAGACAAAAATGAAGAATGAAACATATCACAGCAAGAGAAAATGTGCTAAAAAAGGGGAACCCCATGATGAGAAATATGGGTCCTTTGATAAAACATATTGTAACAATTAATTTGTATGATGAAATTAAAAACATTTTTGATTGAAATTTTTAAGAAAACATCTCATAGAAATTGTATGTACCTAATACGAATGAGATGATGAAGATATATAGGAAGGAAAAGTGATGGTTGTTGAGATGGAAAGTATGGAAAAGAGGCTACTATTAGGACATGGTAACATTATGATGTGCCACGATCATTTGTAATGAAAACTGTGTGGTATGTATCAATAAGGGGATGCCTTAGCTATAAGAATCCACGTGTCTCCATACTCTTCCTATGCAAGGAATTCTTGGAAAATAATTGATCACCTAAGGAACTATTCAGAAAATAAGGGGATTTTTGTGCCTCGAGGGTGAGTAACTACAAGGAAGAGAAGACTTGAATAAGCTAGTTGAAACCACAAGCACATTGAGTATGTCCAAGAAAATAAATAAGTGAAGTATATCAATGACAAGCAAATGGTCCATGGAAACCACAACATGTAGATAAGTATCATGATGTAATAAATGTCTTATCCTAATTTTCAAAAAAATAAAATGGGTAAATTCTTATGCATGGAAAAAGGCTTTAATTTTCTTGATTACTAGTAACTGTTATAGGCATTTGACGGAATTACTTACAAAGGCCTTGAAGTGGCGAGATAGTGATAACCAAATGAGAAAGGAGGAATATATAAAGAGGACCATGTTTCTAGAAGAAGCATTGAGGAATGGCGTTATCATAAAATAGAGAATCGATTATTGGTGTTGCTACAATCAAAATAATGCCAAGGGTTAGTGTGAAGACCAAGGGTGGTGTTCCTTTAATGCGGGGGAGGCATTGCAACATCCTTATATTGAAAATTGAATTAAATTTCAACTTGTAACAATCCTAATATAGATTTGGATAGTCATTTCAATGGAGTCGATGTAGTATTTTGAAAAACAATTGTGTAAATTTATCAAAACTTCAAACATTTTGGGTGGACACTCCACCCGTCATCAGGGGCACATAAAGCTTGCAATAGATGGGAATACCATGAGAAAAAATTTAAAGGAAGAGGATTGTGACCATTGCAGGAGGAAAATATACGTTAGAGAAAAAGAGGTAGTCATAAATATTTGACCCTAATTTTACTAAGAGTAAATACATGAAAATATTAATTAATTATTTATTTATTAATGATAAGGACCCTCAGTAGTATGGACTATTAGTTGAATAGGGATATAGGGTTAAGCTTGAGAATGAAAAATTAATTATTTTTTATCTCACACTCTTCACATTCATTACAATATTTATGTGTCCTTAACAATGGGTGGAGTGCCCATACAAAACGTGGTAAGTTTCAATATCTTTAATGAATTTTGATGGGTGGAGAACCCATTTTAATGAATTTTATTATGGGACTTCCAAAAGAGGCCAAAAAAATAACAATTAGAGTGGTGGTAGGTCGTCCTTCAAAAATTGCTCATTTTTGTGCCCTAACTCATCCTTTTACTCCTTCCACAGTTGTATAGGCATTCATGGATGCTCAATTGCATTTTGTCATATCAAGACCCCACATTCACTAGCAAATTTTGGCAGGAGATCTTTAAACTTCAAGGTACACAAGTAAAGATCAAACAAAAGTGGTCAACATGTGCTTGGAAATATATTTGCGACATTTTGTTTCTAAAAGGTTTCACCAATGGGCACAATGAATTTACCTTGCTATATGTGGCACATTACTACTTATCATGGAGCTACCAAAATGGCACCATATGGAGTGGTTTATGGAAAAATCCCCTATCCATCCCATCCATGTACCAGGCATGTCCAAGGTTCATGCAATAGTCTATAGTATGAATCACACTAGAGAAGTTATTATCCATATTCTCAAGGACAACTTGGCATGGCAAAAAATCAAATGAAAGAACAAGATAATCAACATAGCTCTAAAAAATCTTTTGCCAAAGGGGATCGAGTGTTCCTTTCTCCACAAATTGTAAACAAACATCACTAAAAGATAAATTTCCCCATAACCTAGCTCTTATTATCTATGGTCCCTATTAGGTTATACAACAAATTAGTTAAGTTTCCTACAAACTAGCTCTTCCAACCCACTCCAAGATCCATCTAGTCTTTCATGTGTCTTATTTGAAGAAGGTTGTGAGATAAAGTTGCAAGGTTCAAACCAACTTGCAAAAACTTAATGAAGCAAGTTCCATCTGGCTCTAACCAAAAGTAATGTTGGATACCAAATAATTCCATTTTCACCGGTGCATTATTAAGGAAGTATTGATCTAGTGGAAAGATATGCAACTGGAAGATGCCACTTGGGAACCAACCGTGATTATATAATAATTTCCTCACCTTCATCTTTGAGGACAATGTTGCTTTTGAAGGGGGAGGGCATGTTAGGTTCCTACCCTGACCCCCTTAGATACATTATTATTGCTTGTGGCCCATTAAATAGTTAGTTAATAGTCACTCATTGTATAAAAGGTTGCCTTTGTTTATAAAGCCCAAATTAGTAAGTGGGCCCATAAGTAGTTAATTTTCTCTATGGGTAGATATATATTGAGTAGAATTTTCTGTAGTGTTTTGTCAATAATTTTGATTGTATTTAGAGCATTTATTTTGTAGGCTTCCCCATTGAAGAGGAAAGTGGACATATCTATCCATTTTATACTATCAAAGAGATATTTCTTGGGGTTTTATTTTTCTTGTGTTCTTGATTTTTTCATTGTATTTCATGTGAATTACACTACACTAAATACAATGGAAGTTGAAGATTTGACAATATCCTTATTTGAGGATGAATTAGTTTTTAGAATCACACAAAAGAAGAAGGTGCAATGATACTTCAGTTGGGACATTTCTAAAAGTTTGAAAAATCCAATGTTCAATGCCACTATTATAAAGGGTTTGAACATTGTGCATAATATATATATATATATATATATATATAATTTAACAAAATTCAAATTTCATTAAGAGAGAAACTGAAAGTGAAAAGAATGAAAACCATTTGAAATGTTAAGAATAATGCAATAAAGATGTGTGGTAGTTAGATGATAGTTGTAGCAACCACATGAGTAGAAATAAATAAAAGTTTTCTTGTATTAGATCACTAAAATCCTAGGTGAGAATGAGAAATAACAACAAAGTACCAATCATGGGTAAATGAGCTATCTCCTCTTGCTCTAAGAAAGTTAAAAAGAAACAATTCCTCCCCATATCCTTTGTTTAAGACATAACCTCATTAGCATGGAATATTAGTTGAAAGTTAAGTTTGAGCATGAACATGCAATATTTTTGATAAAAATGGTGGTAATAGTCAAGTTGCAACAATGAAAATGAAAAAAACAATGATGTTTCCTTTAATCAAGAAAAAAAATCAACTACCTTCAACATTGATAGAATAGACCAATCTACTTTATGGCATCTAAGATATGGTCAATTGAACTTAAGTAGGTTGAATTTGTTGTATAAGAGACAAATGGTAAGAGGGTTGCATTTTATTTAACTTATTAAATTTGTGAGTGTTGCATTTTGCTAAAACAACAAAGAAATGTTTTCCCTTTTGGTAAATCATGAAGAGCAAGAGCTCCACTTGAGTTAATTCATTTGAATCTCTACAGTCCTATGCAAAGCTCCTCTCTTGGAAATGTTTGGTATTTATACATCCATATGTGGTTTTAGTAGAAAAACATGGCTCTATTTCTTGAACCATAAATCTAAGGCCTTTGGAATATTCAAGTAATTCAAGGCTCTAGTTGAAAAACATCATGGATATGTCATAAAGGTATTGAGCAATAACAAAATGGGAGAATAAACTCTTGGAAACAACATGAAATCAGGTAGTTTACTACAAAGTATAAACCAAAATAGAATGGTGTGGTTGAAAGGAAAAATGGAACTATTTAAGAAATGGCCCAGATCAAGCCAAGGGATTTACCAATGAATTCTAGGATGAAGAAATAACAACATGAGTTTGTTTGTTGAATAGGTGCCTTACAAAACATGTTCATAGCATGATTCCATAAGAGGCTCAGGGCAAGAAAAAGACTATTGTTAAACACTTTGGTTGTGTTGCATATGCACATATACCCAAGGAAAGAAGGAAGAAATGAGATGACAAAAGAGAAGCATGCACCTTTATTGGTGGTAACAAGTTGTGAAAGGAATACAACTATACCAAACTGACATAATGGAGTTAATAATCAAGAGAAGTGTGATTGGAGATAATGCATAGAATGATCAACCAGGAACAAGATAAGTTGTCTTTTTAGCAATACTTTCTATGGAGTTTTCAAACGGTACACAAGATATTGTAGCAACAATACCTCAAAGCAATGTTATTCAACATGAAGCAGAACATGTCAGCCAAGTAACACTTTGATTAATGAGATCCCAAGTTGTTGCCTAGTTTACACCTCCATTTGGTACTTTCAACAAAGGAGGAAGAAGCAAGCCATCTTCAAGGAAAACAATAAGCTTGAAGGAGATATGTGAGGAATTCAGGTATGAAATAGTGATATTGAAATGATGGCTTTGCTATATTTTCTAAATTTGATCCTATTTATTTTGATGATGTTATAAAAGACAAAAAATTGTAATGATATGGATGAAAAATGCAAGCAATTGAGAAAAAAAATGCATGGGAACTAGTAAGCCTTCCATTATAAAAAGAAGTTATTTGTGTGAAGTGGGTTTAAACAACTAACAACACTATAAAAGACATAATTGAAAGACACAAAGCAAGGCTTATGGTCCAAAGGTTAATAACAATGACATGGAATAGATTACAACAACAAAAATTCTCCTTTAACAAGGATGGAAATATAAAGATGTTGTCTTGAGAATAATAGCTTAACATAAATGGAAAGTGTGCATTAAATGGATGTAAAATCAAGATTTATTAGTGGTGTGTTAAAGGGTTGAGAAACTCCCTCCTTTTGAGATTCTAAAACTTAAGAATAAGGTATACAAGTTGAACAAAACTTTGTATGGGCTCAAGCAAGCACCTAGAGTTTGGAATAACTATATTAATCATACTTGTTGAGCAATGATTTTGTAAAAAAACAATGAGCCAACACTCTACATCAAAATCAATAATTAAAATAAAATACTAATTGTTTTCTTATATGTGGATGATCTAATTATTAGTAAAAATAACAAATTTTTCCATAAAACAATTTAAAACAACAACTAAGAAAGAATTTGAAATAATATATATGGATTTGTGGAGATACTTAGTATTTGAGGTTAAACAAACAAATAAAAATATTTTCATACATTAAACCAAGTATACAAGATATATGTTAAAAGATATTTAGGTTCTTAAATTAGCTAGCACCATCACCACCAACGACAAATTCTGATGCTAACTTGCAAAGATTATTGCAATGCCAATGTGGATCCATCAGTATACAAAATTACGATTGAAAGTCTGAAGTATTTAATAACAACAAAACCTAAAATAATGCATGTAGTCACTCTAATTTTTAGATTCATAAAGACTCCAAAGGAGAAATATTAGCAATCATGAAAGATAATTTTAGAATATGTCAATGGCACCAAAAGCCATGGAATCTAGTATTCATCATCAAATGATCTAAAATTGCTTGGTTACATGGGCAATGACTTTGCACGTAGCATTGATTTCAGAAATAGTACATTTAGATATATTTTCCATCTTGGTTAAAGAGCTCCTTCATGTGCTTCAAAGAGATAAGCAATTTTGTCACTTTTCACAACAAAAAGTTGATAAGTGGCAACGAATTCCTGGTCAAGGAGAATATTATTAGATTTGAATCACGAGCAATACAAAGGAACAACTATCTTATGTAATAATGTATCCTCTTCTACTGTTTTATAATTGCAGCAAATGCAAATACATAATCATCTATAGCCTTTTCAAAAAATCTATTGTTTTATAATTGCTGCCAATGCAAATACATTTCCATAAGATATCATTTAGTAAGAGAATTGGCTGCCATTGGAGAGTTAAATATGGAAATTTGCAAATCAAAAAAGCAACTAGAGTGTTAAATAATGAACTTTACAAATGAAACGAGCAACTTGTTGCAGGAGAATTGTAAGCAATAGTAAAAAGACATTGAACACATGGACCTCAACAATCACGTGAGTGATACCTAATCTATCACTTCAATGCAGTGATCCTCAAGTTGGGCTTCAGCAATATCTAATTATATGAGTCAATAATGATTGAAGTGAAGCTTAACGGGTGGTGTTGGAATTATAAACTTGATACCTAGTATTTTATATTTCTAATGTGCATTGGCTATATTAGCAATCATTTTGAGGGAGTAATAGTTAAGTTTATTGTGGATTTCCTAGGACTTAAAGATATTTCCTATTTTTGGATTTAGTTTATGAATTTCCTCCTTTTAAATAAAATGAGCATGACTTAGGTAAAGGAATTGTGTGATCCTCTTTTTGATTGAAAAAAAAAATTATATAAATTATAATTTTTTATTATTTTCCAAAATTTTAAAACTAATATGGTTATTTCCAAGCTCATCGTTTCTCTTTTTAGATAAATCTTTTTACTTACGTATCATGGAAACTACAAACTTACAGCAATGGACATAGTTGATCAGCATTTGCCTGTACAGTAATGCAAAATTGCTTTTTATAATCGAACATCACTTTTTATAAATAAAAAAATGTTTTGCAAATTGTGCCAAACATAATTGTAAGAGGAGATAATTGCTACATTAAATATGGTTAGGAAAAGTTGCCACGTGCTCCAAATTTTTATTGATCCATCAGACTTCTATTCATATTTATGGACATCAGTAAAGCTAAAATAAGTCTAAATATAGGGATAATCATTGGGATAGAGACTGGTTTTTTTTTAGTATATGTTACATCTATCTAGGGGAGGGACGTCAATTGTTGGGTGCCCTCCTTTCCACCTTAGATGTTGAATTGTCCGTTTACATGGAGACGGTATGACACTTGCCCAAATGACGCAGCCACGTGTCTCGGTTGGTGATAGCGTTAAATGAAAATAAATGTCAAGGTTTTAGGGTTTGGTCCGGAGGTTTATTGACAATGACCATTAAGCCATGTTCATTCTTGCTTGGGCCCGGAGTGCGGTCATTCGGCTCCGCCTGTGGTGGTGGCTGCGGGTTCTAGAACCTACGTGACCTGTCTGCCATCACTGAATACATTAAGTTGCTTCGTTGCCTGCCATTGCTTGTTGCTTGTTTCGGCCAGTTAATGAACCTGTTCACCGGTTCCGCCATTATTATGTTGTCTAGTTTTAAGGCTTGTCAGTTTGTGAACGTTGATGGTCGCTGCCCGTTCCTAAACTTGTTTGCGATGTTCGCCATTGCTCTAATGTTGGACCGCCAGGAAATCCATTGTTGTCCGCCAAGGTTTGGGTATGTTTGCTCGAATTCTTCAGGGTTTGGCATCAACCTCTTGAATTCTTTCATTTTAACTCTGTTTTTGCAATTTTGGTTTATAAAATTTTAATTTTGTTGTCTTTTTGCAGGTCTTTTCTTCCATGGTTGGCGTTGGAGAGGTTTGGGCGGCGTTGTGATGGCTTCTACAACCTCTGCATTTTTCGACGACCTCTGGTAGGATTCACAATCCTACCAACTATTCTCTGTGTTTTTTAACACTTTCACTCGTTGTTTGGTGGAATTTAGCTCTTCTTGTTGTTTTTTCGGTGGAATTTAACATGTTTTACATATATTTGTGGGTTTATCATTTCTTGGGTTCCTCAACAAATTGAGTTCGGTGGAATTTAACATGTTTTATATGTTCTATGTTTTACTGGTTATCTGTTGGTTTATCATTGCTTGGGTTCCTCAACAAATTGAGTTCGGTGGAATTTAACATGGGAATGTCGAATGTAACTGGTTTTTGGGTTTCTATGGGAATGTAGAATGTAACAGTTATGGGTTTATTTGTGGGTATATCTGTGGGTTTATCATTGCTTGGGTTCCTTAGCAAATTGAGTTCAGTGGAATTTAACATGGGAATGTCGAATGTAACTAGTTTTTGGGTTTCTTTGGGAATGTCGAAAGTAACAATTATGAGTTTATCTGTGGGTTTATGTGTGAGTTTATCTGTGGGTTTATCATTGTTTGGGTTCCTCAGCAAATTGAATTTCGTGGAATTTAACATGTTTTATATGTTCTATGTTTTACTGGTTATCTGTGGGTTTATCATTGCTTGGGTTCCTCAACAAATTGAGTTCGGTGGAATTTAACATGGGAATGTCGAATGTAACTGGTTTTTGGGTTTCTATGGGAATTTCGAATGTAACAGTTATGGGTTTGTCTATGAGTTTATTTGTGGGTTTATCATTGCTTGGGTTCCTTAGCAAACTGAGTTCGGTAGAATTTAACATGTTTTATATGTTCTATGTTTTACTGGTTATTTGTGGGTTTATCATTTCTTGGGTTCCTCAGCAAATTGAGTTCGGTGGAATTTAACATGGGAATGTCGAATGTAACTGGTTTTTGGGTTTCTATGGGAATGTCGAATGTAACAGTTATGGGTTTATCTATGCTTAGGTTCCTCAGCAAATTGAGTTCGGTGGAATTTAACATGTTTTATATATTCTATGTTTGACTGGTTATCTGCGAGTTTATCATTTCTTTGGTTCCTCAACAAATTGAGTTCGGTGGAATTTAACATGTTTTATATGTTCTATGTTTTACTGGTTATCTGTGGGTTTATCATTGCTTGGGTTCCTCAAAAAATTGAGTTCGGTGGAATTTAACATGTTTTATATGTTCAATGTTTTACTGATTATCTATGGGTTTATCATTGCTTAGGTTTCTCAACAAATTGAGTTCGGTGGAATTTAACATGTTTTATATGTTCTATGTTTTATTAGTTATTTGTGGGTTTATCATTGCTTGGGTTCCTCAGCAAATTGAATTCGGTGGAATTTAACATGTTTTATATGTTTTTGTTGTTCTATGTTTTACTGGTTGTTCTATGTCAAATGTAACAGTTAATGGGTATGTTTTTTCTATGGGAATGTCGAATGTAACTGGTTGTTCTATGGGAGACTCTGGTTTTTCTATGGGAATGTCGAATGTAACTGGTTTTTGGGTTTCTATGGGAATGTCAAATGTAATAGTTATGGGTTTATCTGTGCTTGGGTTCCTCAACAAATTGGTAGGTCGGTGAGGCTCCTTGGATAGCTGAGAAATCCAATGCCTTGTAAATATTTCTCTTCCATGAAGTCATGCCTACTATAGGGTTTGGTTGCTTGTAAGAGTCAAGGAATAGGCTTCTTCAATCATGAAGGATTTCAAGGCTTTTCTTCCGTGAATATTGAGAAACATTTTTAATTACCAAATGAGATTTTTACAATGTATCTTCAAAGATTAACTCATCAATAATGTTAAAGTGTAATCTTCTTGATTCAGACAAGGTCATTGGTGCATTGGGGCATTGATCTTCAAGGTCATGCTATTTATTTTTTCTTAGCCTTCAAGTTTAAAGTCTTAGCCATCGTTAGTCTGAATTGATATGATATGATTTTAGCAGAGAATTGAGTGGACAATGTGATAAAGTATGTTAACAGAGTTTATTGTAGGGTTATATGTTGCCATTTTGTATGCTAACAAAATATCTTGAACTGCCTTAAGGGTACATGAGGACTCGTCTCTTAAGTAAAACCGAAATTCTCTTTGAAAGCATTACTGTGGTAAAAAAAAAAAAACTTTGTTCTTTGGCTTTATATATTGTGGTAGCTTATTCAAGAAATTTGGAATCTGAAATTGAACTCTCTTACTGTTCCATTCTCTTTTTGAATTTATTTCATGGAGTTCATTAGTTAGAAGTTTTCCACCTTTTTTTACCTCCTATTGTTCCATGAATGCATCTCTAAAATAATTACAGGTCTTGATGCCACTATCATCAAGGTTATTGAACCACATTCTAACTTCTTCTCATGAAAGGGGAAAATATTTCATCACTGATCTTCAGGGCTGTCTTTTAATTCATGCTCTTCCAACACATCTTGGATTTTTTCAATGTGTTCCTTAGCTATTATACATTGTTCCCTAAAAATTTGGGAAGCCATTTACTGTCTTTTTTAGGCATGTCATATGAGGCCCCTTGGATAGCTGAGAAATCCAATGCCTTGTACAGATTTCTCTTCCATGAAGTCATGCCTACTATAAGGTTTGGTTGCTTGTAAGAGTCAAGGAATAGGCTTCTTCAATCATGAAGGATTTCAAGGCTTTTCTTCAGTGAAGATTGAGAAATGTTTTTAATTACCAAATGAGATTTTTACAATGTATCTTCAAAGATTAACTCATCAATAATGCTGAAGTGTAATCTTCTTGATTCAGGCAAGGTCATTGGTGCATTGATCTTCATGGTCATGTTATTTATTTGTTTGTAGCCTTCAAGCTTAAAGTCTTAGCTAGCGTTAGTCTGAATTGATATGATATGATTTTAGCAGAAAATTGAATGGACAATGTGATAAAGTATGTTAATAGAGTTTATTGAAGGGTTATATGTTGCCATTTTGTATGCTGACATTATTTGTTTTGAAAAAATTTATGGAATAGTGTTACATGTAACAGGGAGCTATATACATACTTTTCATTTGGAATAGGTTTCATTCCACTGCTACTGCTATGGGTGTCCAGGCTTTCTCTCATTAGTTCTAAAGTTCAATTTTCAGCCATGTTTATTTTTCTGTTTAAACTTTTAAAGATGTTCAAGTTATTGTTGGGATAATTAAAACTATTCATTGTTTGTTTTGTGTTGTTAGCTGAGTTATGTAGTGTGTAGTGATGTCATCGTATGTGTTATGGAAAAACTAATAGCATACAGTTAAAAATAACTAACATAACTAGTATAAAGAGGTATGCTTTGCAACATGTTGTGTGTGGATAGATATGTGAGATATGGTTTGTGAAGTATGATGAAAACATTTAAATTCTACTTAGTGTAGTAGAAAGGGAATCTGAGATCTATTAAGATATAAAAGTCCAAACATATAGTCCATCCGAAAATCCACATCATAATGTGGTTACAACCAAAAACATATAACACCCTTATTCTTTATGGCCTTGAGAATCTCCAGTGCCAAACCCTGAGTTGCCTGATTGAGCCAAGTAGGTTGGCCTTCCTAAGAATGGTTGATTAGGTTGTGGTTGATTGCTACCATATAATTGAGACCAATTTCTCCCTTCCAACCATAGAGTAATTGAGTACCCATACCTCACACTTGCGCTAAGTGGAGGTGTGTGATGAGCATAAATTGAATTCACACCTCCTGTAGTAGGAATAAGGCAAGTGGGTAAACCCCCATTTTGATAGTGAGACACTTGAATGTTTATGAGGTATTAAAATAATGTTGTATTATTTGAAATATTGTCCAATGTGTTGTACATGTCCCTGGTTTCATTCTCATTAACTGTGCTTGCATTTATGTCAACCATATCAGTCATCCCTTGTTCCCTTTCAAGCATTTGTTTAGCCTTCCTTGCTTCCTTTTCTTATCTTGACATTTGTTTTTGTTGCTCCTTCTCTTTCCTTGCTCTCTCTCTTTCAAGCCTTTCATTTTCTCGACGTTGTTCTGCAATAGCCCTTTTTGCCTTCTTCTCCTTGGCTTGATCCCTTTTTTCTGTTTTAATTCTTGAATTTCCATTTATTTCTTTTTAGACTCAACTAGGAGTTTTATATAGGCTTCTGAGGTGAGTAATTGTGATCTTCGCCCCAAACGAAGACTACCGGGTGTTCCTTGCTTCTTTTTCATTGACACTCTTTCTACTGGTAGCTTTAGGAACCGCCTAAGTAACTTCTCCCCCCCCTCCCACCTGCATGTCATTACTTGGCACTTCAATATCTGTGGCACTTAATTGAACTATATTGTTTTCTTCATCTAGTGCCTCATTATGTGCTCCATCTTCTTCCATTGATCTATTGTCCACAAAAAAATGAACAATTTCACTGTTCAATTCAGCCAGTTGTGAAGGAATGTTCATGCTTTGTTCATTGGTTCTTGAGACACTGTGTTCGTTCAAATTAATCATGGCTCTGCCAGCCATGATGGTGGGTTTACTTGGCTAGGCAATGTCAATTGGTCATTTTCAATGTCATTAACAATATCAGCAATTTCATTTTCAACTACAATTGCATTAACAATATCAACAATTTCATTTTCAACTACATCTGCATTAACAATATCAGCAATTTCATTTTCAACAAAATCGGCATTGTCAACTGCATGTTCAACAGTGTCATTAACAATACCAGCAACAAGAGTTCCATCTGCTTGAGTTGGTAGAAAAACCTCCATGTTGTTATCAATTTGTTGATGAATATACTGTGTTTCACATACCTGCTCATCATCATCAACATATAACTGTCCTTGAGAGAGGGAAATTATATTATCAGCTGCAACCACATCAACATGTTCATGTACTTCTTCTTGCACTTCATGCTCTTCTTCCTGATCATCCACATGAAAATTTTGGCTACAAGCAGTATCATGCATAAAAGCATCATAATTTAGTGGCCATATTCCTGCCCTCCTAAATCCGGCCTTGATATTTGATGGTGTCAGAGCCCTTTTAAAAGCCTTACTTGCAAGCTCTGCTAACTCGAACCTTTTCACCTCAACCCCTGGATTCTTTGTCATCCATGCAACACGTTCTGACCTGAAATAGTTCTTGAAAGGGCCAAACGCACTAACATCAAGGGGTTGTAATCTGTGAGTGGTATGGGCGAGCAATGTTAAAAGATCAATGCCCAAATTGTTTGCTTCCTCAATTGTTTGTACAACCACATGGCTTCCATGGTCATTTAATATCAATAGGTGTTTGTTATTAGGTGAGACACCACCTGGTGCAAATGCAGCAAAATGGAAAAGCCAATTTAAAAAAAGTTCTTTAGTCATTCATGCATGGGGATGTGCAGCCATGCATGCTCCAGGTTCACAGTTTTGTATATAATTTTTTAACTGATTTTTACCTTTGAATATATAAAATCCTGGGATTGAAGAACCAATTTCATTGACATAACATGAAATGGTTATCTACTCCCTGCAGTTACCCTCACGCAACAATTCCTTCTTGCATGTAAACCTGGTTCATCACAGTTCCATATATGGTCTGCACCATAAGAATGTTTATCGTATGCACTAGAACGAGTGTCATAGAACTTACATACAATTGCAGGGCGCAAATTTAATGCTCTGTCTCTGTCAAGGCCCTCAGTTGTACGCAATACAAGGTATGGATGCCTTTTTTTAAACCCAAATCACCATGATTTACCATGAAACCCATCTTTGAATGGGTTTGGCCTCCCTTGACAGATTTGAGCAACTGTGGATTTGAGTTGTATCAACTCTAGCCCATGTCCCAATTGGGTCATTTCTTTACACCACTCAACCACCTCGGCCTCCTCCTCTTCAATCATAACTGTAACAAGCCCTCTACATTGGTGTGAGTGAGCCCATTTATCCAATAATGTATTGATGAGGGAGGAATACTATGTTTCTTTGGAGATGCCTGAATAGAATATCCATTGAACTTTATGTTGTCAATTGCAGCTAACATTTCTTCTTTTTTCCAACCTCTTATAGCGCTGATATTTTTAGTTGAAGTTGCACCTTGGACTGTGGTTGATGGTGGCTCTATGACTGATGGTGTCACAACGTCAGCTTCAACCACATGGTCATCCTCAACAACATTGCTTGGAACATTGTTGACATTGAGATCACTTGTTCTTTCTTCATCTAATGAAGTGCATCGCAACTGAGCACCCCTGGTCACTCTTCTGCCACTTCTCCTTGTACGAGCTACATAACTCACTCTTTGTATGGATGCAACTACATGCAGAATTATTGCATGCATTTAGTTAAGAATATTTGAAAATAATGCTTTCATACAAGCCAAACATCATCTGGTAACATCATCTCTTCCCATTTATAACAATTTATAACAGTTTACAATTAATTTGTGTATTATTGCGTGCATTTAGTTAAGAATAATTGAAAAGAATGCTTTCATACAAGCCAAACATCATCTGGTAACATAATCTCTTCCCATCTATAACAATTTATGACAATTTACAATTAGTTTGTGTGTTCATGCCTAAGGTTTCTGAATGCCTTTCCTTCTGTTACCCTTTTCTTATTTTCTGTCTTGTCATCTTTGATTCCTATGCTCAGCTAATGCAAAAAGATATGTTGACTTCAAGTTCAAATGATACAACTTCTATTCTCAGCTATTGCAGATATATATGTTAACTTCAAATGCTACAAATTCTATTTTCAGCTATTGCAGATAGATATGTTAACTTCCACTGCTACAACTTCTATGCTCAACTACTGAGATATTTTGCATAGGCTTCTAGGCTCAGCTACTCATGTTTTGTTTTTGGTTATTTGTTTCCAGCTTCTATGCTCAGCAAGTTTTTCCAATTGTTTTACTTGGCCTACAAGAGTTTGATTGAATTTTTTACACCGAGGGATTTAGCCTTTTGGATTAGTGAGCTTGAATTGAATTCTACTCTGATCTTTGTGTCATTTGAAGTCATTTTGTACGTTGAAGCTGAATTGGGTAAGTTCAAATGATTGGGTAAGTTCCACTGTGCACTGCCTTTATATTTTTTGGATACATAACATTCTGATCATAGTTAATGAATTCATCATTCCTAGCCCTTTACCTGAATTTGAATCATCATGGAATCAAGGAATTGGTGATCCAGACCCACCCTTTAGGATTCAGTGACTTCTATTCAGGGATCCATTCCCAGTTATAGGATCTAGATACTGTCATTTAGGTTTGAATCCTAAGTTAGAAACATGTTCAAATGTTAGGGGAACTAGTGCAAAATCCTTGGATTTTAAAATGATGTCTCTCCTCCAATAATATGAGCAATGCACAAAACCTTGTACCGTTACAGAAATATCCTTGCATGTTTGACATTTACACCATGATATTTGAACCTCCATCAACCTGTTAATAGACATTGCTCTTTACTAGTTCAACTAATCTAGGTGACTATTTGCCAAGGGACTCTAAATTTTTTGAATCCATCAAATGTTACAAACTGTGGCCAAAACTCAGGGATTGAGGTGTTGAATTTATAAAATCTATAATATGTTTTATTTTTAATTGCAATGCTTCCTTATTCACCAAAATAAATTAGCATCTTACATAACATATTCACTTAGCATCTTACATAACAGGTTCACTCAAAGAAGATCATTATATTGTTTATTATTTTGCACAACAACGTCAATTCCTCTTAAAGCTCATTTTTCTGGGCCAATAATTCATGTCACTCTACTTTGTGGGAGGCATTCAATTTGAGGTGCATTATTTGAGTTCCTTTTGTCATAAACTTGGCCTATGGTTCTACTATCTTGTTTATGGAAGTTCTAAAAATAAACAACCCTCTTGTCATTGTGCTGCAACAATTAATGTTTTACAATGTCTTATCTTATAAACCTCTTGTAGAGATTGTTTGTAATTCTATTTTGGAGAAATTTTTTTGAATTCAATCTCCCATTGGGATGAATATGTGTTCAACTATAAACCTCTTGTAGAGATTGTTTACAATTCTGTTTTGGGGAAATTTAACATACACACTCTCTTTAAAACATTGAAACTTGAGATTTGAACCTCCATCAACCTGTCAAGAGACATTGCTCTTTACTAGTTCAGCTAATCTAGGTGACTATTTGCCAAGCGACTCTAAATTTTTTGAATCCATCAAATGTTACAAACTGTGGCCAAAACTCAGGGAGGGATTGAGGTGTTGAATTTATGAAATCTATAATATGTTTTAGTTTCAATTGCAATGCTTCCTTATAAAAAAATAGGTTCACTCAAAGAATATCATTATATTGTTTATTATTTTGCACAACAACGTCAGTTCCTCATAAAGCTCATTTTTCTGGGCCAATAATTCATGTCACTCTACTTTGTGGGAGGCATTCAATTTGAGGTGCATTATTTGAGTTCCTTTTGTCATAAACTCGACTTATGGTTCTACTATCCTGTTTATTTTTTTTAAGATAAAAAACCCTCTTGTCGTTGTGCTGCAATAATTAATATTTTACAATGTCTTGAATTCATCAATTAATGTTGTCTTGAATTCAATCTCCCATTGGGATGAATCTATTTTCAACTATTAACCTCTTGTAGAGATTGTTTGCAATTCCGTTTTGGGGAAATTGTTTTGAATTCAATCTCCTATTGAGATGAATCTGTGTTCAACTATAAAACTCTGATAGAAAAATAGAAAAATATATACAATTTCATGAAAATTAAACTATAAGAAAACTGAAATAAAGACTTATATGAAAACTGAAATAAAGGCTCAGAAATGAAAATAAAAGTGTAAGAAAACTAAAATAAAGACTCAGAAATTAAAATAAAATTGTAAGAAAATTGTGTTGTAATTGATAAAACTAACCTAAATATACTGTGAAATGTTTTGGGTGTGTTCTGTGCTGGTTTGTCTCCAAGGCTAGTGAATAGTTTGAATGTGAAACATGCAACTTCAGCAGTGGTTGAACTTCTTTTATAGTTTTTTGTAGTTGAATTAAATTGGTGACAATGATGGACATGGATTGCAATGGCTTCATTTTGCATGTGTGATCAGGATTGAATTTGATGTGATCCAATGGCTGGGAATTTGTTTTTGTTGATCCATGTGCTTTGATTTGTTTTGATCTGTTTTAATGGGAAATCATTTATTGAATTTATTGGATGGGTGTCATTTATTGTACAAGTAGGTTTAAATGTTGTTATTGGGTGGACGCCATTTATTGAACACAATGGGTTTAAATGTTGAATAACACAACAGTTATGGCTGACATACATTTATTTTTATTATGTGCAGGTATTGATATTTACTTGTCATACACAACATCAGGACTGATCACATGGGCTGAAGTGACTCGCTTTTTGTACTTATTGACTTGACCATTTTGGAAGGAACAATGGTTTTATGAGTTTTCTAGTTGACATGATAGGATTTGTAATCTTGATACTTATTAAACTATTTATGGACAGTTGTGGGCCCAGCCAATGACTTGGGAAATTTTGGACTTAATTCAATATATATTTGGACTTCAAGTTATTTCTTTATGCATTTGGACTTCAAATTATTTCTTTATGTTTAATTATTGGTTGCATATATATTTATTTTTGGTGGGTTGATGGGAACAGTACTATAACAATTACTGGTCCCTACACAACATTAGACATCTATCCCCTATATCCTGAAATTCAAGGTAGAAAGTTCCCTGGAATTAGAAAATTGTATAGATTTTTCAATAAAAATTATTTAGAATTGGAAAATTGTATAAATCTTTAACATGAATTAAGAAGAGGGATAATCATTAGGATAGATATTGGTTTTTGTCTAATATATGTCTCCAAATCTATCTATATCTTGAAATTCAGAATAAGAAGTTCTCTGAAATTGGAAAATTGTATAGATCTTTCGCTGAAATTGTTTAAGATAGTCAAAAATCCTTGTTTCATACTTGAGCTTTCTCTTTCTTTTAAAAAATACCTTTCTCATAAAATGGAATTGGAAAATTGTATAGATCTTTTGCTGAAAATATTTAAGATAGCCAAAGATCCGTGTTTCATACTTGAGCTTTCTCATTCTTTTGAAAGCATTTCTCATAAAATGGAATTGTATAGATTTTCCACTGAAAATATTTAGGAGAGCGACAAATCATTGTTTCATACTTGTACATTTTCTTTATTATAGCTACAGATCCTTATTTCATATTGACACTTTTTTTTTTGAAATAAGCTTTTCTCATAAAATGTTGTGCAAGTCTTCCACTGAAAATAAGAATTTTTTCTCATAAAATGTTGTACAGATCTTTCACTTAAAATAGTTTTTTTTAATAAAATGGAATTGTATAGATTTTGACTGAAAATATTTAGGAGAGCTACAGATCGTTATTTCATATACTTTCTCCTCTCTTCTTATAAAAATAAGTTTTTATCATAAAATGTATGGATGTTCTACTGAAAAGTTTTTTTCATTAAATGGAGTTGTATGGATCTGAAAAGTTTTCTCAGTAACTGGAGTTGCATAGATCTTCCACTGAACAGTTTTTCTCAGTCACTGGTGTTGTATAGATCTTCCACTGGTGAAAAAATGTTGAGTTGTATGGATCTGAAAAGTTTTTCTAAGTAACTGGAGTTGTATAGATCTTCAACTGGTGAAAAAATGTAGTTGTACAGATCTTCCACTGGAGGGGCATTCGGAGAACTGCAGATCCTGGATGGACATTCCGAACACTGGTGAAAAAATGTTGAGTTGTATGGATGTATAGATCTTCCACTGGTGGAAAAAATTTGAGTTACTGGTGAAGAAACTTTGAGTTGTATGGTCTTCCACTGGAAGGGCACTCGGAGAACTGCAGAAACTTTGAGTTGTATGGTCTTCCACTGGAAGGGCACTCGGAGAACTGCAGATCCTGATTGGACATTGAAGTAAATACGGAATTATGGACATTGCAGTAAAAACGGAATCCCTGTCTCAGGGACCGGCGGGGCATTCCGAGAATTGAACTCGGGACCTCTCGCACCCTAAGCGAGAATCATACCACTAGACCAAATGCCCTTGAATGAAACCAATCGCATCCACTTCTGTCACTCTCTGCACTGCCACATTCCATGCAGGCCAAGGATTTTAGCACTCTGCAATTCCCATGTCCGTGCTGTCAATCTGAGAACAAATTTCTTGCTTGGTTATTGTGAAAAAGTGGGTTCTTTAAATAAAATGGCAGCACCAGTTGGTCTCGGCCTGAAATGCAGGATCCCTGAACTTTTATTTTTCAGGAGAGCGTTCAGAAAGGTCTGCACCAGTGTGATTTTTTTCACTTGTTCAATGAAGAAATTTCTCCATGCAAGCTTATCATAAATTTGGGAATGTTATTTTTTTTCTCAAATAAACACCCATGGGGGTGTATATAACCTATTCTTTGAGAAATTTCTCCACGCAAACTTATCATAAATTTGGCAATGGTATATTTTTTCTCAAAAAAACACCCAGGGGAGTGTATAAAACCTATTCTTTCATGGTTAAACTTTCGATCTTCGTCAAAACACATATTCAATTAAGCCTATTCGTGCTACATTTGAAGAAACATTTTGAATGGATTTGAGCTCTTCCTCCTTTTATGTTTTTTAATATTAATTATACCTTATGACGTTTCCCTCCATTGAATTTCGAACACTGTACGATGCTCATTCACCGCCATCCAGATCTGTCTAGTGATCGTCTGCGCAAACATACCCATTCATTCAAATAACATGTAATGCATCGCTACTCTGTCATCTTGCAATTGTGTATTCGAACCTGTGTTTGCGCTCCACTGTCAACATTTCCTTCAAATTTGGTGTACTGTACTCGAAACGCCAGGCTCCCATCGTTATCGAAAACTTTGCAGCAATATTGCTTCGTCTTGAGCCCTTTCGCTGCCTTAATTGGAAAACTAATGACTGGTTTCACATACCTGTAATGACTGGGTTCACATAGACAAATGCGGATAAGTTTTTTTGTTTTTTCATTATAAAAAAAACTTATGTGCATTTGTCTATGTGAACTCGAAAAAATGTTTATATATCAAGAGATTTAAATTCTCTTTTAGTACTTGATAAATACCTAATAGGATAGATTTATAGTGATTTTTCTGTTTCTCTATATACACCATAATGATTTTGTCTTTTTATATGTGATTTTCCTCTTGTTAAAAAGAAACTAAACTAGTAATTGTCCCAGATGTTGTAAAGGAAACGTCGTAGGGCATAAAATAGAGAAGAGAAGAATGCTAACGATGTAAGGCATAAAATAGAGAAGAATCGTGACATATAAGAAATCATTGAATGATAAAAATTAGTAACAAAATGTCATTCAAGAAAATATTCAATGAAGAAGGCCCATTAGGTACAAGGGATGACAATTTGGTTTTCAAATAGTAAATTGGCATTTTACATTCACCGATATGAAACGTCATATTATTCGAAAAATGTTATGGGCACAATAACATAAAAGGTTTGTTGGGGGTATAGAAATGATGCAGCTGAGTGAGTTGTTGAAGAAGTATTGCCTAATGAAGGAGAGGACGCAGTGGTCCTTGAGGAAGAGAGGTTGTCAGATTCAAGAGTAGGGGTTGATGTTAGCTTAAATTTTGTGAGTTGCCTCTTTTTGGGTGTGCCACAACCTTGATCTTGTTGATAGTTCATCAGCTGGATACTTGAATGCCTCCTTGGAGAGCTTATCTGCTAGTTGATTGAGCTCACGATAAATGTGGGTGAATGATGACCATTCTAGCTCCTAAATGCACAACCAAATTTGAGACATCATGGATTGAAGCCACACATTCTACATATAAAACTTGCATTAGCCCGGTCAACAACTATTTGAGATTCCCATCCCTTGCAACCTCTTCAAACCACAAGCACTTGCCAAATAAAGAACAACAAACAATGTTGAGAACTAGACCTTTGAATTGGAACCAGGGGCCAGAGTATATCTGATATGAATGAATTGAAATGAATTTATATACAAAACACCACCAATCCCACACGTAGGTGGATGGCCTTGCTTGGCCCCATCATAGAAACCCCATGGGCTATTACAGTGAAGAGCAAGCATAATCAACATATAAGGAGAAACATACTTTTTTAATGAGATCACCTGGAGATTCTCTGATAATTTGAGTGGGATTTCCTTCAAAATTCTTGCAAGATAAATGCCAGATAACACGTGAATAGGTAGAAGCAACTCCTTATTTTGTCATCCACGATCAAACATCTCACTTAGAGATGACACAAACATGGAAAGAATGAACAACCACTTTGCCACCTCAAATGTGAGCCTAAATATGTGGTGAAGAAAAATTCTGTAGGTGTTGTCCCATGGGAATTTAGGACATCTGTTCCACATTTTTTTCACTTTCTGCAAATATAGATGGTTAAATTTTTCACCCCATTTCCCTCTAGTCATATTCATTGCATGAGGAATTAATCACTTAAAAATTAGGTATATAACAACCCATGAAGGACTTGAAACTAATAAATAACCATCTACAAGATGAATGTTAAGTAGTTAGACTAATTTGCTTGTCCCAGTAAAGAAAAACATACTTGGATCACTAGAAAAGGAGAAAATGCTCCAACTATAAATCCTGCAATCTGCAATAACCAACAAAATACAAGCTTAGAACATAAACACATGAATCAACCTGTAGAGAATCCTAGATGCACATAGAAATACACTATTACAGAATGAAATGCATAAATTGATCATAGGACTTGGGGACTCATTGCACCTTAGTTGTGGTCAACATGTAGATATATTATATGCTTTATTGCTAAAATCTAAATTGTCAGTACACCCCATCCTACAATATGATTATTTCAACTATCAAGAGCTTCAAAAATTACCATGCGACATGGAAAAGCAACTGTGACTCCAATAAATTCAATTCGAAAAGAAATTGTGACCAGTGAGAGCTTATCTAAACTGATCAGTAAGCGTATACTGTCTTCTTGACCCAAATTGCAAAACTTCATTTTCTACATCGACAACTACTTTCCTTTTTTCTTGATGAGAAGTAGAAACATTCCACTGGTGAAACATTGCAACAAATACATGGATAATTCGAGTGGGAGGAATACCACTGGGTAGTTAATGCCAGTGTTATATCGTCCCACACAAGAAGATAAATAGAGCTATTGCCATTAACATGAAAGAGCATTATTTCATGGCACCAGCTACAACAGGGATTTGAGCACTACATGTAAACACATCCAATTGAAAGGAGTAGCACAAATTTTTCATCATATGGGCAAATATATAGATTCCACCGCTTATTCTTCTATGTTGCAGGGTTGCATTGATAAAAAAAAGTCCTGTCGGAAGGAAAACTAGTCTATGCTCACATCATTCAGAGAGGATCTAAATGCTAGGACATGGCTTTAAAAAATACCCATGTTACCATGTATGCCAAACGTGGGAATATAGATGATGCACAAAATGTTTTTGACAAAATGCCTCAACCGAATGCGGCATCATGGACTATGATGATTGTAGCTTATGCCAGGGATGGATATACCGAAAAATCATGGGAAGTGTTTTATGGAATGAACGAATTTAGATAGCAGATGTCTTTGTACCGAAATTATGAGCTATCACAAAAGGTTATCCAATTCAATGTTTGAGAGATAAGAATATGTTCTAATATAAATATTCAATAAATCATTGGGAAGATTGCTTATATTCATCAATTGATTACCTAAGAGATCCTTAAAATACACCTCAATGAGGGATTAAATATGGTAGCCAAAGCTGCAAAATCATTGGTGTGAGGGAGTGTAGAGGGTTAAAAAGGTTTCCGTTTTACAAAAAGGTGACAAAATCCAAGTTGAATGCTTTTGTTCTTTTTTTAGTGTTTTTGGAATGAGTTTTTAAGAATGTCCATCAATGATGTTATAGAAGACTATCTTTGGGATGATATTTTCAATGTTGATGGAGATCAACACAGAAAATATCAAGTATGAGAACATGTTAGAGTACAAGTCAAAGTGTTTCTATCTCTTCTCAAATGCCTACAAAGGAAACTACCAATGGTAGTATGAGGCTATTTTATTTTGAAATTAGAATTGAATAGCAAAGTTGATAGTAATTTTATGTTCTAGATCTCTTCCAATAATGCTCAGAGAGAGAGAATGGGAAGAGTATTTCTATATTTCAAATAAAACTTTTTCTAGTTTTAGTACATAAATTAGAAGGCCTAGTCTAACACTAAATAGACTTTTTCACTTGAATCCAACAAAACAATTTCAAGAAAGAATGTGATTTGTTGTCGTTTAAAATGCATTTTTGAATACATAAATAGGTTCAACACGTTGAAAAACCAAAAAAAAACATTTCTTTTGTAAGTTAGACTATACCTAAATTAGAAAGTTAAAATAATTATTTTCTCATTCAAAATTTACTTTATAGAATCTAATCTACATTATATAAAATTTACATCATATAAACTTAAATTATTAACATCTTATACTTAAATTATTAACATCTTCTTTAAAATTTAATGTTGTATCAAGTCTCTTTACAATGTTTTTACAATGTAATTTAATGTTGTATCATGTCTCTTTACAATGTTTTATGTGAACACATTTATATTTAAAAATCTTTTAGTTTTAATGCATCTTGAATTTTGTTGGAAATATGAACTCTTGGCAAATGACATTCCAATTCCATTCGAAGATTGCGATATATAAAAAGCAACAAAAATGCAATTGTTCCTTTCATTTAATTGTTTGTTTACTTTTCCGTGACATTTCTTCCATTTTCCCTTCCTATTACCCCATTGGTTAAGTTCTACTGTGCTCAACTCAATCGCTAAATGGCCTGATTTGCTTAAATTTTAGGTTTTGGATGAAATGTTTATTATTTTTGTGCATAGCTTTTGCATGTTTATCCATATCCACCTCATATATATATAGTAAAATTTTGCTAATTATATTCAAAAATATACATAGGAAAAAATTTCCCATCTGCGTACACAATTCCCCCATATGGATTGTAAAATTTTTCCAATTATATTCGAAAATCTAAGAAAAATAATCAATATAAGTTCGTCAACAAAGGACTAGGTATGGTAGCATCTTCTCTGGGTTAGAAATAAGAAATAACAATAGGCAGTAGGATGTATTGCAGATTACAATTTCCATTCTATAGCTACATATCTAGTACAGAGCTTAATAGTCGTGCCTTCATTCTGTGTTTACTTTGGATCACTTTGAATTTTGAGGGTTTCAACGCTTACATGTAATCAGTGGTTGGAGACCTGGTCAACAAGATTGATTTTTTTTGGATATTGTAATTGTGATCACTTCCTACACAACATCACACAGTTAACTTTATCAATTTTTTTTTGAATTATTTTAAATTCTACATCTGATTTGTATATGGAAAAAGTTGTAGATTATAGTTATATGCAAAACTATTGGAGCTTCAGCGAATAGCACCTATCTAGTGCTTTAAATAACGAGCTAGGAAATACTATCTATAGCCTAAGGAAACATTATACGCTGTAAGATAATGAGGAGCTCGTGAAACATATAGGTGGGTAAATGTTGTGGTAGCTTACCAAGCTCGAAACTCCCACCCTGGTCTAGACTACACTGCAGAAATGTGAATGCCTACTAGCCTAGCTTAGATTGCACTGCAACAATGTGAATGCCTATTAAGCATTGCTAGGGTGTTCAATGTAATGTATAAACTTCGCCAGAGCCTTCATCGCCAATTTGTTAAAAACCAAGCAATATGTGATCAAAATCCCAATCCTTAACCCTCATGGAGAAAGCGGCATAATCAAAGCATGTTCAATGTACCAACATATATAACAATTGAATTTTTACTTTTGTCTCACCATTGTAACTTATGTGTGTCTTAATATGAGTATTCTTGCTAAAGAGATGGATTGATGCACCTATTTTCTTTGAGCTTGATTAAAATTGATACCAAAGAAGTGGGTGGTGCTGCCAGCTGGGAAACTACATATGATCCACAGTATGATCGTCGATGAATTAAAATACTGAGAGGACCATGCATTCCATGCTTCAAATGAGTCCCAACAATAGGCATAAATGCTCCAGCAAAAGCAGCAAACATCAGAGGAGGCGTGTCACGCAGCTAAGGCTCGATAAGCCACATTAGAGGCCATGATCGACCAACTCTACGGTGACCTACCAGAGTTCAATGTCCATGCATCTGCTGTAGCTACATCAAAATTAGAGGGCTTGGATGATGCGCTCAAGGCATCACGCAATGAAATTCAGATGGTCCTGACAGACTTCGATCAAAAAATTGCTAAGTTTCAGATGAAGCTTTAGCCTGAAACTCCACCGGAGGTGAGAGTGTAGCACGCTACAGAAGTCAAGGTAGCGACCAACATCATATTAGCTGCAATAACAGAGTGTGGATAGCTATTGGATGAAGCAATGGGTGTCTAGAATTCTGTTTAGAGCGATGCAATGGTATAACAGTTCTGAAATGAATTACATGTTAAGGAACAACAATTTGCAGAGATTTGGATGGTAGCGCCCACATTGGCGGCAACGCAGAGACTTGTCCGCCTTCTTGAGGGAAAGGAAATTCATAGAGAGATCTAAGAATTGCACCACCAGGAACAAATTTTGGTGACAAGGATGCAGCCTTGGGCTGAGAAATCCCTGCATTTGTCATAGAACCTTGATGGTGCCATGAAAAGCCTTCAACAAACACAACGGAGCATCAATCTAGTAGCGGAAGGGCTAACAACTGTGAAGCTAGTTGATGAACCATAGGGTGCTGCCACGTAGATCTTCGAAGTGGTCTTGCCATGGAAAAGCTCTGTCGAAGCACTCAAATCCAAGATGAAGGAGACTGCCCTGTAGTGACTCGAAACGAGTCACGAGTTTGTGTTGGGGGCCTGTGGGAGTGGGGTCCCCATGTTGAGATTCAACAAGATGATGAGCTTAGTGAAAAGAGTCGCCTTCACTAAGTGGGCCTACAGGCTATTTTTGGCGCAAGTCTAGTTTTAGACTATGTCTATTTTTAGACATGATGATCATATTTCAGAAGTTGCAGGATGCTATTTTTGGATGGTTGATCAAGTTGGAAAAATAGATGAAATTATATTTTTAGAATATTGGGCGAAGTCTATTTATAGATCGCTGATCTAAAAATAGATGCATGTCGATTATTATTAGCTCTTAATAATAATCAGACACTAAACAACAACTTATTCTCTTGGAGCACTTTGTTTTAGTGCACAGATGTGGCACATCAGTGGACTAAGGGAATTACGCAATTCCCAAGGTTTCACTGGAGCTAATGCATGGAGGACTCAATTAGAACTCAAGTGGCAGAGTTATGATACAGTTGGAAGAAGTAGTTATGGAGTTGTATTCAGTTTATCTTAGTTAGACTCAGTTGAGCTAGTTGTATCTAGTCTAACTGATTGAGACACTAGTAAGAGTGGAGTGAATCAATTAGTTAATTACTTCACAAACAATAACTCATTAATCAACTGAACAATACATAATTTAACTACAGTACATGTCAGGTTCAGTGGAGACCCAGTGGAGAGATAGGTGAAAGGGCAAGATGGACTATCTGTTGTGACTATAGTGATGCATTGATTACATCACACACACATTGGAGTTGCCAATGAGGATTGCGTAGTCAAGGCAAGAGCAATTCGAATTCATTCTGAGCTATTCTTCAGCAGGGATTGCATAGTGGAGGCAGGCTAGCAGGAGGCAAAGATCGGTGCATGGATTTGCAATATTGTTCTTGATTAGTGTATGACGATTGTACTATACTGAGAGCTTGATAAGATTTGTATGAGGATTGTCATATGATTCCATGATACATAATATATAGTTGGGGTTTTCAGCTTTAGGCTTTCCCGGTTAAAAAGCAACTGTGTTATGTGCGATTATTTTTATTTATGCTTTACATGTGTGTGCAATTAATTTTTTCCGCAAAATATTAACAAGTGGAATGATTCAGTATCTTGCATAAAATTAAATAGTGTGAGATCAGGTGGATCTAGGCATATGCATGCTTAGTGCATATAATTTCTACATGGTATCATAGCATTGTTGATTGAAGATTGCAATTGTAAAGTGAGTTTGTGCTAGTGGACAATTCAAATTTGCTACAGAAGATTCTTGGTGCAGAAGTTGAGTATACATTGAAATGTCTTTCAACGGGTTGAGATTGGAGTATGCCCTTGATGGGAGCTTGAATTACATATCCTGGAAGGACAGGATGGAGGCAGTGTTGGAGGATAATGGACTGAAGGAGTTCATCGATAACGATGTTCCTAAGCCGGGATCTAGCGATGATGCATTACTTGACGCATGGCAAAAGAAGACAACAAAGACGAGAAGGATTCTGTTGGAAGGTGTGAAGGACCATATTGTGTCCAGCCTTCTTGGAAAGGCCACTCCATTTTTAATGTGGAAGATGTTAGTAACCTATAAATATAAGATTCATAATTTTGACTTGACTGATGGTAGTCTTGTAAATATGTACATACTTTGCCTTTTGCAAGTTGTATTCTCATATTTTGTAAAAAAAAAATCAAAAAGAGGGTAAAAAACTCCTAAAAAAAAAATCAAAGGACTTAGAAAAAATAATATACCCCAAAAGAAAAAAGATGAATAAAACATGAAAGTGTGCAAGCCCAAATGCCACTACTTTTACCTTTTGCAGTTGATTATGGTAGAGTGTCAATAAATGCCATAATCCATGATGAGTTAAATAGTTTAATATTGACTTGTCATGTTTCAATTTTACTTGTTGTAGATAGAGAATAAAGAATTGTGATACAGTTCAATCATGACAATTTAATAGTTAGGTAGAGAATAAGTGAATCCAACAGTTTAATCTGGATTCATGGATGAAATAAGTGTAGAATTAGATAGTTTTATTGCTTTCAGAAAGAATAAATATTGTAAATGTTGCTAGCTCAAATGCACCTAATCAAAATGGAAGAAAAAAATGTTAGCAGTTAAAATTGGGTAGGTAGAAGAAGGTGAGAAGCATCATTGTAAATATTATTCAACAGGGCTGCAAATAACTGACTTCCCTTCCCCATAGCCATTTATCATTCTAAACTATCGGTCAGAAAGGCTCAAGGCATTTCCTTGACTTTTGTTGGGACCGGACCCAAGGCTCTATGGCTGACTAGTTGAAAATGTTAAGTTGTTATATTAATCCCAAAAATCACATCATTTTCCATTCATACATTCATTTCCATGAAAAATCATAAGCAAAAAACCTCATTTTACTTAAATATACTTTAAATCCCCATTTGATTACCTTCCCACATTTCATGAAAGCATAAAACCCTCAAAATGACATTTTATCCTAAGTTGAAGTGGTGAAATTGTCATAAAAGCAAGTTTTGCTTTGATCTTCACATTTATTGGTTATAATGGTATGTTTTGAGTATTCACTTTTCCCCTTGTCATATTAACACCTAACATATTTTATTAACTCCTTATTAATTATCCTAGTCCTATTAATATAATTCCCTTTTAATTAATATCCCAAAAAACTCATTTAATATATGCTTTTGTGTCAAAGATATTAAGCACATGTTGAAAAACATCCCAAAGTTACCCCTTTGACACAAAACTACCCATAAAAATATTTCCCCTCTCCCCTATAGTTTTAGACCTTTGATAAATCTGAAACTATATAATAAAAATATAAAGAAAGTCATTAAACATGTTTCATATGTGTTTAAAACAAAAAAATATAATACCCGAAGTTTAATTTAAACTAAACTTCAAAGAAAACCATTCCCTGTTTATATTCCCTTCCCCGATTATCTAACCCAAGGTTAAAATTATAACCTTATCCATTTTCCCCGATATATATCCCATTACTGCAATCTTTAACCTTGGGTAAAGCCCCTTTTTTTTTCACCCCTCCCGACCACTTTAATCCATGTATAAAATTTGTTTATACATTAATCTTAACAAATCCCTCAGCATCATCAGATTCAATCCTGACCATCCGATCTCCAACATCCCATTGAATCAACGGTTCTCATCGAACACGATAAATCAATCCCCAGTATGGTTGCCAGTATGTTATCACCCTAGTAATTCTTAGGTCGTGGGATTTTGGTTTATAGTTAAAGAAAACCAGGGGTAACCAAGAACCTCTTTTAGAATTCAGGATCTAGCTTTCTTGAGTTCCGGAGAGGGATCTCTCCTTAAGATTTAGCTTTGTTTTGTAATCGATTTTAGGCTAGCTATGAGTGGACAATTTGGTTTGATTTTTTGAAAGTTTGTAGGAATAAAAGACTACAAGGGAAACCATAGAAAGATCTACCTAACCATTGGGTAATGGAGTCAAATTTATAGCAAATAGACATCATAACTAATGATCCTCGTGCTGATCAGATGAGTATTGTATCTTCCAGTTTTCATTGTTTATTTCTTTAATTTCCATTCAGACGTCTTATGTTATTTTCTATCTCAAATGAATAACTAGGAACGATATTACAGAATTAGTGTAAAAAGCTCTCTGTTTTTACTAGTTTTCATGTTTATGTTTTCTGCTGATTTCCAGACTTTAGAATTCTTAATTGCTCTTTAGTCTCGTTTGATCTCAATTTCCCTCTTCCTTTTCTGTGATCTAAGGATTCTTAATTGCCCTTAGTCCAGATCATATCACTTCATCAAAATAACCTTTTTAAACTCTCTGAAGATCATCTATCTTGCCCTTATGTATTTGTTCTTTTGACCTTAGTTTTCTAGTCTTGTTTGCTATAAATTTGACTCCATTACCCAATGGTTAGCTAGATATTTCTATGGTTTCCCTTGTAGTATTTTATTCCTACCAACATTCAAAAAATCAAACCAAATTGTCCACTCATAGCTAGCCTAAAATCCATTACAAAACAAAGCTAAATCTTAAGGAGAGTTCCCTCTCCGGAACTCAGGAAGGCTAGATCATAAATTCTAAAGGAGGTTCTTGGTTACCCCTAGTTTTCTTTAACTATAAACCAAAATCCCACGACCTAAGAATTACTAGGGTGATAACATACTGGCGACCATACTGGGGAAATAACCACTCTCCAGTTTTAAGTTTAATCTTTGAGGAAGGTTTTTAAAACATATCTTTTCTACTTTAAGATTAAGTTTAAAGGTTGTGGGTATTTACACAATAAACATTCTGGCTCCCAAGAAAGTCTATTACACTAGATCCAACCCTGATCCCAACCTTGCAAATATAGTAGACAATCCGGACCAGATAGGAAAAAAGAAAAAACAAATTGTTAGCTCAGAAACTAAGGTACCCCGAAAAAGAGCTAATTCTTTACCCAAAGAATTAGTAAGCTTATCAGACATTGAATTTGATTTGAAGTTTGAAACATCACTATTTAGAACCAAGTCTGAAATTGATTTAAAGGAAACTGTTTTAGATCCTGTTTTTACTTTTTTTGTGAATGATAAACAGAAAATTGTTTCAGAACCTACAAAATCAGACAAAACTGAAAGTCAAAGTCCAGTAGAAAGGGTAAATGTAACAAGGATAAAAGACGTTGAAGAAGCTATTAAATTAGCCAATTTTTTTTCTCAATTCAAACCTCCAGTTTCCTAACTATACACCACAGTCTTTCTAGCATCAGATTCTACTCTGTATGCTGCCACTTCATTTACAGATTCTACTGTCAGTTCACCTCAAGAGCCTATAAGTCCCGAGTTGCCTCTGCAGCATAGGATCATATATTCATCATATCATCAATCCACCGCTAGTTCATCAACAAAACCGTTTATCCCTGAGTTGCCTTTGCATCCCAAAGTAGTATTTCCATCATATACTTAGTTCATTACAACCACCACCATAAGCCCTAGCCATACTACCTCTTTTTCATCCCCTTTACCAAGCTCTTCAAGTACATCCATTGTTGTAACCAGCATTATGCCTTCCACTACTACTGTACCTCCCAGTTGAGAAAAAATCCAAGCCATGGCAGCTAGATATGCTCCCTTGGTCTTACCTCAAAATCTCCATGACATGCCCCAAAATTACCAAAAGGATATCCCATTGTTTGATAATTTTTCACAAATCACTGCACAACAACATATCACTAGAGTGAATGATTTTTGGGAAATTTATGAGATAGATGAGTCTGATGTCAGAATGAGGTTATTTGCGCAAAGCTTAACTAGAGAAGTAAAAACATGGTTTATAAGTTTAGGTGCTGGTAGTATAGCAGAATTAGTTGCCTTTCACAGAGCTTTCCTAAATAAATGGGAAAAGAAGAAGAACCCCATGCAAATATTATCTGAGTTTGAAGCTGTTAAGAGAGCCCCCAATGAGTCTGTCCAAGATTTTTGCACTAGATACAACAGTGTTTACAATTCTATTCCTGCAGACCTTAAACCCACTGCATATTTCGTGCTACTCAAATTCCCTGATTGTTTTGATGTAGACATGGCCTACCAACTTATAGAAAGAGATGCAAAGACCCTAGAACAAATGCAACTGAACACTATAGGTGTAGAAATCAATATCCTTGCCAAAAAAGCCAGAATGAGAAATGAGAGGAGGGTTACTATCAAAGAAGAAGCTTCAAAATTAGATGGTAAATTTGATTTTATTACCAAAACATTAGAAAAAGTAGTTGAGAGACTAGACCACATTGAAAGAAAACCACAATGGGAAAATCAATCCCAAATCAGGAATCCAAATTACAGGAAAAACAACAATCCTGGGAAAGGTAAAGAAACCTCCCCATATCAGAACATAAGACCCACATTCCAAGAAAACTTTGCAGAGAGTTCAAAAAACAATGTTGAGGATGAGGAAGAAATCAACATAGTTATGAGGATAGATGAAAACAATAAAATTTTCCTCACAGAGGAAGACGAGGAACTCTTTGAGCTACAACAGTTCAAAGTGGAATCTGGTGAATCCTTCGACTATAAGCAAGGTTATGATTTTGCAATCATTGAAATTCACAGCCAATATAACCTTAGGAGCAAGAAAACCAATGAGCCTACTATAAAGAATGATGCTCCAACCCAACAAAGCCAAAACAAAAAGAAGATTAAGGCTCCCAAAACGAAATTTTTGCAGATTCTTCCGAGAGAAAATAAACAAAATTCTAACCCACCCAGTCCTAAAAAACAGCAAAGTCCAAAGATTGTAGATATTACTGATGAGATGGCTCAATCCTCCAAAGATGCCCAAAATGCTAACACCACAAAGACCACCAATTCAGCAACAGTCAATGATCCAAAAAAGAATCCAGCTGAATCAAAATCATCAAATCCTAAATCTTCTCCTGAGAATCCCAAATCTGATAAAACATCTGCTAACCCTCAAACTGTTCTTGAAAAAACAATTAAAGATAGCAGAAACCAAGAAACTAAAACATAAGACAAAAGAAAACCTCAAACCAAAGGTAAAATTGTTGAAACACAAGAAAAATCATCACAAACCATAGTTCCAAAAGATGAAATAATTCAAGCCATCAAATCTCAGTCAACATTTAACATGCAATCTGAAATATCCAAGTTAAAGATAGTTGTTCCCTTAGTAGAATTAGCTAAAAATGACTTGTATAGATATATTATTATTGAAACATTGAATGTAAATTAAAATGAAGATACAATTAATATGAGTGATGATAGACCTGAATTAATCTTTGGTCCAAATGTAGATGGTAAGCATTCATATGGGCCAGTACCTCCATTTTATCTAAGTCTTACTATACATGATCAGATATTACACAATGCTATTCTAGATACTGGAGCTTCCCACAACCTAATGCCCAGAGAAATAATGGAAACTTTGAATCTAGACATAACCCGACCATATAAAGACCTGTTTTCATTTAATTCATTCAAATTCCAATGCATAGGATTGATTAAAGACATATGTGTAAACTTAGTCCAATATCCTGGTAAAATCATGATCATGGATGTTGTGGTAGCTGATTTCCCGCCAAAGTATGACATGCTTCTTTCTTGCTCATGGGGAGCAAAGTTGCAGGGATCTCTACAACTTGACATGAGTTATGCCACTATCTCGGTATTTGGACAGCCCAAAAATATTTACAGAGAAACCTTAATGAAGTTTATGATCAATACTGTTGACAGACCTACCAATTATCCAATCTATTCAACTCCTATTGATCTTGATTCCTTTATTCTCAGTAACTCTAATCATAATGACAACCAAACTAAAATCAATGATAAGAAGCTTAAAACAATGGATGATTACATTGGTCATGAGGCATTATGGCATTTGGATTTTGATGGATCAGTGAATAAATCAGGAGCTGGAGCTGGTGTATGGATTACCAACATTGAAACAAGCCAATCCCAAGGACATGCTTTTAGATTGAATTTCAAATGTACCAATAACATGGCTAAATATCAGGCTCTAATCTTAAGTCTTCAAATCATTAGAAAATTGGGAGGGCAAAGAATATTAGTCATGGGATATTCAGAGCTAGTTATTAAGCAAATAAACGCAGAATATTATGTTCACAACCCCAGACTGGCCAGATATAGGGACACAGCAACAGATTTGGTTAAAGATTTATTAGAAAGCAAATTTGCTATCATCCCTAGAAAACAGAACATGCAAGCCCATTGTTTGGCAACCTTTGCTAGCACTTGCAAACTTCCATTTTCACCATTACAAAAATACACTGTTGAAATCAAACACAGACCTATTGTCCTAGATAATGTAAAATACTGGCAAATTTTCTCAGAAGATGAGCAAATCTATCACTTTTTGAACATTGAGCGAGAGTTTCAAAATTGTCAAATTGATAATGACTATAATATAGATTCACCTTGTAACATAGATTCAAATTTTTGTCCAATAGATGATTTAGATAATTTAGATGTACATAATTTTGATAGACCTACTATATTTACTCAGAGTAACATAGATGAATTGGAAAAAGTAGATATAGAGGAAATGATGAAAGATGAACCAGATTTGATTGATTTAAAGCATAAAATTTTACCTAGAGGTTTAACTCCCCTAGAAGATTTGTTTGATTCCAATGATGTGCCTAAAAGGCCAAAAATGGAACCAGTCAGGTCTGATATAGAAGAGTATAATTTAGGTACAAATGAAAAAATAAAAATGATCAAACTATCAAAATCCTTGTCATCAGAAGAAAAGGTTAAATACATATAGCTTTTGAAAGAATATCAGGATGTTTTTGCATGGGGTTACGAAGATTTGAAAACTTACAACAAAGACATAATTCAACATAAGATTCCTTTGAAAGAAAATCAAAAACCTTTTCAACAAAAACTAAGAAGGATTAATCCAATCTTGTTACCTTTAATCGAGAAAGAAGTTAAAAGAATGTTTGATGCACAAATAATTACACCAGTCAGATTTTCTGACTCGGTATCTAATTTAGTGCCCACCAGAAAGAAAACAGGAGAAATTCGACTATGTATAGACTTTAGAAATCTCAATAAAGCTTTTTTGAAAGACAATTACCCCTTGCTTAAAATAGATCATATTTTGCAGAGGGTGTTAGGTTCTTCAAGAATTTCTTTATTAGATGGTTTCTCTGGTTATAATCAAATTCTAGTTCATAAAGATGGCCAGACTAAAACTTCATTTACCACTCCTTGGGGTACCTTCATGTACGTGAAAATGCCTTTCGGATTGAAAAATGTAGGAGCTACTTTTCAGAGAGCAATGGATATTGCCTTTGCTAAAGAAATCCATGAATTTTTAGTTATTTATCTTGATGATATTACTATCTTTTCAAAAGCAAATGATAAACACTTAGATCACCTGAGACAAGTCTTTATCAAATGTAGAAAATATGGTATATCCCTTAATCCTAAAAAGACTCTTTTTTTACTGGAAGAAGGAAAACTGTTAGGTCACATAATCTCCAAAGAAGGCATTAGAATAGACCCTGCAAGAATTGAAGCTATTTTGAACATTCAACCACCAAGAAACATAAAGGAACTTCAAGCATTCTTGGGTAAAATCAAATTTTTAAGAAGATTTATCTCTAATCTGGCTGAAATCATAAAAGATCTCAACAATATGCTTAAAAAGGAATCTGTAATAAAATGGAAAATAAAGTCCAAACAATCTTTCGAATCCATAAAACAGGCCTTGACAAAAGCAACTGTCCTCATCAGCCCAGATTATACAAAAGATTTCATAATCTTTTCCTTTGCATCTGAACACACCATAGCTACAGTTCTTCTGTAGAAAAAAAATCAAGGTTTTGAACGGCCAATTGCATTCTTTAGTAAAGCCCTCAGAGATGCACCTCTGAAATACAATATAATGGAAAAATAGGCTTTGGCCCTGGTTAAAGCCATCAAGGATTTCAGAGTTTACATTCTTCATTCACACATCATTGCATATGTCCCTAATGCAATAATTAAAGATATTTTTACACAAGATGGACTTTATGGTAGGAGAGGAAAGTGGATAGCCACTATCCTTGAGTATGGTCTGGAAATCAAACCAACTAAGCTCATTAAAGGATAGGGTTTAGCCAGATTGATGGCTGAATCAAATTGCAATGCTTTAGATATTAATTTCATTGCACAAATAGATGACTAGGAGGAGATAGCGACTCCATTGATCAGTGAGGCCTATCTAGACTCACCATGGTACTCTGATATTATCTTTGTACTAACACATTTACAAGCTCCTCCTGGGCTAACTAAAACCAAAGCAAGATTCATCAAACATAAAGCAATGAAGTTTTGTATCTTAAATAATGCACTTTACTAGAAATAAAATATTGGGATATTACTAAATTGTTTATTAAAATCTGAGGTTGACAAAATTCTTGAGGAATTTCATGCAGGTGACTGTGGAGGCCACCTATACTGGAAGAGTACAACAGACAAAATATTGAGAGCTGGTTTTTACTGGCCAACTTTATTTTCTGATGTCAAAAAGTTTGTTACCTCCTGCCATAAATGCCAAATTTTTGAAGGGAAAAAGAAACTATTGCCTTTACCTCTTAAGCCTATATCAACTGAAAAGCCATTTCAACTATGGGGGTTAGACTTCATTGGTGAAATCCATCCTCCCTCTTCAGGCCAACATAAATGGATTTTAACTGCTACAGATTACTTTACCAAGTGGATAGAAGCCATTCCTACTAGGCAAGCCACTGATTCAGTTATAATCTCATTCATAGAAAGTAATATTTTATCAAGATTTGGATGCCCACATAAGATTATTACTGACAATGCAGCAACATTCAAATCCAAGAAAATGATTTCTTTCTGTCATAAATACCATATTACCTTAGGTCATTCCATAGCATATTATCCCCAAGGTAATGGTTTAGCTGAATCATCAAACAAAAGCTTAATCAATATCATCAAAAAATTACTCCAAGACAAAAAAAATACCTAGAACAAAAATCTGGTCTATGCCCTATGGGCTGATAGACTTACCACAAAAAAGTCTATTGGAACTTCACCTTATCAAATTGTTTATGGAACAGATGCAGTTTTCCCTTCTTCCTTGGGTGTTCCAGTCATGAAGATTATCCAGGAATCACAGGTGGAAACAAATGATATTCAACGAAGAATCAATGAAACCATACATCTCCAACAAACTAGAGAAGAAGTTTATGAAAAATCACAAGTTTTACAGGATAAAATCAAAAATATTTTTGATAAAAGGGTTAAAGAAGATGATTTTTTCATAGGAGATCAAGTTTTGAGATGGGATTCACGAAGAGAGGATAAAGGCAAGCATGGAAAGTTTGACTTTCTATGGCAACGACCCTATGTGATATATGGTTACAGAGGTAATAATTCCTTTTTCATCAAGAATTTGGATGGAACTAAACTTCAAGAAGGACCAGTGAATGGTAGGATGTTGAAACACTACTATTCTTCAGAGTCACTCAACAGTTAGATTGATTTACTTTATCATTGTAAATATTCATTGCAAGTGTGTAGATTGGATTGGAGATTTTATCTACAAAGTTGAAGCCCGAAGAGAAGGCCCTAAGCTTTGCAGTATAAAATGTCATAAGTATGAATTGTTGCAGAAAACAGAAGACAATTACATGATCACCAAAGTTAAAGATGAAGGCTACTAATCTCAGAGTTCTTAACATTCCTGTTGGCGAGGAGTCAGGTCTCGCGGACAAGACCCAGGTTCAAGAGTTGTGGCCAACAAAGGGGTCCGGTGTAGTCTAGGAACACATCGGCCGGCATTTTCACCCTGCTCTGGGGAGCAGTGCGTCTCACCCGAGGCGTGTCGCAACCACATGCAGAAGGGGATGAGATCAATGGCAAGGAACAAACCCGCAACTAATGAAGGACAGTGCATCCATTACATATACAGAGTTATATACGCAATATTACTTAATAAGCATTCAGACATTTGCAAATAAAATTTTAAACCAACATAAACACATTACAAGCACGTAGACATCTTATTGAGACAACAACCTTCCATTATATTAATCTCTTGATAGAACACATGATTACATGGCATTCTCACTGATAGCTTAAAAATCTGATACAGATGGATTTCGGAAAAGAAAGGTAGAATAGAGAAGATAGAGAGCCATAGGAAGGACATGCATGATTCCTCTGCAGCTGCTCTGTGCGTCTTTCCCTATCTCAAGCCTCGCAACCTCTTCAACATCCTCTCTTGTTTCAGCCGGGTGACTGTTATTTATTCACCCGCTCGTGCGACTATCAGTTCCTCTGTGGCTCTACTTCGGCTTCTCCCGGCTTCTCTCCTGTTATCTACGTGTTCTACTTTCTGTCTTCTGCTGTGTGTTTCCCTCATCTGCACTTGTCCCTGTTCTATCTCCAGCTATCGCATGCTTCCGTGCCACCTTGATAGCTCCGCGACTCCTGGTAGTTGCGGCGCGGTCGCGGTTGCCATGTGTATTCATACCACAACTCAAAAAGGGTCAAAATTCAAAATGTCTTAGCCAAGATTTCAAAACTAAACAAAAACAAGGGCCCCAACAGGCCCCGACCACAATTCCTTGACTCGTCCCCGAGTCAATCACAAATAACCGTCTCTACTTCCATTGCCCCGCTGGCTCCCGTGCTCTGTTCTGCTGTGCCCTCGCCCTGTGCCCTTTCCTGCTGTGCTCCACCGGGCGGTTGTTCAAACAAGGGCCCCAACTCCGGGACCCTGCGGAGCGCTGTATCTCTAAGCCCGGTGAAGTCCGCCACCGCTTGCTGCCATTCCTGCATAAGCAAGACGGCTTCTTCAGAAATCCGGGTGGCGGCGGCCTCGTCTATAGTCGTTGGGGCAGCCCTGAATAGCGTGGCAAGCTGGGCTTCGGCCTTGGCATCCAGCTGTTGGATGGATTCAGCATTGGCGCGAATGGGCGGACGAATCTCCCGAATGACCTGTTTGGCCGCTGCCGTGTCGGCCTCAGTCTGTTGCATTTGAATTTCAAGCTCGTCCGTCTGGGCATAGAGCTGATCTAACCATGCTGGGTCCACGGTCTCCTGAATGTCACGGGAAATTTGTTGCAGCTGGGCAGAGATAGGCTACGTCTTAACAGTTAGAGTGAGTGAGCACTCCTGCAGACTTCGCAGAAGGGCGGAAGCTGCGGCCGCAGTGGAATGGAGAGTTTCCTGCATACTAATTGCCTGAGTCTGCTTGGCAGTCACCTGTTCTGAATGGACAATCTGTGGGTCTGGAAGGGTAAGCCGTGCGGCTAACGCCGCTTGGAGTTCCTGGTTCTCCCTGTATAGATCAGTGAAAACAGCCCGGAGGTGGTGAGCCTGGATTGCTACATTGTCCTCCGCTATATTGGCAGGAAGTGGGGCATAATGAACCCTTGCAGCGGGCCATAAGTCGAAGAACGCCTAAGCAGCAATGGTGACCTACTCCTGTAGGTAGGTCTTCTCCCTAGTCAGCTGATTGCGATGTTCAGTAAGCGCCGTGATCTGATTAAGCTGCTCGGTACACCGCTGCTCCAGCTCTATGTGAATCTATTCGGCCTTGAGGGCCGCCCGCTAAATGAGTAGGTACAGCTGCGCTGTACTCCATGGTTCTGCATTGGTCGTGCTGGGTGTGCCCTGCTCCAGCACCCGCTCCTGCGAAGGTTGGCCACTGGCCACTGATCGTTTGAGGTCTCTGGAGGATGGACCGGCGTCTGCTGCTGCATCGAGGTGGCCATATCGGATTCCGGCCGGTCTTGCTGCATGGTCTGGTCTGGGGGAAGGTCAGCCGAATCAGCCCCACCATTTGTTAACCTGGTAGATATAGTAGAGGGAGGATCCTGGGGAGTGGCCACGGGGTCAACCGGCGGTACCACGGCTGCAGCACTGGAGGTGACTTCCACCCCGTGGTCACCTCCGAAAAGTTCTCGGATGAGAGGATCTGAGACAGTGGCCGATGAGTTGGATGGATTGGAGGAGGTGGCAGGTGGATGGCTGGTGGAGGGAGCGGTGGATGGGGTGAAAGGGGTATGGGGGAGATGGATGTTGAGGAACTCTGATGGATCGATCAGAGGTTCCTCCAGAATCAACGCTCCTGGGAGTGGAGTGGCTGGTGGATCATCGTCGGTAAGATCCACTACGGGATCGGTGACAGCAATGCGGGCCCTCTTGGATGGAGGGGGGTCTGATGAATCGGGTTCTGGGCTCGTTTCGCCCATTGGTGTGATGATAGGGGTGGCAGAGGTGAACAGGTTGGTGGGGATGGGAGAAATGAGAGGGGTGGTATTGGAGGGAGCACGAGACCGACTGATATGAAATTCAGCAAAGGAGGGAAATAAAGGAGCACCACTTGAAGCAACTTGGGTTACCACATTAAGTCATCGTACCTGGGCATTGAGATGTTGTACGATGGGGACCAGCGATTCGGGCAGGTCCTGTGCGGTCTCAGCTGCATCCTGTGGAGGTTCCGCCGCAACCTGTGAGGACCCCGCTGCGCCAGTCGCGGCAGGCCGCTGTGCCGGCAGCATCTACTCGAAGTTATAGCGGGTGACCCCGTCGCAAACGTGCTTGACGACCCCTGGCCACGCAGAGACCTCATGGTGAAAGGTGTCATCATTCAATTGGAATCTGAGGGGTGCCATGTGGAAGGTGGTGTCTGACACGCAGGTTGGCCTAAGGAAGGTGTGCCTGTGGCTGACCCCAAACCACACCTACTCACTATACTCATCCAACAGGTGCCTAGGCACCCGTTTCTGGTTGGTCACCACATCTGTCATCATTCCGTACCACGCCCGAAACGCCTCCGCGTTCACCTGTTTGGTGCTGGGGTCCGAAGACACCTGCCAGGGGGTGTACTTCATCGCGAGAGGCTGGCTCGCGGTGGTCTCCGGCGGCATCCGGACGGGAGGAAGGTGCCATTTCCACATGGCGAAAGCTAAAATCAAGTAACCGTAAATGAAACTGGTGGTTCGCTTGTAGTTCTCTTCGCAGGCCGCGAAGAGTTCTTTTAGCACAAAAGAGCACCAATTCAACCTGACGCCCTGAATGCAGTGCTGCGCAATGGAGATTGTGTCCAGAGTGCACTCTCCCTTTGCGTAGTGCCGCATCGTCTTGCTAGCGATAAGGTAGCAAGCGAACCAAATCTCTGGCTTATTGATTAAATCAATTTTGGCACCTTTGCCCCCCCGACGAGTGCCATACTTGGTGTACAGGTCTGAGTCACCCGACTTCCGGGCGCGCTTGGAGGATGTCTGGCCGGCAGCGGAGACATCTGAACCATTTTGAGACAGCCCTGTAAGCTGATGAATGTCTTCGGCATGAATTGGAATTTCCTCATTGAGCCACAGGGACCCGTTCTGTATCCGACTGAGGAGGAACCGGGTGCATTGCAGGGCCGGTCCCGTAGTTCCGAAAACTGGAAGAGTCCTCAAATGCATCAAGGACGACTGTTGTATGCCCCTGAATTCTGGTCACATCCGACTGTTGGAGCTGCTTCCTGGCGTATAATGATGCTCTATGTAGGTCTGCCAATGGAGGTGGGGGAATTCAGCTGGGTCGGACAGGTTGGCGTCCATACATGCTGCATTGTCATACTTGCCAACTAGCAACTCTACGCGGTGAATTCGGCTGTCCAACACTAGTTCAGGGATGGATAGGAGAGCCCTCGGCATCTTGGCACAGTGCTGGTAAACTTGGAGGGTTCATCTGGAGTTTCCTTCTGGGTGCGGTGCGCTTTGAGGGTGCAATTTCTCTGGAGTCGCTGCAACTTCCAAATTGAACTGGTCCGTCATTCTCATGCTGATAGCCTTCATGCAAGTTATGTCATCTACTGGCACGAGCGGAGTTGATGAGACTCCATAACGACAATTAATTCCTGCTATCTTTCTTGCCTGCGATAATCGTGCTATCAATCGCATGCCTGTGTGTAATCTGACAGTTGCTGACGGCGTCATGGGGAGATGGGTGGGCGCGACGGCTGAGGGAACTGCGGGTGATGGCAAATGATTACGGTACGATTACTGTCTACTTATGGTAATTTATGACGCAGATCTGAGCGATCCTACGGACTGACAAAAGGACTGACGGAAATGACCTGGACTGACACTAGCACAGGGATGGATCCTACGCGAACGACACGCTGGAATGGTGTTGTGACACGCTGGACTGGTCTGCCCCGACCACAGTCGGTTGCGGTGAGGTACCCGCAACTGACCAGTTATTTGACAGACTGCCTATGAACGTAAAAGACTCCCTACGCTCATCCCGGTTGCGGGAGAGTTATTCGACTAAGCTACTCTACGGGTTCTCTCGGTTGCGAGAGTTATTGATGAAAAGTGAAAGGTACCTACTCCTGGTAGGGTTTCAGGCATGCACCATTCACCCACTCAGGAAGAACTGTACCGTCCAGCTGTGCCAACCGAACGGCTCCGGAGTCGCGGATCTCGATGACAAAGTAGGGTCCCAACCAGTGCATCTGGAGCTTGCCTGGAAACTTCTGGAACCGGCTGTCATATAAGAGAACTTTGCCGCCAACTTGGAAGGCTTTGGTTTTGATGTGGCGATCGTGCCACACTTTCTGTCTGGCCTTCTGAACCTTCTGGTCGAATTCCGCCAGGAATCGGGCCTCATCCAGCTCCTGTAGTTCCTGGAGACGTTCCCGAAGTGACTCCTCGTCCGAGAATTGAAGGGACGTTGCGATCAAAAGACTGGGTACAGTGAACTCGGCGGGAATCACAGCTTCCCGGCCATACACCAACTGGAATGGCGTCTGGTTGGTCAAACGTTTCACTGTGGTTCGGTAGGCCCATAATGCCGCTGGGAGGCGCTCGTCCCAGTCGTCGCGCTGAGCATTGCAAATTTTAGTCAAGCCCTTTTCGAGAATCTTGTTGAATGCTTCCACAGTACCATTGGCCTGTGGGTGGTATGGGCTGCTTTTATGATGCTGAATCATAAATGTGTCCAGTAGTGACTTGACCGTGGCATTAATGAAATGCGTACCTTGATCGCTGGTCAAGCTCCGTGGGCAGCCAAAACGGCTGATGATGTGTTCAAAGATGAACCGGGCAGCGGTCTCTGCCGAGCAGTCGCGTACCGCTGCTGCCTCAGCCCACCGGGTGAGGTAATCCGTGGTGGTAATGATGTACCGGGCCTTGGAGTGTCTGGCGACCGGGGCGATGGGACCTACGAAATCAACAGCCCACTTTTCAAACGGCCGCAACACATGCACTGGATGTAGCAGGAGCTCGTCCCGGTGTGAAGGCCTTCCCGTCCGCTGGCAAACATCGCAACGCTTCACATAGGCCTTACACTCAGTATGTACCGTCGGCCACCACAGGCCAGCTTGGAGCACCTTCCTTGCGATGGGTTTCGCACCCACATGCCCTCCCGCAACACCACTGTGACATTCCCACATCACTGCTTCCCGTTAATGGTCGAGAACACACCTGTGCAACACCTCATCAAGGCCCAGTTTGTACAGCTGCCCCGCGATCAATCGGTAGTCGGCCACCCGGACAACCAGGTGGTGTTTCTGAAGTGGGGTGTAATCCAGAGGGCATTGTCCCGTGGTCAGATAAGTGGCAATGTCAGCCAGATAATCTGGTACTGCTTCGACTCGAAAGAGGTCGGCATCCGGCAGCTGATCGTCCAATGATCCTTCATTCTCTCCCGTCTCCAACCTGGCTAAATGATCGGGACCAACATTCAACCTGCCAGGCTTCACAATCACTTCAAACGTGAATTCCTGGAAAAGTAGTAGCCAACGACAGATTCTTCCTTCCAACACAAGCTTATTCACCAGATACTTCAATGCAGAGTGGTCCGTGAAGAATGTGAATTTGCCGCCCAGAAGATAGTGGCGGAACTTCTGGAGGGAGTACACCATCGCCAACGCCTCCCGCTCGTTCGTGGTGTAGTTCTTCTCTGCATTCGATAACCGACGGCTAGAAAAGTACACCGGGTGGTCAACTGTCGTCTCCCCGGGTTGCGCCAATACAGCTCCAAGTGCAATACTGGACGCATCAATATGCACATGGAACTGCTTATCCCAGTCGGGGTGAACAAGTATGGGCGCCGTTGCCAACTTCTCCTTCAAGGTGTCAAGTGCCTTCCTGCACTCCGCCGTCCACTGAAACACTTCTGAATTTCGCAACAGTTTCTCTAGAGGGGCCGTAATCTTTGCGTAGTTGCGAATAAACCGCCTGTAATACCTTGTGTGCCCAAGCAGTGCTCACAAATGCTTCACGGTCTCGGGGGCCTCCATATGGACGATGACCGCGACCTTGGCGGGATCAACGCAGACTCCTTGCTTGCACACCACGTGGCCCAAGAGTGTGCCAAATGGAACTGCAAAAATACATTTCTTCAAGTTCAAGGAAATCTGCAGCTGACGACACCGGTCAAACATAACACGCAACAGGGAGGCGTGATTCTTCAATAGGCTGTAGACGGTCCAGTCGTCCATGTAGACCTCCAAGAACTTGTGAATGTACTCCCGGAAAGCAGCAATGACAATCCGGGAAAACACAGTCGGTGCGTTCTTCAGACCAAACGGCATAACGTGGTATGTGAATGATCCCCACTTAGTGGTGAATGTCATCTTTGCTTTGTCTTCCTCGGCAATGCGCACCTGATGGTACCTCGAAAACCCATCAGTGAATGAATAAGCTTCGTTTCCCGCAACGTGATCTAGGACTTCATCGCTGAAGGGAGTGGGAAACAGATCATGGATGCAGGCATTGTTCAGGCTCCGGTAATCTACACAGACACGGATCTCCGCTTTGTCCTTCTTGTTCTGGATGACAATGGGACTCACCCACTCTGCTTCTTCTACTGGAAAGATGAGACCTACAGCCAGCATCTTGTCAATCTCCATCTTGACCTTCTCTTTGATACGTGGGTTCAACCGGTAGAGTCGGTGCTTCACTGGCCTGGCCCCTGGTTTCAACGCAATGCGCATCTCGCCCAGATCCCCCTTGATCCCCTTCAGGTCCGCAACCGATGACGGGAACAAATCTTCGTATTCCCAGAGGAGGCTGAAAATTTCTTTGGTTGTCTCCTCGTCCCAGTAATCTCCCACCGTTGCGAGCTTGGGTCTCTCGTCTGTTCCAATGTTCAGCGTCTTTGTCTTTAGGGGCTGTAAATGAACTCCTTCAGTCGTCGGCTCTTCACTGATACTCCGCTCGCCTTCCCTTTCCTCAAAATAGAGATGCCTGAGGTCCTCCAGACTATCATCATCCGGATCACCGTCAATCCGGTGGCAAACCAACTCGCGCCTGACCTCAGGTCGTGACACCACCGGGCCCCCATCAGGCTCGGGATGGCGGAAAAACAAGACCTCCTTGACTGCCTGTAGGGCCTGAGACTCCTGCACCGTCTCCCCCTCAAACAAGAAGCACCGTACGAACTTGTTCGCGACTTCCTGCCAAGAGCAAGTTCCCCGTTTTCACTCTTCCTCCAGGTACCAGGCTTGGGGAATTGTACCCAGGGAGTGGATAAACCTGTGGACCCACAGCTTCTCAGGGTACCGGGTGCTACGCCACTGTTCCTCGCAGGCCCGCAAATGGTGTCGCGGGTCGGAAGTTCCATGATACTTAAGCGTACTGCAGGGTCCTTCGTCCTCTTTAAAGCGTGCCCGCAGAGCATCCGCCACGCACTCCCATCGCAACAGAGTGTTGCAGTGATTTTTCCACCACCGTGCCGACGTTGACTGCAAGGCCACATCCAAAAGTGGCATCCGACTTTCAGCTGGGACCATGTCTTCCACCTTAGTAATAAAAGTATTGACTGCTTGCATGTTCGACAATGTGGGATATCCGCGGATTTCAGTCCCCACCCATCGGACTTGGGCAATGGAGGCACATCTCCTCGTGGTGGTCTCATACCCCCCTTGCTGCCAGTCTTCCCAAGCGAGTTCGAATCCGAGCTCCGAGCTCTGCACACTCCGCCAACTGACAGAGCCAGTTGCGGTCGGGTTAATATAATCGTCCCGCTTTCCTGCAGTCATCTGATAGAGATGGTCCATCATCTGAGCATCCTCCCGATTGTCCACCGTTTCTGTATATCGCGGGCCCTGATACGGGTCGAGAGGCTGGGTGACCCGTACCTCCCCATCCTCAAAGATCATCAGCTCCTTCTTAAGTTCGATGATGGCGTAATTCTCAAAAGCCCAATCAATGCCGAGTAAGGCAGGATAGGGATCCTTGTCACCCATGATATCAATAACCTCAAAATCGGTGTATGTCTTCACCCCCGCAACGTCGACCTCGACGCCCTCGAGCCGGCCGATTGGAAAAATGCAATACTGGTTCGCCATCCTGAGTTGGATAGGTGAGTAGGCCAGCCGTGGCCTTCCAAGAGCCTCCCATGTCTTTTGTGGCTGAATGTTGATGTCGGACCCCAAGTCCAACATGGTGTCGTTGATTTGGAACCCTGCGACCTGCGTGTTAAGCCAGAATTCTTTGCTTGTTCGTTGCTTGTTCTGCTTGACACGCTGCATGTATTAAGGGCCAGCGTCCGCCGGATCTCTAAGTTCTGTGCGCCCTTGCAGTGCTCCGTCCAAAGCATACTTGAGCTGCTGCCGCAGCGCAGTGCTGTCGACAATCTTGAGGAATAGCCGGAGCCAATCCTCGACCACCGTACCTGCGACGTTCTGCGCACCATATTCCAGCAGCACGGGCTTCTCCAAACCTCCCTCATTCCGCAACTGGGCGAATGCCTCAACTACCTCCTGGAAATACTTCTTCTAGACTTCGGGCCTGATCAACTTCTTCGATGATGCCGGCCGAACCACTCGTGCCGGCTCCTTCCCGTAGGCATCCTCTCCAGTCTTCTTTTCCCCCCTCGTCACGATTGCGACGTTCTGCAAGTCTGGGGTGGCGGTCCCTCGCGGCTCTGAGTTTATCAGATTCGCTCCCCTCTGCCTCGCCCGTTCTTCCCACTTCTTGATGAGTTTCGGACAGTCTTCTGTAGCGTGGGCGTTGACCCGGCACTGGGAACACCAGGGTCGTCGCGGAAGGGGACACTCTCGAGCCACATGACCCTCCTGGTCACAGTTGTAACATTTTATTGGACCGCGTCTGCCTGTGCAGCCTCCCTGCATGCCTCCGCCACCTCTTCCCCTTGGAGCCTCATTCACCCTGTACGAGGGACGATCCAGTCGATCCGCAAGTGCGTCAAGAGCCCTGCACTGCTTAGTGTTGTGAGTCGTGGACACACAAAATTCGTAGTATACATTATTCGGGACCGTGGAGTAATTATGTAATATCGGGCACATCCGAGGAGGATGCCCTAGCGTCCGGAAAATCTCGCAGTACTCCGTGGTGGAGGAACCCGGTTGCGGTGGGAACCCTGCGTAAGTCTGTTGCGGTTGGTAGACTCCCTGCGGGTTCATTGCCGCGCCACCCCCTGGTGGTGGACCCCCCTGGATTGCTGCGACCGAGGGTCCTGCTCCTGCGCCGCGCAACCGAGGACACTCGGTTGCTACGTGGCCCTCGACCAGGCAATGAGTACACCAAACATTCGGTCGCGCTGGTCTCACTGGCTGAAGCTCCTTGAGCTTTTCAGTCAAGCTGGCAATCTGGTGTTGCAACCCTATCAAAGAAGGATCTTGCGGGGCCGCCCCCCCCGATATTCCTGGGGGTAGCCCGCCATGGCTTCAATCTTCATGGCCTGCTCCAAAGCGTCCTGCAGGTTATCAATCTTCTGCTGAGTGAGGGGGGTTCGTGTCAAGGGGAGCAGAGCCTTGATGAACCAGTCCCTCTGGTGGTTTGGATCGATCGGGTAGCTAAGTTTCCCAATCGCGTCCTTGAATCACCGCATCAACTCCCACGCGGTCTCACCTTCCTTCTACTTAATTTCCCATAGCTCTGACAGGCCCTGCTGGTCTGTCTGGGGAAGCTTGAATTCGCGGACAAAATCTCGCTTCACGTCCGCAATTACGGGGTTAGGATGAGCCTCGGACCACTTGATAAACCATCGCAGAGCCCTCTCTCTGAGCGTGGTTTGGAATTCTATTAACTTCCCAGCATCTGGCGTCTGGCCAGCCCTCCAGATGGCTTCACACAGGTACCAGTGCTGCTCTACAACATCATTGCCCCGGCTAGAAAACTCTGGATACCGGGTGAAAGATCCAGCCATGTGTACTTGCGGAGAATTGACCAGGATAAAGCCTCCAGGTCTTGGTTGCGTAACGGTCCCACTAGGAAAAATACCCCTACTAGTAACGCTACTATTACCTGGCGTTACTGACACTGATGAACTATTGTATAACCGACTCAATGCTTGTAACTGAATAAAAATATTGCTTAAAGGTTGATACAGTACCAGGGGAAGGTCGGGATCCTGGCCATGCAGAAGGTGAGAAGTAGGGCTGCCTGGAGGGGTGGGTGCCGTCTGATCTTGAAACATCTACTACATCACGCCGTGCCATTCATCATCGAAACTCTCTTCGGGCTGCATCTTTCCATTATCTTCGCTAGTCATAATCTCTCTTTCTCGCGTCGCTGGGCTCCCATGCACCCACTGCACTTCCACTGCTGTCCCGTTTCCTTCCCGGGTATCCAAACCCATAATTCCCGTCCTCTGAGGCGCCTCCTTCTGATTTTTCCTCTCGATCTCTCTTCTCTTCAAATCTCTCATTACCCTTCTTCGCCACCTATCGGCGATCTGTGCCCGCCGATGTGCACGTCGCTCCCGCAACTTGCATGCGGCCTCAACATCCATTCCCCATCCCCACTTTCACATTCTACACAGCATTGGTTCCCTCAACCCTTCCCCCAGCACGAGAGGTTTACGCTTCCATACTCGTTTTGTGGAATTCAATCAACCCTTCATCCACCATCAGAGCCTTGACCCACATCGGAATCTCTTTCAACAGCTTCCCTCTTAGTCCTGAGTGGAAAACAGCCTCGGCTTTCGAGAAGGATTGATAGCACTCAGCAGCAAACTCCACAGTGTATCCTTCCAACGTGGTCCTTACCTAGAAATCCACTGCGCGGGTTAGTTCAGTGTCTACCCGATGTAGTGCCACCAGATCTACGTGCGCCCACCTACGGTTTATCTTCCGCAAGCCTTCTTGGGGCACCGTCGCTCGCAACCTCCTCAACCAATTTTAAAGGTCCGTAGGGAACCTTCCCTAGAAAATTTCGTACGTATCACTGGCTGAGTCAGAGAAAAGAACAAGCTCCTTGATCGCTGCCTCCTTTTTCTTGGTCAGCTCTGCTTGCTGAGCAATGAACTGGTCAAGATGATCATCCCACCATCGCCATATCGCTCCTTCAAAAATCCTCGATACCATGATCTAGATCCCCTCAGAACATGCAGGTCCCAGCAACGGAACCATTTGTTAGCGAGGAGTCAGGTCTCGCGGACAAGACCCGGGTTCAAGAGTTGTGGCCAACAAAGGGGTCCGGTGTAGTCTAGGAACACGCCGGCATTTTCACCCTGCTCTGGGGAGCAGTGCGTCTCACCCAAGGCGTGCTGCAACCACATGCAGAAGGGGATGAGATCAATGGCAAGGAACAAACCCGCAACTAATGAAGGACAGTGCATCCATTACATATACAGATTTATATACGCAAGATTACTTAATAAGCATTCAGACATTTGCAAATAAAATTTTAAACCAGCATAAACACATTACAAGCACGTAGAAATCTTATTGAGACAGCAACCTTCCATTATATTAATCTCTTGGTAGAACACATGATTACATGGCATTCTCACTGATAGCTTACAAATCTGATACAGATGGATTTCGGAACAGAAAGGTAGAATAGAGAAGATAGAGAGCCATAGGAAGGACATGCATGATTCCTCTGCAGCTGCTCTATGCGTCTTTCCCTGTCTCGAGCCTCGCAACCTCTTCAGCATCCTCTCTTGTTTCAGCCAGGTGACTGTTATTTATTCACCCGCTCGTGCGACTATCAGTTCCTCTGTGGCTCTACTTCGGCTTCTCCTGGCTTCTCTCCTGTTATCTACGTGTTCTACTTTTTGTCTTCAGCTATGTGTTTCCCTCATCTGCACTTGTCCCTGTTCTATCTCCAGCTATCGCATGCTTCCACGCCACCTTGATAGCTCCACAACTCCTGGTAGTTGCGGCGCGGTCGCGGTTGCCATGTGTATTCATACCGCAACTCCAAAAGGGTCAAAATTCAAAATGTCTTAGCCAAGATTTCAAAACTAAACAAAAAAAAGGGCCCCAACAATTCCACCAGGAAATGTCATCCCCAAGTGAAGCCGATGTTAGTAACCTATAAATATAGGATTCATAATTTTGACTTGAATGATGGTAGTCTTGTAAATATGTACATACTTTGCCTTCTGCAAGCCGTATTCTCATATTTTGTTTAAAAAAAATAAAATCAAAAAATCAAAAAGAGGGTAAAAAATGTCTTAAAAGAAAAATCAAAGGACTTAGAAAAAATAATATACCCCAAAAGAAAAAAGATGAATAAAACATGAAAGTGTGCAAGCCCAAATGCCACTACTTTTACCTTTTGCAGTTGATTATGGCAGAGTGTCAATAAATGCCATAATCCATAATGAGTTAAACAGTTTAATCTTGACTTGTCATGTTTCAATTTTACTTGTTGTAGATAGAGAATAAAGAATTGTGATACAGTTTAATCATGACAATTCAGTAGTTAGGTAGAGAATAAGTGAATCCAACAGTTTAATCTGGATTCATGGATGAAATAAGTGTATAATTAGATAATTTTATTGCTTTCAGAAAGAATAAACATTGTAAAGGTTGCTAGCTCAAATGCACCTAATCAAAATGGAAGAAAAAAATGTTAGCAGTTAAAATTGGGTAGGTAGAAGAAGGTGAGAAGCATCCTTGTAAATATTATTCAACAGGGCTGCAAATAACTGACTTTCCTTGCCCATAGCCATTTATCATTCTAAACTATCAGTCAGAAAGACTCAAGGCATTTCCTTGACTTCTGTTGGGACCGGACCCAAGGCTCTATGGCTGACTAGTTGAAAATGTTAAGTTGTAATATTAATCCCAAAAATCACATCATTTTTCATTCATACATTCATTTCCATGAAAAATCATAAGCAAAAAACCTCATTTTACTTAATGATACTTTAAATCCCCATTTTATTAACTTCCCACATTTCATGAAAGCATAAAACCCTCAAAATGACATTTTATCCTAAGTTGAAGTGATGAAATTATCATAAATGAAAGTTTTGCTTTGATCTTCACATTTATTGGTTATAATGGTATGTTTTGAGTATTCACTTTTCCCCTTGTCATATTAACACCTAACATATTTTATTAACTCCTTATTAATTATCCAAGTCCTATTAATATAATTCCCTTTTATTTAATATCCCAAAAAGCCCATCTAATATATGCTTTTGTGTCAAAGATATTAAGCACATGTTGAAAAACATCCTAAAGTTACCCCTTTGACACAAAACTACCCATAAAAATATTTCCCCTCTCCCCTATAGTTTTAGACCTTTGATAAATCTGAAACTATATAATAAAAATATAAAGAAAGTCATTAAACATGTTTCATATGTGTTTAAAACAAAAAAATATAATACCTGAAGTTTAATTTAAACTAAACTTCAAATAAAACCATCCCCTGTTTATATTCCCTTCCCCGATTATCTAACCCAAGGTTAAAATTATAACCTTATTCATTTTCCCCGATATATATCCCATTACTGCAATATTTAACCTTGGGTAAAGCCCCTTTTTTTTCACCCCTCCCGACCACTTTAATCCATGTATAAAATCTGTTTATACATTAATCTTAACAAATCCCTCAGCATCATCGGATTTAATCCTGACCATCCGATCTCCAACATCCCATTGAATCAACGGTTCTCATCGAACGCGATAAATCAATCCCCAGTATGTTATCACCCTAGTAATTATTAGGTCGTGGGATTTTGGTTTATAGTTAAAGAAAACCAGGGGTAACCAAGAACCTCTTTTAGAATTCAGGATCTAGCCTTCTTGAGTTCCGAAGAGGGATATCTCCTTAAGATTTAGCTTTGTTTTGTAATGGATTTTAGGCTAGCTATGAGTGGACAATTTCATTTGATTTTTTGAATGTTGGTAGGAATAAAAGACTACAAGGGAAACCATAGAAAGATCTACCTAACCATTGGGTAATGGAGTCAAATTTATAGCAAATAGACATCATAACTAATGATCCTCGTGCTGATCAGATGAGTATTGTATCTTCCAGTTTTCATTGTTCATTTCTTTAAGTTCCATTCATACATCTTATGTTATTTTCTATCTTAAATGAATAACTAGGAAAGGTATTATAAAATCAGTGTAAAAAGCTCTATGTTTTTACTAGTTTTCATGTTTATGTTTTTTAGCTGATTTCCAGACTTCAGAATTCTTAATTGCTCTTTAGTCTCATTTGACCTCAATTTCCCTCTTCCTTTTCTATGATCTAAGAATTCTTAATTGCCCTTAGTCCAGATCATATCACTTCATCAAAATAGCCTTTTAAAACCTTCTGAAGATCATCTATCTTGCCCTTAGTATATTTGTTCTTTTGACCTTAGTTTTCTAGTCTTGTTTGCTATAAATTTGACTCCATTACCCAATGGTTAGGTAGATCTTTCTATGGATTCCCTTGTAGTCTTTTATTCCTACCAACATTAAAAAAATCAAACCAAATTTTCCACTCATAGCTAGCCTAAAATCCATTACAAAACAAAGCTAAATCTTAAGGAGAGATCCCTCTCCGGAACTCAGGAAGGCTAGATTCTAAATTCTAAAAGAGGTTCTTGGTTACCCCTGGTTTTCTTTAACTATAAACCAAAATCCCACGACCTAAGAATTACTAGGGTGATAACAGAAGGCTTTGACAGACTTGTTCCAAAGCAGAAGTGACCAGAGGAAGTTGGCGCTTAAAGACAAGCTCAGAAAAATAAAAATGGAAAAAGGCGACAATATTCCAAAATACCTCATGAAGTTTTTCCACTGCAAGGATGAACTGGGAAGTGTGGGGGTTACTGTTGATGAAGAAGACTTGGTGAGCTTGGCTCTCCTTGGGCTTTCGAAGAGTTGGTATAGCTACGAAGACTCTGTCAATGGTCGAGAGAAATTGCCAGGATGGGAACGACTTTGGTCGGATCTTGTGCAGGAGGAGATAAGGCGGGGTACCAGGGATGGATCTTCATCGAAGAATGAAGATGAAGAGAATTGCGCTTTGGCTACCAAAGCAAGGAAAGGGAAGGGGAAGAAACATCCTTCAAAATCCGATGCTAAAGGAAAGAAGCAGGATTTGTCCAAAGTGAAGTGTTTTCACTATCACGAACATGGGAATTTCACCACTAATTGTCCACAGAAGAAGAAAAACAAGAAGGCTGCTGGATCTGCAGCTGGAGAGGCCTTAGCCTCGCAATTTGAACTTGATTTCTCCTTGATTGCATGCTTGGTTTCAAGTTGTATGGGATCGGTGTGGTATCTTGATAGTGGTGCGTCTTTCCATATGACGGGAGACAAAGAGTTGTTTAGTGACTTGGAGGAGAAGGACCTCCAGATGCATATGGAGATGGGTGACGATGGTCGGTACAGTGCGACTGGAATTGGGACCATTACCTTTGAGAGGGAGTCTAGTAATCCATTCTTGTTAAAGAATTCTATGCATGTTCCAGGTCTGAAGAAGAACTTGGTCTTAGTCGCAATGCTGGAAGACAAGGGTTATGATGTTGTTTTTAGTGAGGCAAAAGCCTTCCTTCTATATAAAACAACGGGTCAAACCAAGAAGATAGGGGTTCGAATTAAGAATCTATACAAGCTAGAGGTAGATGGTTGCGCGGCAATGGTGGGCAAAGCAGAAGAAGTGGTGAGCCGAGATGAGGGAGAATTATGGCACAGGAGATTGGGCCATCTTCACCATGGCGCTTTGAAGATTTTGTAGCAAATTTCTACTAGACTTCCCAAGGGTACTCTTGTGCAATCAGATCAATGCAAGGGATGTACTATGGGTAAGTTTGTGAAGACCACCTTTCATGAGAAGGAGAACCATGCTTTGGTGATCCTGGAGAGAATTCACATAGACGTGTGTGGACCTTTCTCAGTTTCTTCAACAACAAAACACAGGTATTATGTTATATTTGTTGATGACTATTCTCGTAGATGATGGATCTTCTTCATGCAGAATAAGAGTGAAAAGTTCTCAAAGTTCTGTGAGTTCAAGGCGTTGGTGGAGAAGGAGTCGGGGAAGCAAGTGAAAGCTCTACGGAGCAATAATGGTGGTGAATACATCTTGGGTGAATTAAAAGACTTCTGTAGAAAAGAAGGAATTCAAAGAGAACTCATAGAGCCTCATAACCCACAGTAGAATGGGGTCGTGGAGAGGAAGAACAGAACGATCGTGGGTGTTGCACAAGCTATGCTTGAGAGGGAGTTAGACTTGCATGCAGTGAAGGAACTTCTTGTTCCGAAAGATGAGCCTCCGGATGTGGATCAACCACAAGAGGAGATTCATGGAGTGGAGGAGTCCACTCATGCAGAACCAAACATCAGACAAGGCAGAAAGCATACCACAGAAGATGAGAGATTGAAGCTTGATGCGCCATAGAATGTAGGAGTCCCTACATCACAGCATAGATAGAGACAATCACCTGACCGATTTACTGGATACATGGCTCTTATGAGCAAGTGTATCATGACAGAGCCATCTTCTTTTGAAGAAGCAGTACAAGAGCCCACATGGGTAGATGCCATGATGGAGGAGTATGACTCCATTGTCAGAAACAGTGCTTGGGAGATTGTTCCAAGACCGGTGGGAAAATCAGTTGTAGGATCAAGATGGATCTACAAGGTAAAGCAATCTGCTGATGGGAGTGTCGAGAAGTATAAGGCAAGATTTTTTGCCCGAGGCTTCTCACAGATTGAGGGGATTGACTATGAAGAAACCTTTGCACCTGTCGCATGGTATTCTTCCATACAGACCATCCTTGCTCTCTCAGCGCAGATGGGTTGGAACATTCATCAAATGGATGTGACGACTGCATTCCTTAATGGGATCATTGAGAAAGAGGTGTACAATGAGCAGCCTGAAGGATTTTATATCTTCAACAACGAGTCGCATGTGTGCAGGCTCAAAAGAGCTCTGTATGGGCTGAAACAAGCACCCCGTGCTTGGTACACTCGGATTGACAACTATTTCACTGGACCTGGCTTCACCAAGAGTGAGGCGGATCCAAACCTGTACCAGATTGTGGTGGAGGGTAAGATTTTAATCATTGTAATTTATGTTGATGATTTAATACTAATAGGTGATGAGCATTTGATACACTCATGCAAGGAAGATCTTGCAAAGGAGTTTGAGATGAAGGATTTGGGCCTCCTTCATTATTTCCTTGGATTGGAAATATGGCAGCGGGAAGGTGAATTGTTTGTGTCTCAAGGCAAGTATGCCCGGGAGATACCGGAGAAGTTCAACATGCATGGCTGCAAGCCTGTTGATACTCCTCTTCCTGGTGGTTGGAGGAAGGAGGATGCTACTTCGGCGGAGGTAGTGGATGCCACTGTTTATCGACAGTTGGTGGGGTCGCTTATGTATCTGGTCAATACACGACCCGATATATGCTATGCAGTTAACCAGCTTTCACAAGCCATGGTTAAGCCTACCAAGCTCTTTTGGAAGGCGGGGAAGCATGTATTGAGATATCTCAGAGGCACATCGGGATATGGATTGTGGTACAGACAGTCGGATGAGGTGAATTTGCATGGCTTTGCATGATGCGTATTGGGCAGGAATACCGTATAGAAAGAGCACATCGAGGGATTTTCAAGATCGATCTATGGTAGTTTCTTGGTACACCAAGAAACAAAGATCCATGGCACTTTAGCAGAAGCGGAATACATGGTAGCAAGTCAAGCTACATGTGAGGCTATCTGGATGAGGAAGATCCTAGATGGTTTGTTCGGTTCACATTTAGATCCCACGGTGATACATTGTGATAATCAAAGTTGCATTAAACTCTCAGTTAATCCCGTGTTTCATGATAGATCTAAACATATTGATATTTGGTATCATAATATCAGAGATTGTGTGCAGCAGAAGATCATGTTGCTGCTTCAAAAGACATTCCTACTGTGAGGATCGGGATGCGTATATTCGACGAAGGTGCTCACCAGGAGCAAATTCGAATACCATAGAGGCAGTGACCTGTGGGTGAAAGATAATCCCTATCTTGTTGAGAGGGAGTGTTGAGATTCAACAAGATGATGAACTTAGTGAAAAGAGTTGCCTTCACTAAGTGGGCCCGTAGGCTATTTTTAGCGCAAGTCTATTTTTAGACATGATGATCATATTTCAGAAGTTGCAGGATGCTATTTGTGGATGGTTGATCAAGTTGGAAAAATAGATGAAATTCTATTTTTAGAATATTGGGTGAAGTCTATTTATAGATCGCTGATCTAAAAATAGATGCATGTCGATTATTCTTAGCTCTTAATAATAATCAGACACTAAAGAACAACTTATTCTCTGGAGCACTTTGTTTCAGTGCACAGATGTGGTAGATCAGTGGACTGAGGGAATTACGCAATTCCCAAGGGTTTACTGGAGCTAATGCATGGAGGACTCAATTAGAACTCAAGTGGCAGAGTTATGACACAGTTGGAAGAAGTAGTTATGGAGTTGTATTTAGTTTAACTTAGTTAGACTCAGTTGAGCTAGTTGTATCTAGTCTAACTGATTGATACACTAGTGAGAGTGGAGTGAATTAATTAGTTAATTAATTCACAAATAATAACTCATTAATCAACTGAACAATAAAGTAGTTAACTACAGTGCATGTCAGGTTCAGTGGAGACCCAGTGGAGAGATAGGTGAAAGGGCAAGATGGACTATCTGTTGTGACTATAGTGATGCATTGATTGCATCACACACACATTGGAGTTTCCAATGAGGATTGTGCAGTCAAGGCAAGAGCAATTCGAATTCATTCTGAGCTATTCTTCAGCAGGGATTACGCAGTGGAGGCAGGCTAGCAGGAGGCAAAGATTAGTGCATGGATTTGCAATATTGTTCATGATTAGTGTATGACGATTGTACTATACTGAGAGCTTGATAAGATTTGTATGAGGATTTTCATATGATTCCATGATACATAATATATAGTTGGGTTTTCAGCTTTAGGCTTTCCCGGTTAAAAACAACTGTGTTATGTGAGATTATTTTTATTTATGCTTTACATGTGTGTGCAATTAATTTTTTCCGCAAAAGATTAACAAGTGGAATGATTCAGTATCTTGCATAAAGTTAAATAGTGTGAGATTAGGTGGACCTAGGACATATGCATGCTTAGTGCATATAATTTCTACACCCTCGGGGTACAATTTTGGTTAACATTTTTTTATGTTTTGTTGTGCACGTTGCGTGAAAGAGTCAAAGGGGCTTTGGGGTAGGTCAAAGTCTCTCAATCAATTTAATGGGTTTAAAGGGAAAACCATGAGTCTCAAACCATGGTATCTGCATGTCTAGATAGTATAAATATGTAAATATTGAGTTCAGAAAGGATATCTTATGTCTAATAATGTATGTTTGTTAAGGTTTTGATCTAAGTCTGAATTTTTGGGGCAGAAAGGCTCCTGTTGGGTGTGTGCATGGAAACCTAAGTCCTGGATGTGTGCGGACTCTGATGGCTGTGTAGGCAGAAGGATAGATTGTATTGAAGGACTGAATGTATTGGAACTGCTAGATCTCTTAATAAGAAGATTGTTTTGGCAAACCTGGAATGTTATGTGATTTCCTATGTTATTTATATTTTATTTGCTTTAAGAACTGAATCTGTTATGTTATAACATATTTACTTCTGTTAATTTTTTTTGAATACCATTTGATGAATAGATATGATTGAAGTATATTTGATTATTGTGCACAAATATATTGAAGTATTCCCTGATAATCTTCAAAGGGTTTGATCTGTTGATGTGCACATTTGTTATTGTTCTATTATAAGTCTATTTAGGGCCACTACATTAAACTCTTCCTTAGGGTGTGGAAACCTGGTTCCAACACCCCCCCCATACTTCTTCGGGCGAGAAATTGGTCTGCGCAAGAAAACCACTGTCGAAAGGGCTAGTAGTTGGAGGGTTTGTTGGTTGTGCGATAACTCCAAACATGGGTCAAGACCCCTCAAGCCAACATGCAATAAAGGAGTCTGATATGTTATCACTCTAATACCTTCTCTAAAGTGGTAATTAAATATCTCACCCATGATAAATAAATGTATGCTTTTGTTCAAATTGTGAAGAAATGGAAACATCACTTAATGGGAGAAGAAACAATTATACATATTGGACATCAACTATTACAATCATTATTCAATTGAAAAAAATATACAATACTCAAGGAAATTTAGATGGATGGAATTGTTACAACAATTTCACTAGGTCATTAAATATAAAAAGGGTACACAAAATAAAATTGTAGACATGTTGTCAAGACCTCCTACAAAAGCATCCATTGTTTAAAACACAATTCTATAGCTCATGACAGTTATATTGAACAATTTACTAAACATAAATATTTCAAGGATGTATATGAAGCATTAATCCATGGTAATCATTTAGAAGAATTAAATTATCATGTGCACAAAAAATTACTCTATCACCTTTATAGATTGTTTATTCCAAGGGGTGAAAGAATTCATGTCATTAGAGAAGACATACTTATCTTATTTTTGGTCATTTTGGGGTAGGTAAAATAGTCGCTCAGCTGCAAAGGTATTGTTACTGGCCTTAAATGAATTAAATTGTATCCAATTATGTAAAAGGACATATTTTATGTGCCAAAAGTAAACCAAGTAACGGAAAATTAGGTTTGTATGCACCACTTCTTGTACCTTCACATCCATGAGAAAGTGAGTCTATGTATTTTTTTGGAGGGTTACTTATGTCTATAAAAGGTTATGTTTACTTCTATGTAGTTGTGGAAAAGTTCAATAAGATATACATTCTAATTCTTTGTAAGAATTATGTAACAATTAAACAAACTATGCATATGCTCTTTCAATATTTATCAGTTCATTTGAGGTTACCCAAATCTAGTGTATCTGATTTAGATTCTCATCTTATTGGGTATTTTAGGTTCAATTTTTGGGGATTAATGGACATTAAGTTGAATAAGAGCATTGTTGGCTTGAGGGGTCCTGATCCAGGTTCAGATTTTATGGATAAACGAACAAACCCTCCATCTACTGGCCCTTTTGAGAATGATCTTCTTGTGCAGACCAAAGTCTCACCTGAAGCAATATGGGGGGTTGTTGGAACTAGGTTTCTACACCCGGAGAGAGAATTTAATGAAGTGGTACTAAACAAAACCCAATGTAAACGTATACAAATGTGCGCAACAGTTTATAATATAATCATAAAGACTGCACAAATATCCACATAATAACACAGAAATATTGTTCACTTTAGCACAGATAAATTACACCCAGATCTAGATCTTAATCAACAGAAGCACTTAATAGATCTCTTAATCATCAATAACCATCCATAATTAGATCAGATAACTTTTTGCAATCATGAATAAGTAACAGATAATGTGATCTAACAGAATATAAATAGTAAGCAATAGATATGCATAACACAGGGAGCTTCGTCAAAACTTTTCCTTCTATTATCTTTCAGATCTATCAATACGTCAACTGTCTTTCCAAAACCCTTACAAACGCTTCCGCGCACACAGTCAATAGAGTCCGCACACAACTAGGACTAGGTCTCCACGCACACAGCCAGCAGGATCCTTTCAACCCAACCCAAAAACCCTTACAAGTGCATAAACTATAAGAAAATCAATATCTCATAACACGTGTCACTTGGAACTACTTAGCTTAGACATTCTATATCTATTTATAATATGCCTAGCACACAAATAATATGGTCTCAAACCATGGTTTGAGGCCCATAGTTTAAATTTAAGCTCAATTACATCCAAAATTAGTGAAAAAATCCCTTTGACTTCATTTTCCCAGCGTGCCCATACAAACTCATACAAAAAGTGTCTTTGGAACTTGTGCCTCAGGGGACCTCGATTCAACATCCCCCCAACACAAACATGTGTCTCATCCTGAGTCACTAAGGTGCTAGCTCCTTAGTCTTAGCTTGAAGTGTTTTGACAGATTTCTGGAGAGGGAGCACTAACTCGAGGCTTTGCGCTTCTGCACTATACGCTTGCTAAACATTCTTGTCTGTAGTAGGGCCCTCAGCTACCATATTGATGCTCTAATGAGTCTGTTGAATGATCTTCAAAGTATTGTCCAGCGTTTGGGATAATTCAAGTGCTTCCTAGTCCCATGGTTTCATGCGCTCCTTCAATACATGTTCTTTTCGGTGCAAATATGAAATCTCTGTCTGAATTTTGTGGCCTTCTTGCAGACGAGAAAGTGGCTGGGTAAGGACTAATGTAGGTGCAAATGTTCTGATCTCTTCAAATTGTTGGTAATTCTCGTTGAGTGCATTGCACAGCTGCTGCATGACCGGCTCATTCTGGACAGAGGCCCAAATGTCCATAGCCTCGTTCAATGACTTGTTACACTGGGTGACTGTCGCAGCAATGTTATCAGGTGCCTGCATTACTTTTGCTACTCTCTTCGCGGGAACCTCTAGCGATGTCTCCGGCTGTAATTTGCTTTGAAGGTTCGCGATATGCTACTCATATTCTTTCCGGATGGTTTGAAATTCTGTGCGCGCAACTTTCACTGCAATAGCCAATCCTTCCAACTTCTCTGCAGGTGCAGCTATCCACAAGACAATTGGAATATCTTGGCACACCTGATTGATCTTCACTTCCATCGCAACGCGCTGGGCCTCTGCTTCTCTACAAGCTACTTTGGCTTGTCGCTGCTGTTGGTTTAGTTGTGCAACCTATTTTTGTGCATCTCTGGTTAGCGATTGCATGGTTGCTTCCTAGTACTGAAGTTCGTCGACAATTACTAAATCGAGAAACTAGAGTTTACCTACAGGAAACACTGAAATATTAACATGAATATCACTTCTACCAGTAAATTGAACATGCTGGCTAGCATACATCTATATTTTTGGAAGGGGGATGTGGACAAATAATGCCTCCTATTAGGTGGATCAATCCCTCTTGCGGACACGAGCGATCTCCCTAGTATCCTAAGGATATCTAGAAATAAACAGACCAAATGTAAACCATTTTCTCTAGATTATTATGATTCAGAATTATTAATTAACTAAGTAAGAAGAGATGCTCCTACCTTAAGTCCAATGCTTTTTGTAATCTTCAATCCAGTCGCTCCAAAAGAGGTCAATTCAGTATGTAAGACCTGCATCCAAAGACAAGAAAAATAATTAAAAGCACCTGCAAGATATAATAATTCAGAAACATTAATCTATCTCAGTAATCAAGGAATCAAAGAATTAAATTACTCAAATAGATACATGAACAACTTAATGAGAAAATAGAATCCATTTTGTATTAACTTGTATGATAAGAAGTAACCTTAAAACCTTGTCGCCTTGATTTCATACAGGTTCTTCCGAGGTCCTGAACAACTATTTTCCATCAGTTTGACAAGAATTCTCCTCTCCGAACTAGCATAAAACTATGGATATGAGTATGTAATCGTTCTCATACCATTGATGCCAAGTATAGAGAGAATAATTTCTTCAGCAATTCACCTCAAAACAACCAATTTCTAAGTACCCTTGAGACTGAAACACGATCTCAATTTATAGCAGAAGAGAGGAGGTTTCAGTTCCAAAGAGAGGGGGATAAAGTCCTATAAAAAATGGATTTTAGCTCCAAGTACCAAGGGATAATCCCCATTAATGAAGGGATAGAGGTTCATGAATGAAGGGGTGAAGCTCGACCAGATTACGCTTCTAGAAGCTTCCAGCTGGGAGAATATTCGACCAGCTGGGCTTCTAGAACTTAATTTTCTTTTATTTTACCTTTTATGAGGATTCATAGTTTTAGTAAGTAGAATGTGCAGGATGTGCCACAGGTTATAGAGCAAGAAACTATGGTACCGCAGGCAATGAATAGGAAAAGTGCAGAGTTAGGCTTTTTAGGGTTTTAATGAGCTTTCTCCAATTCCAAGACTTGGTTTAGGAACTTTATAATTTTGAATCTCCAAGGGGGCATAAAATAGGTAATGATGAACCCATATAGACAGCTAAATGTCATGGTGACAATTTTTAGTGTAATAGATTGCCCCCTAAAGCGTGAAGTATGAAGTAGTTCTGAAGAGTGAAGTGCTTTATCATTCTGAGGATTGGGTTGCAGGCGTACCGGTTGAAACCTATAAAAACATTCAATGCAAACATATATATGTATATCATCACTGAGGTAGGAATTCCCATAGATCAAAACTAACTACATGTTGTGATATAGAAATGATTTTAGAATTACATCAATAGTAGACACAGCATGGACGCAGCCATCTGTCATAAGTAGTCTACTGTATCATGAATAATAAAACTCCTCGCAGCCTGGATGGTAGAAACTAGATCCAGGGTCTTGATTTCCGCTTTCCAAACTAATATGATTCTATCTATATGATTGATTGTGTCAAAGTCAAACATGGTAGAAACCACTTGATTACCAGTTAATGATGTGAACTGTTAACAAGTGTGAGAGAAACCACCAATAATGACAATGGTTCTCAAAGTACTCAGTACAATCCATGAGGTGTGAATGAATGATTTGAAGTCGAACACTTCACAGCATTTGATCGAAGGTCAATGATGTAACCTGTCGTCGAAGGCAAGAAACCTACCATTAGGGCATGCAAATCCCAAGGTACTGATAGGATTCTAGATCAAATTTCTAGATGATGAGTTGTCGTCGATAGAAAGTGACCCATCGTAGGAAAGCCCATGACACGAAACCATTAGATAGTGTTTTGAGGAAAGTTTAGCAAGGACTGACTCAGGGATGGTCAACACGAATGGAGAAAAATGTTTGCAATGAATGGTTTATTTGAACTGTCTCTTGAACACATAACGACACTGCAGATGGTTTGGTGACAATTGACCTAAAGCTAATACCCAAAAACCAGCTGAAGACTTTCAATGTGGTTTGTTAACTCTTAGACAAAGGATTTTCCCAACCCAAGTATGAGCGTGACAAAAGTGTCGTGTTTAAGAGTGGTATACTACTTTTTGGAACAAAGTATGACAACTGGATTCATTTTCTCTCTTTTTCCCCCACCATCTCTAGCAAGTACCTCTTTATTTTTTACAAGCTTGAGGAGGATAACATTTGCTTGTTTTATAAGCTCATCCTTCGGATGAGTCCAAATTAGTATTAAAATCGAACCCTAAGAAGGAGTGGTTCGTTCCTATTTGTAATTTATAGGTCCTTTACTATTAAGTTTTAGCGAGTCCAGTATAGGTGAAACTCGGTGTTTTTCAGTTTTAGGGAGTCAGAAGAAAAACTTAAGGAAACTCTGTGGGTGTACTTTTTCGTATATTTAATCTCTCAAGCCCGAAAAAGGATAAAACAATGCAGGAGAGAACTTTATTGACTATGATTAGTCAACGTATACCTTTTTCATAAATAGTCCATTTCAGTACGGGAAAGGGGTAAACTTATATTGAAATGACGACTGTTCATTTACTTTAACGAGTTCGAATAGTCAAGTACTCGACAATATTTTCATGTTTAGAGAGTCTAAAAAGGGCTTAAAAGAGAACTTCAGGGTTTGGATTTTTCGGAATTTTCAAGAGCCCGAAAAAGTGATAAAAGTGTACTCATCATCAAAGTATTTCTTTTTTACCTGAAAAATCTGTTTTCTACACATAAACTCGAAAAATTAAACATATTTGTTTCCAATAAGTGAAAACTTTTGAAAAATAACTTTTTAAAGTCAGAAACAAATAAAATAATATTTTATTCATTCAAAAAATCTTATAAAAAGTAGTTCAACAAAGTCATTTTCACCTTTTGCATTCAGAGTTGAAAGTTGAGAGCTTTTTGGCAGAAAAAGTTCCAGAGGTGATAACAGGAGAACCGATTGCTCAAATCGAAAATTGTCGAATCCAGGTAATCCACAACACTGTTCACTTTATTTTCATCAATTTAAATTCTCTTTTTAAGTTTTGAAATCGTTTTTTGAGGGAGAAAAAAGTACAAATTACGCTCTCGAGAGTTTGCGGGTCATGCATTGCTTACCTGCGGACCCCGATAATTTTTACGAAGAGTGCATGCGGGGGTCTGCACTGTCTCTATATAAAAATTGTGGGGGCGCCGTGAGAAAAGCAAATTTATTAAATTCTCTCAAAAATGGTTAAAAATTCTGACTCTAAAAGATTTTAACCTTCAAATGCGTCCATTTGCAGATTATTACACAACGTTGGAGTGGAGAGAATGTGATCACAAAGAGGTAGACGATGTGGCTATGAGTAATCCGGTCATAATGCCTATGTTGAGAAATTGTGGATTATACAAATTCTGGGAAATTCAGGGCACGAGGGCACAGGTGGAACTAATGACCCGACTGGTGAACAAATGGGACGTCCAAGAACAATGTTTTATCATTGGTGATCACAAGCTAGAACTTGAGCTTGAAGACATTTACTTCCTCACTGGTTTATCCAGAAGAGGTGAACATATTTCTTTGTTCAGAGCTAGACAAGGTGGCCTGCCTATCGCTAGCTATAAACAAGAATTTTGAAGTGATGAAGCTGATCCCAAAGATAACTGTATATACATAAAGACTATCCTATGTCTTGATATTAAAGTCATTGCATTCACCGTAACCAGGTTGTGTGGGAGCGTAACTCCACATGTAGCTACCAAGTCTCAGATGCAGACAACAATTGACTGTTATAGAGGTACCATTTTCAATTGGTGTGAAGGGGTATTGGCTAATATAAAAGGCCAACTGACCAGAGCAAAAAACTCAAAGTTAAAAAACTTTGGGTATGGTGCCATATTGTTTTCTTTTGCTTTGGAGAGGATTCCATCTCTTACCCCTCAGTTGATCCCTATTGATCTTGGTGAACCTAGAGAGCCTCACATGGTGTGTTGGGTTGCATTGATGTCTCGCCATGATGGTGATGGTTGTGTGGTAGTTCGATTCACTCCATCATATTTTCGTTGGTTTCAGAACCAAATCTTTGCTATTGAGGATTTCCCGTATGTAGGCATAGATTTCCGAGGTGATCTCGAGATGTCCTTACCTCCAGGGGCACAATGGGATGAATCAGGTAAATGAATCATTTTGATGTGTTTTAACTCTTATTTTTTTTTCTTTTTTTATCATCCAATACTGATAACAAAATTTTAAATGCAGATGTTGGTCCATGAAGGCCAGCCACTCTCCGCTGCTTTGAAAGGAAGCCAACAGAGCCTATTGCATAGCCAAAAAATCATGTAGTAGAAATCCTTATTGACTTGGAGCTCAACCTAGAAAGGTTGACTATAGATATCCCAGAGACATCGATGGATGATATTCCTCTTCATATCCAGAGATACATTACTGGTGTTCCTAGCTAGTTTAGGAGATTCCTATGCAGGGTGGCATGGGCGATAGTTTACTACCATGATCATCACCACGGATAGTGGATGATCATTGCAGATTATTGTATTTTTTTTTTTTGTATCACTATCTTTCAGATCATAAGGTGTTTTAAACCTATGATTTCAAATGATGTAATATTTTTTGAAAACAAAAACTCCTATCTATGATATTACTACTTTCGCTGGCTATCTTGTTCAACACATATCGAATGTTGTTTTTGGTTTACTATTCCAAATACCTATTTATAACATTATTAGCTAATGCATCAAACAATGTATTTAAATTTCTTGGAATGTGTTTATATTCAATGTAATCAAATTGCATTTCCAAGAGACGAACCTTCAAAAAGAATCTCAATAACACTGGATTATGAATTGCGTATACTCTGTTTAAGTGTAATACAATGAGTTCTAAATCTAACCTAATGATCAAACATTGGATGCAAAATGAAATGGCACAAGATAATAACTCAATCACTGCGCTATATTCTACAACATTATTCGTTGTTTGACCAAGGCTTACCCCATGCATAGAAACTAACTCATCAATGGGTGAATAAATAACCCAGGCTGCAGAAGAAATATTCTGTGCATTACGACAAGCACCATTAGAAAAACCAATGTATGTTTGAAGGGATGTCGACATCTGCAATATCAAGAGTCGTCAAGATAGGCAGTTATAGTAGTAAAAGAAACTTAAACTAGACACACTCATCTAATCTATGGCATCTAACTTAGAAAATTAACTAATGTACAAGTGAGATATTCACACAAGAATTAAGCATAATATCTCTTCAAATAAGTCCATTTCTGAGTTTATCCAAATAGGACCCATCATAATCAGTCAATTCATAAGCCCCTTTTGCAAGCACTCGCTTGAAAATATAAGGACCATGCCACATAGGTTCAAATTTACCAGCACCTAGCTTATCGTTAGCTTGATCGTATACCAAGACTAGGTCACCTTCTGAAAAAACATGAGGTGTAACACTTAGATCATACTGAGCTTTAACACGTTTTTTATGAGCTTCGGTTGCTAATGCAACGGTGCACCGAGTCTCATCTAATTGTGCTAAGTAAAAAAAGTGTTTGTCCTCTTCAGAGGTAGCTGGCAATAACTCTATGGCTAATTGGAGTGACGATATTTCGCATTCAATAGGTAACACAGCTTCCAAACCGTAAACCAGTTGAAAAGGAGTGAACCCTGTTGCAGTTTTTGCTGAGGTTCAGTATGCCCATAGTGCTGAAAAAAGCATGATATGCCAATTTGATTTATGAATTCCGATTATCCTTTTAATCATGGTGGTTAAAACTTTGTTAATGACTTCAATCTGACCATTAGCCTGCGGGTAATATGGAGTAGAGTTATCATGGCACAGGCCAAGTTGATTGGAAAGTTTGGTCATCATGATATTTCGAAAATGACTTCCATGGTCAGTAATAATAGCTTGGGGTACACCGAAACGAGCAATTACATGATTGAATAGAAACGTAGATGCAATTTTTCCATCAGCCGCAAATGTAGGCATTGCCTCGGCCCATTTTTTAAAATAATCTACTGCGAGAATAATATACCCATGATCCCCGGCCGAGTGAGGGTTACATGTAATGAAATCAATGCCCCATTTTGCAAAAGGAACTACAACAATTATGGGGTGAAGAGGAGCTGGTGGTGCACGCATCTTTCAATCAAAAATATGATATTTGTGGCATTTTCTGACCGAGAGAATGCAATCTTTGAATAATGAGGGCCAAAAATAACCAGCACACAATATCTTTTGGGTTGTGGCATACCCCGACATATGATCACCACACGCTCTAGAGTGGCAGTCATTCAAAAAAAATTCAGCCTCTTCATGAGTTAAACATCGTCAAAATACAGAATCTGCACCGCGATGATAAAGTGTGTTTCCACCAATATTGTATTGTTGAGATTGGTAATGGATCTTTCGTCGATTTGAACGCGAGAGTTCAGGCCGAAGTTTTAGGTTTGGAGATAAATGATGATATCTCCATACCATGGATCTAAGGTATTGATAAGAAACAAAGATTCATCAGCAATCAGATGCTCTACCATAGTTTCTGTCTCAGTATTTGGGAAGTCACACATAAGTTCGGCGAACACCAGTGATTTCTTTGATTTGTATTTTTCAAATTCTAAATCAAACTCCTAAAAGATAATAACCCATTTCGAGTATTTTCCCCCGAGTAATTGTTTAGTCAAAATGTACATCATCAAGTTGCAATTAGATATCACAGTTGTTTTTCGTAATAATATGTAATGACGGAATCGTCGGACAACTTAAACTACTACAAGGCCAATTTCTCCACATGCGAATATTTAATTTCAGTTGGATTGAGATTCCTACTGAGATAGTAAATCACATGTTCAATGTGGAATTCATCCTCTTGAACTAATACCATTCCAATAGTGGAATCAGAGGTTGCTAGGCATAAAAAGTAATTATGGTTGTAATTTGGTGGATGCAATAACCATGCATGGGTCAACACATGTTTCAAAGCATCAAAACATCGATCAGTGATCTCATCCCAAATAAAAGGAACATTCTGTTTCAACAGCTTGGTAAAACCTTTCGTTAACTCAACATAGTTCTAGATAAATCTACGTAAAAAGTTTGCTTTCCCTTGCAAACTTTGGAGTTCATGAAGTGTGAAAGGAGGAGGTAAGCTGACAATAGCCTCAACCTTCGATGGGTCAACACAAATACCTGCTTTGGAAACAACAAATCTAGAAATCTACCAGATTGTACACAAAAAACACATTTGTGGGGATTTAATTGAATCTCATAATGCCTACATCTCATAAAAATTTCTCTTAAATGGGTAGGATGATCTTCCTTGTGCAATGAATGAGCAGGTAAATCATCGAGATAAGGCTGCAAAATATGTTGAATGTCATGAAAATCGTAAGACATTGCCCTTTGAAAAGTTGCATCAACATTCTTTAATCTGATGGGTAGCTTACAATAAGCAAAAGTCCCCTAAGGACAAATGAATGTTGTTTTTGGTTGATTAGCAGGGAGTATGTTTATTTGATTGTACTAAAAAATCCATCCATAAACGAATACATTTCATTTCTGGCACAATCATTGATGATTTGATCGATATAGGGAGTTGGATAATTGTCTTTTGGACAAGCTTTGTTAATATCCCTATAGTCGACACATACTCGTATGGTTCCTTGCTTTTTAGTAACAAGAATGATATTAGATACCCAATCGGTTAAATGAATTGGATAAATAAAACCTTCTTTTAATCATTTCTCAACTTTGGCTTTAATAGTAGCAACTTTTCGTGGATGTATCAGACGTAATCTCTGCCTGACAGGTTTAGCATCCGGGTAAGTCTTTATTTCATGAATGACAATGTTGGGATCAATTCCTGGCATTTCTTCATAAGACCAGGCAAATATGTCACGAAATTCTTAAAATAGAGCTTTATATGTAGTAATTTTATCTGACATACAAGAAGCACCTATATGAATGTTTTCAATAATCCCTGGTTGAATCGATATGTCAATGGGAACCGTCAAAGAAATATTTCCCAAATTAATTTAAGAATCCAAATTTGTAGTCGATATTGGACTCTAGGGTCCTTTGACATATTCAGTTGGAAAAATAGATGAAAAATTATTTTCAAATCTATCAAGATTAGGTAAAAATGATGACCTATGATGGAGATCATACAATGGTAATTCATCCATGGACAAGAATTCACGAATGCTTTCATCAGTATGAAACACTTGTTAAAAAGGATCAGGAATTGATGTTATAATTGAGCTTGATGGTGAAAACGATTCTTCATTGATCACATTCATTGGATCAGAATCAGTTGATGAAGAATTGGAAAATGACTGCACTAATTGATATGCTATCTCAAAAGGACTCAATGGCATCACGCCAGTGAAAGAATCCAATTCTGACTCTAAAGGAACTATCCAAGGATAATCAAATGGAATAGCACTTGATGTAATCATATTGATATTAGAAATAATACGTAGTACGTTAGGTGGAGGCATAGAAAAAGTTCCCATTAAGGCGGAATCTTTGATTAAACCTACTCCAACATCCTCATAAGGGATAGTCGATTTTCCAACATGTTGAATACTATCCGTAGAAGCTGGGTCAGATGAATAATATGAGAGCTAATCGGTTTTCACAATATTTCCTTGATGAGGAAACATGATTAATTGAAATATGGATGACACGACAACAGTCATAGCATAAGACCAACTTTGACTCAGAAGAAGGTTGTAATCTAGAGGGGCATCAACAACTTCCACATCTAAATTAACAGTTTTACCTTCGACCTCTATAGGTAGATCCTGCAAAATTCCATATGGATGGAATCCTCTTCTGTCAAATGATTTGAGAATTGTCGGATATTGGTTAAGTGTTCAAGAACCAAGTTATTTCCAACATTTTAAGGACATAATACATGTAGATGCTCCTTCATCAATTACAGTACAAAATCAACGCCTGTTTTTGACTAGTACTGGTATCTGAAAAGCCATTTGATGAGGGAGTCGAGATGTAAAATTTTCTAAATCGAAGACCATGAGTTTCGAGTCTTGAAGATCTACAGCTCCAATAACTGATCAAAGTAATTTGCTTTGTGCCGGACATGATTGCAGCACTTCTACGGTTGACATTGTTGAAGGAGATATTGCTAAATCCTCAACAATGTTGTAATTATGAGCAGCTCTCACATGTGGATTGAAGGCTTATTTTCGAAGTACACCTTTAGCAGGTGGTTTAATCACTAAATCAGGAGTATGAAGTGGATAAAAAATCGTAGGAGATGTAGCTGGTACTAAATTATAATTTTATACTTCTTTACCAGTAACATGATTCTTACTTCCATAGTCTTACGATCGAGTCACAACCATTACTTGAGACATCATCAAAATATCTGCTGATGTATTAGAAGAAGATTCGATCGTTTTGCTATCTTGAACAAGAAAAGGATCCTTCAAGACAACGGGTGTAGATTAACCTTTGACAAACTTAGATACCTCATACTTATGCGATCATTCCTTGGTGAAATGATCCTCATCACAGATAAGACAAGGATAATGAGATTTTCGTTTATCATCATACATCTCAGTTTTCTTAGTTTTTTCTTTGGGAGAGGAAGTATGATTAATTTTATTCTTCAATTTCTTCTTATTGCCAGATTTAGACTTAGTTGTAGAAGAATCTACAATGTGAATGTCGGCAGAAGTTTCGAGAGAATAATCTCCTTTTGGTGAATCAGGTAAATTTATTATAGGAGAAGTAATCTTGGAAGATTTCTTCTTACTTTTATTAGTACTAACTGAACCAATTACATCATCAGTAGCATGAGAGCCTGAGGGAGTTTCTGTTATCTGACCAGGACGCAGTAAATGCAGAATTTTCTCGTACATAGTACCTGACTGAGTATATACTAGGTCAAGGTACTAAGCTTGAGCAATGAATTTTTCTTCTGTAACAACTCCTCTTTTAGCTACATCTTTAGTAATTTTTGGTAGTGATGATTTTATAAACCATTCTGCCAAAATTTGATTGGGAGTAAAAACTTTCACCAAATGTCTTCTACATCTCCATTCATGTATGTGATCTGATATGTACGTAGACATAGATTGTTTTAGTGAAGCGAATAATTCCGTGCCATTGTCGTATCTAATTGGCAGCTGGAAATGAGTTAAGAAGGCGGTTGTTAAGGCATTGAAATTTTTAAACGAGCCTCGTGGTAGTTCAATGTACCATTTGGCTACTAATCCTATGAGCGTTCTCTGAAAAAGTCTTAATCGAATTGAATATTCAATCAAAGAGTTGGATGCACACCAGAGGTGATAAGTCATGACATGGTTAGAAGGGTCCTCTCCTGATTTACCTTCAATTTTTGGAATATCACTGGGCAACTTATTTGGCATTGGTGGCCAATACGAAAGATAATAGATTGGGTCATTCATAAGGTGTGATAAATCAACTAAATCCAAAGTTGCTAGGAATGGTAACCGACGGTTAGGGTCTTGTTGATTATATGAATAACCTTGTGGAACTATGCCAGTTCCAGGAGGAGGATATCCAGGATATCCTGGAATAGGTTATGCATTTGGAATCAGAATGCCCCTTGGATAACCATGATTAACCAGACCATACTGGGGTTGAGTCAGAATTTGGTACGTATATCCAGGGTACGGTTGATATGTTGGATTTTGTATTATAGGTCCATACTGATACATCCCTTGGTAAGGTTGATAAGTAAACTGAGGTTGAGTTGTTATAACTATACTTGTACCAGGTTGTCCTGCAGGCATCTGAATAGTAGTCTGGAGTGTAGGTCCAGGCTGTGGAGCAGAAAATTGAGGAATTGGTACTGATACCTAAGGGGCTGTAGAAATAGGAGTCGCAAATACTCCAGGAATAGGTGTGGTATCTTGAACAGAAATTGGCACAACAATTTAGGTTGGATTTCTAGGTGTACGCGGACTGGGTTGTTGAACACTACCTGATGTAGGTATCTGAACAATAGGTTGAATAGGTTGGACAGGTTGTTGGATGTGAGTATAACCAATCAGTTGTTCAGGCTGATAATAAGGCACTTGCATATTAGGCTGCAAATTTTGTTGAGTTTGAGATGGATCCCACACTGTATTAGCTCTGGGATACAAAGGTCCCATAGAAGGTTGTGAATAGGAAGGACCATAAACAAGTTGATAATTTGGAACATATGTTGGATAATTGACTGAATAATTCCCACCTCCAGGATACAATTACTGTTCCGAGTAGAATTGCTGCCCTAAAGGAGGTTGTGGACCCTGAATTGGATACTGACCTTGAGGTGGATATTGACCTTGAGGTATGTACTGACCTTGAGGCATGTATTTCCCTTGAGGTTGATATTTACCCTGAGGCATGTATTGACCTTTAGGTTGCCCCCCAGGCTGTAAAATACTACCTTGAGGTTGCCCCCCAAGCTGTAAATTACTACCTTGAGGGTCAGGGTTTGGAATGTTTCCAGACATCATATAAATTTGTTCTGCATTTACAGTTCTAGTATTTGATTCATTTAGTCCAGATGATAGTGTAATTTTATCGGGAAAAGGAGATGCCCCTGAAAAAGTACCAGAGAGAGATTGGTATCCTGCAGGAACAGATGGACCACCATAAAAATATGTTTCTGGAGATTCAAAAAACATGGAGGACTTACCAGACATGTTTAAAGGAGGTCTATAAACTCTCGGTGTAGAAGGAAAAGGAATTCGGGGTGGCGAATAATTCAAACCAAAGTACTGTTTAAAATCTGTCAATGAAGAATACCAACCGTCTTGTCTAAAAGGACTATAAAAAATCGATTCCTGTTCTCTAATATTTAAATATTCTTGAGCTGAAGGACAAACAACTTCTTCTTCAGTATTAGTAACTTCTTCAATACTAATGAGACCAGGAGAAAGATCTTCTGTGATCTGACTCTTTGCTCTAGGTGAATCACTACGACTAGGGGTTGGAGTAACGAACTCTAAAGTAGCCTCAGACGTAGCAGGTTCAGTTTCTGGCTCAGAAATTTCAGGTTCAGTAGATAATAATTCACTTGTTGTAGAAGCATGTTCAGCTAGTTTGGAAATTGAAATTTTCTGAGGAGTATATTCTGCTGTTTGCGGTTGATCTACTTCGTAATCAGGATGAATAATTATGGATGTTTGTTACTATTTTTTTGATCCATTTTTAGATGTTTGTCCTCTTTCAGATCTAAGTCTTTCTAATTGGCTTGGTTTATATTCACTGGGTTTCCCATGCATTCTACGTGATTGTCTCGGTAATTCAGCCACGATTAAAACTTTTAAACACACACAATCAAAGAAAAATTCAATAAAAAATCCTGAAGTCTCTAAGGAAACAACCAAATTGATCACACACCTAGAAAATCTAAGAGATCAAACCACACACAAATAGTAGATTCCCACACTAAAAACACTAGTTGGTGATGAAATCCAACATCGTAGAATTTTAATGAAGAAATGGTGGTTGGAACAGTTACCCCGACAACTTGCTTAATGAAATAGACCGGTGCAAGTTTCTCCACTTAAACCATCTCGAGTGAAGAGAACCCACCAGAGAGTCCAAGTGAGTCTAGCTGACATCTGTTCCAGGTACAATGGGACCTTCCCTCCATCGTCACCTTGGGAAAGGATCCTAAAGTTTATGGCCACTAAGGTCACCAACGAGAACACATATACCTGGGGGATAGTCTACTATCTAATATACACGCAAGGGTAGAGTAACAATCTCAATCCCCATGAAGTCCCTTGACATAATCCAAGGTTTACCGACAAGTGACCAGAGGCTCCTCAACAATGGTCTATCTGAGGTTTACCGTTTTTAATACGTTCACATCTTCTATCTTTCCCAATGAGATAGGTATGATTACCTCATTGGTTAGGACATGATCTTGTGCTTAAATCCTTTAGGAGGAGCTTCCCAGAGCATACATGCTACAATTGGATTTTCCTACTGCAATATTTACTACTTGTTTGTTTGAACTGCCTTGGAAAGTTAACTACAACCTATTCTAAGACACTAGCTTGAGCTATGTTGGTGGAAAAGAGCCCTATAAAATATAAAAATTTCTAGATTGATTTTAATTAAGCGTTACTTTTAGTTTGGCTGTTTCTTAGGTCAAAAGGTATGGAAGTGAAACTTCGATGATGTTTAATGACTCGACTCAAAAATTTCCTAAAATGCATCTATATGAAAAGAAACTCATTTTTTTTCAATGAAACCTATTTAGAGGAAAGATTTGAGAGATTTCAATAACTTTTAAAACATCAATTCTTTCTTTGATAAACAAGAAACTTTGAAAAGAAGAAAATTCATTGAGAACTCAATTTCACAGAAGAAAAATCACTTATTCAAAATGAAATTCCTTATATCATTCAAATCATAAACTAGAATCAAACTTCTTCTAAAAGAAAATTAAAACTCTTAAAAACACACATTTCAAAACCAAAAGAAAACTCTAATTTTGAATCCTATTTAAATTTTTTTGAGGATGTTTATTCTCAGTTTGTAATCTAACTACGAACATTCTGCTTATCTCAGCAAGAAATCAAAAACATCCAATAATGGTTTTAAACTGAAATTTAGACCTTATCAAACTAAAAAGGTTTTCAAAATTTGCAAATGAAAATAAAATCAAATTTTCACAAAAGAAAGAATTGCATCAAGTTCAATGGCTCAACAAGAAAAAGATGACTTACCAATTAGCTGACGTATATAAAGGTTTCTGATTCAGAGCAAGAAGAAAACAAGGCAAAAACTTAGTCATAAAATGCAAATCAATTGAAAAGATCACTTCAAAAACAGAAATTGCTGAAAGAAATTCACATAGAAGACTTTTGATAGTCAAGCCAAGTTGGGGTAATTACAGAGAATCAAGTAATTATACCCCTGAAAACATAATTTTTATTTTTTCAAAAAATTTCTAGAAGTCCGTAGTTTTTAATGGAACAAGGTGCGGTACTGCACTGTTTTTCACTAAAATCTACAGAATCTACCGCTTTGTTTCTAAACAAAAAATGTGGAAGGCAGGAAAAACACAGAAAAAATAAAAATACAGATTCACAGTCAAGGATTCTAATGATTTATTCACCCAAACCAGTTTTGAACTAAACAAAATCAGAGAATTTATTCAAAAATCAAACCGAAAATAAAAAAGAAAACTAAATTCAAGAACTCCCCAGTGGAGTCGCCATTTTGTTAGGCGGATTAATCCCTCTTCCGGACAAGAGTGATCTCCCTAGTATCCTCAGGATATCTAGAAACAAATAGACTAGATGCAAACCATTTTCTCTAGATTATTATAATTCAGAATTATTAATTAACTAAGTAAGAAGAGATGCTCCTATCTTAACTCCAATGCTTGTTGTAATCTTCAATCCAGTCTCTCCAAAAGAGGTCAATTCAATATGTAAGCCCTGCATCCAAAGACATGAAAAAGAATTAAAATCACCTGCAAGATATAATAATTCAGAAACATTAATCTATCTCAGTGATCAAGGAATCCAAGAATTAAATTACTCAAATAGATACATGAACAACTTAATGAGAAAATCAAATCCATTTTGTATTAACTTGTATGATAAGAAGTAACCTTACAACCTTGTCGCCTTGATTTCATACAGGTTCTTCCGGGGTCCTGAACAGTCGTTTTCCATCGGTTTGACAAGCCTTCTCCTCTTCGAACTAGCATAAAACTATGGATATGAGTATGTAATCGTTCTCATACCATTGATGCCAAGTATAGAGAAAATAATTTCTTCAGCAATTCACCTCAAAACAACCAAGTTATAAGTACCCTTGAGACTGAAACATGATCTCAATTTATAGCAGAAGGGAGGAGGTTTCAGTTCCAAAGAGGGGGATAAAGTCCTCTCAAAAATGGATTTTAGCTCCAAATACCAAGGGATAATCTCCATTAATGAAGGGATAGAGGTTCATGAATGAAGGGGCGAAGATCGACCAGATTACACTTCTAAAAGCTTCCAACTGGGAGAATATTCAACTAGTTGGGATTCTAGAACTTACTTTTATTTTATTTTACCTTTTACGAGGGTCTGCAGTTTTAGTAAGCAGAACATGCGGGATGTGTCGTAGGTTATAGAGCAAGAAACTGCGGTACTGCAGGCAATGACTAAGAAAAGTGCGGAGTTAGGCTTTTTAGGGTTTTAATGAGCTTTTTCCAATTCCAAGACTTGGTTTAGGAACTTTATAATTTTGGATCTCCAAGGTAGCATAAAATAGGTAATGATGAACCCATATAGACAGAGAAATGTCATGGTGACAATTTTTAGTGTAACACCTCCCCTGATGATGGCAAGGCCACATCCACCGGTTGCGCGATGGTAACATGCGCACTAGTCCGACTCGCCTGAATCATGCTCTTCTGAATCTACCTCGCCTGAACTTTAAATTCCTGTAACCCGACTTGGACAATGTCAAGAGCAGATTTGTATTGGACATCCATATCTTTCCATTGCTCTTCCGTTGTAGAGGTAACTAAGTTTGAAATCTCAGTGAGATCATCCTCGATGAGTATCAGGACCTATTGTTCTGCCTTCTTGGATCCCTTTTGTTTCTTACGCAATCCACCAGTGGCTTTGCCATGCTTATTACCTTTGGATGTTTCTACTTCACATGTCTCCTTAGGCGCAGGGCCATTCTTCTCTGACAATGTTGTAGTGTGAATGGTTTCTCCAATCGTAATGGGCGTTGGTTCCTTCTTTGTAGGTTTCTCTGTAACCGTTTTTGTCACTATTTCTGCAAGCTTTTCAATAGTTGTCTCCTTGGATTTTCTATTCAGAGTGCATGGTTGTGTAGTTGGGGTCAACTAGGTTGGCGGTCAGTCGGATGTTACTCTAATTAGATCATCCTAAGTTACCAAAAAAGGTAGCTCATACCACATGTCCTCTACAACGCCCTTTGCTTGGATATGTATATTGTGAAACGTAGCCTTGAAGTCGGCTATCATTTTTTATTGATCATATAGGGTGGGTAACAGTCGGGGCTTCGACTGCACTACTTGGTTTAAGGTCACCTTATACAAGACCCAAAATATTTTGTTTTCTTTCACGCGCACTAGGTCAGATGATTTCCGTAAAGTGGCGTAGTGCGCGGCTTCGCACATCTTCTCTTCAATTTCATGGAATTATCTGTCTTCGGGGGTTCTCCATCTAATAAGTGAAATGAGTAACAAGAGAAAAGTGTATTGGAAGGGTTTTCCCTCCTCCTGCGCCTCATGTACATTCTCAATAAATTCCTTGTACAGGTACCTGCACCAGTTGTAAATGACTCCCTTCTCACATCTTCCGGCCAACACAATCACATGCACAGGAACCTCCTTGGGCCTGCACTTCCGCATCATCTTGCAGGCCAAGATGAGCATGCCAAAATAGATGGTTGGGTCATTAATCTCTTCCACAAAGAATCCTCATGTCTTACTCACAACGTTGTATTTCTTCTTGATTTGATCCGCCACCACTTTCTCTTGCGTTTTACCTCCAAAGTCTGTGATAGGGTTGGCCCCCTTATTAGGCAGACCTGTTGTTCGAAGAATCAATTCTGCATCAATGGGATGCGCTCTCTGTAAAAATTATACAACAATTATGTATATCATGGATTCAATCCGATCAAACAATGTACTAATTATAGATACTGAATCACTTCTACAAATCAATTGTAGAATTAAAAAACACAATCGCAAATCACATGAAACAAAGAAGAATCAATCAAACCACAACATAGATAATTTCCCGGGGAAAGCTTGTTGCTCAAAACCCCACTATCTTCTATTGTATATTCAGCATGGATACATGAAACAATTACATACAACTCTTCTCAAAATAGCCTCTTGTACTCAACTAATTGTCTCACACTGCTGTGGACAAAACTGACCAACACTTAACCAATTCTTAGCCTCTAAACAACCTACCTTGCTTGCACAATTCATGTGGAATGCAATCCCTATTCTTAAGGAATTTTGGCCTTCCTTGACTGCACAAGGATCATGGGTAATCCAATGGGTGTTTGGTTACATGGGTGCAACCCAATAATTCTACAACTGATAGTCAACATCCCTTTTACCTAGATCTCAACTAGGTCTCCACTGGAACTGACATGCATGTAGCTAATAATAGTAAATCCTCAGTTGCATGTGAGATCATTGATTGTGAATTAAATAATATTTAATTCACTTGATCTCTCACTAGTGTATCAAACAGTTACAACTAGCACACCTAGCTTTAACTCACTTAACTGAGTTAAACTGATTACAACCTACATTAAGTAATGCACCACTGCACTTCGAACTCTGTTACAACTAGAATTACTCTGCATGCCTCACCAACTACCCTCAACTCAAAATTCATGAGTTAACTGAGTTTATCATGCTCAGTTAAATATTACAAGGTATTTTGAGATTATATTACATTTTATTGTCCATCCTAATTGAGGGATAACTAAAATAGACATGCACAAAATTTAGCCCACAACAGTGTAGGTATTGCTAAGACCTGTGGTCCCACACTAGTGTAGGTGCTGCTTGGACCTCCTGGTCCCACCCTAGTGTAGGTGCTACAATTTATTGTTGGAATTCAGCACTCTCCCAAACATAGGACATCATCAAGGACCAACGCTAGCAGTTGCCTGATGCAGATATGATTAATGGGACTGTGCCCAAAATGAGAGATTTGAAACACATTGAGTAGGCTTGCCTTGTGAATACCTAATATTTCTCTCTTTGGTTCGAGGTGCACCATGCCTCCTTCATAAGTTATTTGGCCTAAATAGAGCTCTCATGTGAGCTCGAGAAACTTTTTGACATCCACGATGTCCTAGTCATCAAACCATAGTTGTGGAATGTTTTCTAGCATATCCCCTTCCATTGAGACATTCTTTGGGATTAGAGGCACTTGGATACTTGCACGCACCTTATCCAATTCCTTTAGCACTTTGACAGTAGGCTTGAGTAGTTCAATATAGAACCCACTATCCCCTTTAAAACATATAGAAATGCTTTAATAAACCTGGGATGAGAATGGTGTGGAATGGCTACGTGGAGAAATTTTGATGGCAGGAGTCGACATGACGCAGTGGTCGTGAGAGTTTTTAGGTTGACGTGGAGCGACGTATTGGTGGATGGATGTAGAGTAGTGGTGGCGAGATTCAACATGACGACATTTGAAACAGACTTTTGAACGGTCAAACCACGACGGTTTTGTTAAAACAATCGAAATTGTTTTCGGAGGGGGGTGATAGTGGTAGGTGGTTTCGGAAAAGGGGGGTGTGAAATGCCCTGGTTTCGCCACATAAGGGTAGGGCCTAGATAGTGAAACTGTCCCTTTTGGACACCCCCCCCTGGCGGTAGAGCTCGGATGGAGGGGGGGGGGGGGGGCGAAACATTATGTCGACCGTCAGATGGAAGCGGGGTAAGGTGGATGAGCAGAGAGGTGAGTGGAGTTTAACGAGGGGGGAGTTGATAGGTTTGTCAGGTAGAAAAGGATAATGTGATGGGATAGTGGGGTAGGGGCATATTTTCATTAAAATCAAACTTAGGGTAAAGGGGCATATGGTAAATAAAATAATATTTCAATGCCCGAAATTGATAACATAGGTTTATAATGTTTATGGAATTCATGATATGATATGGTGGAGTTAGAGACATAAAGTATAGAAACTTTATATTTGTTGGGTTTTAGAACTTAGGATAATTTCTAAAGGCTTTTCCAAACAATTCTTTATGCGCCTTTAACTTTTACTGAAATTTCCAACCGAGGAGAAGCCATTATTTGCCTCTTTTAACCAGAAAATCCTTCTTGGAAATAGATGACAACAATGGAATATTATTTTCAATATAAATGAACTGGACATAAATAATCAGTCACCTTAAGATTCTGTAAATTATAGGACCCTAACAGTGGCTCTAGCTGGGGATGGCAGCTCTTTCAGGAGGTTTCAAGAACACTATAGATTAGTGGTCTGATCTATTTGGGCTAATCCCAACTCCGAAACTTGATCTGCTACAAAACCTCTGAGGCTGAAAATCTTCAAGCTGAAATCAACACTCTCTGCAACTGAAGTCTGGAACACACTTGATCTGAAAACTAGAAAGAAATTTGAAACTAAAACTGGAAAAATTCTCAAAGTACTGAGCTTATTTGCACACCTACCTACCCTAATCTAACTTAGAGATGATATATACACTAAGTTAACTCTTCTTTCCAATACAACCAATTAAGTAAATGACTGCATGCTTAATTCTCATTCACTTTTATGAGTAGGTTGAAAAAACAAAATGACCACTCCCATCTTAATTTCCATTGAACATAAGTGTTCAAAATTTTCATTAAATATTACAACAAACCATTCATGGCATAGCATACTCCTTATTTAGATGATTCTAAGAGGCCAGCAAAAGGATATTGGAAAAATACTTGGTCCAAAGGATTCAAATAACAAGCTTCATCTAGGACTACTCTTTGTTCCAATTTATTATGCTTAGGATCATTCTCAAAGATAATATCTACACGTTCTTCAGGATTATTTGATATGGAATCTTCATTATATATCAATATGTTGTCCTTAAGAAAATCTAATATATCTTGATTGAGATTTCTAAATTTTGTCTGAAGGCCATCATGAGCAAAAGTAATCTCTAGCAATAATCCTTCTTGAGAATGTAGAACAACTTCAACATCAATCAGTTCTGCATTTTTTTCTTCATGAGGAATGACTTCAATACATAAATCAATAGTAGAAAAAATAGAATTAATCTCTTGATCACATAAATATTAAGAGGTTGGTTGCATACTTATAATCTGATTAATTTATTCTTTAGTTAAAGGAGGAGGCAGTCTTTGTTTTCTCTAGATTGAACAACTATTGTTTTGTTTCTCTTGTGAATATTGAACATGATGATTGTTGTCTTCTTTTGTTTTATACGAAGGAGTAGATGAATTGTCATTTGTGTATGAAGATAGATCATGTGAACCTACTTTCATTTCTTGATTTATCTCATCTTCAACTAACTTCCCTTGATTATCATGACTATTAAATTGAGAATGAAATCCATAAATTGCTTCTAAGAGATCCTCATCATTCATATCTCCTATATTTTCGTCAATACTTTCAAGGTATTGTATGAAATCCTCAAACCGATCACAACAATTTTCCACTAGTGACAAGGATGTAGAATATTATTTATAATGTTCATAAAACGTTTTGTGGAAATATTTTAAAGAAAACAAACTACTAGGGTTTAAACCTTCATACCATTTTCTCACTTTTCCTTCTAAAGTTTTCGTGAACATCTTCATGTGGCAGTCCTCATGCCATTAAACTTTCAACTTCCATGAATGTATATGAAATTTAATGAGATGTAACAAAGCATAATGAACATTCTCATCTTGAAAAATAGGAAGATTTCTTTGCCAATTTGCCTTAGGCATTCTGTTTGGGAAGCTTGGAATGTAATATCTATTCATTAGAGCATATCTCCTTGCAACTAATCCCATCCTGAGGTTGTGGAGCCGCCAGTGAATCGTTATTTCTGGATTTTTCTGCCAATGGAGTCGCTAGGTGAATGAAACAACATTTTGGTGTTTGAATTTTTTTCACCATCAAAATTCAAAATTGAAACTTGATGTAATTTTTTGAGGAAGGTAGATTTCTTTCCCCAGTATGGTCGCCACTTGTTAGCACCCTGTAATTTCGAAGGTTGAAGACATAATCCCAGAGGGCCAACATCAAAACTGCTTCAAGCTTAGGATCTATCCCTCCTAGACCCAGAGAGGGATCTCTCTGTTAGATATACCTTTGTTGATTGGGAATTTTAGGCTAGATATTAGTGCATAGGGGTTTGTTTGAAAATTTGTGGTTGAGACAGCAGAAGAGGGCCATTGGGCTATGGATTTAAACAGGTGTAAATAGATTTAAATGATTAAATAACTGAAATCATGTTTAACCAGGAAAGCTATTCATGTCAATGGATATTTACATCTTGTGAAATGGAATAGGAGGAGAGGTTAAGGTTAAATGTGAATGAAGAGTAGACCTTATCTGAATTCTGTATTTAAATTTCAGAGGAAAACATAGATATTATTTCAAGATTGTGCAGGGTGCCTAGTGACAATTCCTGAACAAAAATTTCTTATCTACAGTAAAGAAAGAAAAAAATATGTGAAACAAGAGGATGAAAAATTACATGGAGAAAGCACTTCACCACATATCATAACATAAGAATCTAGAAAATAGCATGGTCTTTGCATTCATAAAAAAAAAGTGTTTACAACCAAATGAGCCTTTTACAATGGTATTTCCCTTAAGCCCCTACTTCCTCTGCCCGTCTCCTTGATATTGATAATTCATGTAGTATTTAAATAAAACTTAAGTCGGCTACTCTATCTACTGCAGTGATTATCATTACTTACATTCAAGCAGAAATTGGACATGTGGAACCATGCAGGCAGTGATAAGATAAATCTAGCCAAGATGGTGCTTGTAGCAGTCTGTTATTACTTGTAGAGTGATCAAAATCTGGCTAGAGTGATGTCGAGGAGGCATAAAATAAAATAACTCTGACATTTGGCTCTGCTTTGGTGAAAAACGGTTGTTGGATGATCTGATATGATTGTTGTGGTGGCTTTCATGATAGCCATTCTATTTCTAAATGCCTCAACTTTGATTACCTTTGTTGCATCGGTTACTATTGCAGTGGAGTTTGAAACGTAAAAATCACTTTCCATTAATAAACGACAACTTATACCATAGTTATAAACCCATCGTCCACTTTAAAACATACAGAAATTCTTTAATAAACCTCGGATAGTAATGGTGCGGAACAGCTACGTGGAGAAATTTCGATGGCAAGAGTCGGTGGAGCGGTGGTGGCGGGATTTGACGTGATGCAATGGTGGTGGGAGTGGAAGTGGTGGCGGGATTTTGTAGTTTGACATGGAGCAATGGATTGGTGGATGGATGTGGAGCAGCAGTGGTGGGATTCAACGCAACGACATTTGAAACAACCCTTTGAACAGTTAAACCACGACAGTTTAGTTTAAACAGTCGAAACCATTTTCGGAGGGGGGTGATAGTGGTAGGTGGTTTCGGCAAAGGGGGGTGTGAAATGACTTGGTGCCGCCACATAAGGGTAGGGACAAGATGGTGAAACTGCCCATTTCAAACCAACCCCCCACCCCACCCTGGTGATAGAGCTCGGATGGGGGGGCGGGGGGGGAGGAAGCATTATGTCAACCTTCGGATGGAAGCGAGGTAAGGTGAATGAGAGGAGAGGTGAGTGGGGTTTAATGAGGGGGGAGTTGACAAGTTTGTTAGGTAGTGGAGGATAATGTGACGGGATGGTGGGGTAGGTGTGGATTTTCATTAAAATCAAACTTAGGGTAAAGGGGCATATGGTAGATAAAGTAATATTTAAATGCATGAAATTGATAACATAGGTTTATAATGATTATGGCATTCATGATATGATATGGCAAAGGTAGAGACATAAAGTCTGGAAACTTTATATTAGTTGGGTTTTAGAACCTAGGACAAGTTCTAAAGGCTTTTCCAAACAATTATCTATGCGCCTTTAACTTGTACTAAGATTTCCAAGCTAGGAGAAGCCATTCTTTGCCTATTTTAACCAGCAGATCCTTCTTGGAAATAGATGACAACCATGGAATATTATTTTCAATATAAATGAACTGAACATAAATAATCAGTCACCTTGAGACTCTGTAAATTACAGGACTCTAACAGGTGGCACGCAAACTAGCTATCATACAGTAAGACCAAATCATCTTCCCTGAACACCTTTTGCCTGATATGCTTGTCATGACAGACTTTTTCAAGCGCCTTTTGGACCTGCTGGTAATAATTTGCAATAAATCGATCTTCTTCCAGATCAACCAACTATGACAATCGGTCCTCTAGAGAATATTCTTTAGCCATATTAGTGAATGCTGCAATGCAAATATTAGGATCAATTAACTCCATGGGAAGCACAATTTCTTGCCCATATGTCAACCTGAAAGGTGTCCTCCCAGTCAAATTTTTGCAAGTAGTTCTCTAGGCCCAGAAAATGGCAGACACTTTCTCACAGGCAGACACTTTCTCACACCAATCATTTTTTTTAGCATTGCATACCTTAGTGAGTGCGGTCTCCAAGATCTTATTGAAAGCTTCAACTACGCCATTTGTTTAAGGATGATAAGGAGAGCTCTTCTGATGACACATCTTGAATTCTTCATTCAAGGCTTCGATAGTGTCATTTACAAAGTGTGTACCCTAATCGCTAATCAGAATCTTAGGATAACCAAACTGAGTCACTCTGTTTTAAAAAATTCATTGTGTAGCCGTATGAGCAGTACAATCCTTCACCGGTTTGGCTTCAGCCCATCTGGTTACATAAATGGTCACAGTGATGATGTATGCGCACCACTCTTTCTTCCTGGAAGATTAATAGGTCCCAAAAAATCAATAGCCAAATTTTTGAAATCTTGCAGGACAATCTGCGGATTCAAGGGCATATCTTCCCTGCATGAAGGTTTCCCCGTTCTCTAACATACATCACATGCGAGACAGTGTGCATAGGCATCATTGTGCAGCATGGGCCACCACAACCCAACTTGCAAGATCTTCTATGCAGTGGCCTTACTTGCATAATGACCACCGAAAACTCCTCCATGAGCTTCATTGAGAATTGCATGCCTTTCATACTCTAAGACATACCTTCGAAGGACCTCATCCACACCTACTTTTTACAACTATACAACAATAATGGTGAATTTCTTTCTTCTGCTGAACTATATATTCCTCATGTGCGCGACCAGTAGTCAAAACTTGAATTATATCAGGGAAATGATCATCAACCACCTTTATCACAAATAAATGAAAGTCTGGAAATCAATCATCTATGTTTTTTGGCTCTTCTCTTGTTTCAATGTGCGACAAATGGTCTGGTCCAACATTCAATTGTCCTGGTTTCACCATAATTTAAAAATCATATTCCTAGAATAACAACAACCACCTGCAGATCTTCCCCCCCCAACACAGGCTTGTTGACCAGGTACTTCAAAGCATAGTGATCAATGGAAATTTTAAAGTGACCTCCCTACAAATAGTGGCTGAATTTCTGTAGTGCATATACCATGGCGAGCCCTTCCCTTTTCATGGTTGAGTAGTTCTTCTCTGCGCTTGATAATTTTCGGTTGGAATATGCATTAGGATGATCAATTTCTCCTTCGAATGGTTGTGCTAGCACAACTCCAATCACAATATAGAAGGCATAAATATGTACATGAAATGCCTTGGACCAATTGGGGAAGACCAGGATGGGCGCAGTGACCATCTTCTCCTTGAGCAGTTCAAAACTCTTTTTGAAATATGCATCCCAGCAAAAAGTTGCATCCTTCTTTAGAATATTTTCCATGGGCATAGTTATCGACGCATATCCCTGAATAAAATTTATATAGTACCTATTATGCCCCAATATTGAGCGCAACTTCTTAATATTCTGAGGTACTTCCAAATTGACTATGACAAAAATCTTGGCAGGATCCACCATCAATCCCTGCTGGCAGACAATGTGTCCCAACAGTATTCCAAAAGTTACACAGAAAATACACTTCCTCAAATTCAAGGAGATATGGTACTTCCTATAAGTATCCAGCATTAAGCACAAATTTGACAAATGCTTATTTAAAAACCTAAAGACAGTCCAATCATTAAAGTAAACCTCCAAAAATTTGTGTATGAATTCTTTTAAAGCATAAACTACCATGCGCGAGAAGATGGCAGGATCATTCTTCAATCCAAATGGCATAAATGTATATTGGAAGGATCCCCATTCAGTAGAAAAAGTGGTCTTACTCCTATCTTCTAGCGCAATTTGGATCTGATGATAGCCTGAAAACCCATCTGTACAAGAATATGCTTCTTGACCTCCAACATTACAAAAAATTTCATGTGAGAATGGATTTGGGAATGGATCATGCACACAAGCATCATTCAATTTGCGCAGATCAGCACAAATTATGATTTCTCCCTTGGTCTTCTTATCTTGTACAACCATTGGACTTACCCAGTCAGATTATTGTACTGGCTCAATGATGCCTGCTGCCACCATTTTGTCCAACTCTTCTTTCACTTTTTTCTTATATCTAGGGTTAAACCTCTATGGACGATGTTTTATTGGGCGTGCATCAGGAATCAATGTGATTTTCATCATTCCCAGGTCCCCAATGATTCCTTTCAACTCTGAAAACTTTGTAGGGAACAGATCCTAATATTCTATCAACAACTTAGCAACCTTGCCTACTGTATCATCATCCCAGTGGTCTCCAATATTTGCTAGCTTAGGTTGTTATTTAGTTCCAATATTCACCTGTATTAACTTTAGAGGCTTTGTCACATCCAGCGAAGTGATGGAGTGCCCAACCACTTTGCATTGTCCCTAAAACTCAGGGATTATGGTGTTTCTTATATTTTTTTCATTGTCTTCAACTGTTAGATTTCTCCAATTCACAATGTCTTGCATCTACGCATCCCAAGTTGGTGGGGCACACTCAACAGCAAGTTTTTTGGAATCAAAGATTACATCTTGAATATTATGCAGAGCTCGACCAACTGTTTCAAACAGACTTTCAAAGCTAAAGGTGAGAATAAAACTGTATACCAGCATAAGCCACTCAATAGTGCCTCTGTGCAGCTCTGTTACCTAGTACCATTCAGTTGGCACCTTTCCTAGCATGTGAACAAAAATATGAACCCATTCAGGTCTTGGTTCTACACCCCATACCTGATTCCACTTGGCCACATGGCTACGTGGATCCTCTTTGCCATAATATACATCCTCCATTTTAATTACTGGACATTCAAACCATAGCCTCATCCACACCTCATCATGCGCGCACATCCCTCCCAGTTTCCCATATTCTCTTTAAGAATTTTCCACCTTCGTGCTCGAGTAGCATGCAAGCCAAGATCCAAAGCATGTAATCTTTGTTCGCCAGGCACAAAAATTTCCATCTCTCCTATGAACATCTTGACATCAGTCAAGCCATTATAATGTGGTAAGTCACGTACCTCAGATGTTATACAATGCAGAGATTAGGTCACACGATTACAACGCAGTGCAGACACCTCATGCAGTTAGTTCTGCCAATTCTGTAGTTCTTCATTAAAGTCTGAAAATAAAGAACTATATTTCCCCCACTTAAGATTCCCATTCGCTGTTGGATTAATACAGTCTTCCTTGTAAAAATTTAACTAATAGATTTGTTCAATCTCATCCTCAGCGCGCACTCGTTTAGTATACCTTTGGCCTTCTGCAGGATCTAGAGGAATGATTACCCTAACTTCATTGCACTCAAATTCCATTCTTCTTTTCTTTAGATTTATAAAATCATCCATGTCAATATCCCAATCCAATCCTAGTAGTGTAGGATAAGGATCAGTATTATCTACAATTTGTATGACCTCAAATTTTTCCATCACCTTATAACCTTTTATATTTACCACAAATTTTGAAAACCTTCCCAAAGGAATGAACTTCTGCTGATTAGCCATGCGCAGTTGGATAGTATACCATTCCAAATTTGGCTCTCCCATGCACTGCCAGGTTTGTGTAGGTAGAACATTAGCATCTGATCCCAAATCCCAAATAACTTGTTCCATTTCATAAGCACCAATCTACACGGTCAGGCGCATCTCCCTAACTGTTCTCTTCTTTTTCTTATAAATTTTTTGGATTGTGCGTTGTTTTACCATGGGTTGTTCTTTCTTTGCGCAATTATCTATCAATTCCTGTAGATTTCTATAGCCTTCTTGTTGCGCAACAACTTTATGCATGGTTGTAGAAATGTTTTAATCTCCTCTTCTACTCCTACTTCCTTCAATGTTCTACCAGATGTTGACACACTTCCTTCTGCAAATTCTTTTCGAGCTTCAATAAAGGTTTCCTTGGTGCATTGAAGATCATATCCTTCTTTATTTTCAGGTGCTTTGCAGATCCATACATCATAGGCTAGTTGCTTTCACTTGTCTTCATTGGTGGTTACACTGCTCCTGGTTACCACATTCACACTGGGATCTTCCTCTTGAGTTTTAGCATGAACCATTTGAAAATTTTTTGTTAGGCTATTACTTTCCAGCATTTTATCGATCAAGACAAGAAAATATTCTATAACATGATCAAATTGTATGCAATACCTATAGGATTGACAAGCTGGATTCAGACGGTCACGTGCATAATGACCAACATCACCACAATTATAGAAAATCACTTGTCTGATTCCTCAACCAGCTGATTCACCTCCTCGGCCTCTTCCTCTACCTTGGAATCCTTTGTGCCCAAAAGAGGATGCTAGTGATGTATGCTCAACCTGCATTTGATATATCTCCGCTTTATCCAACATCATATCATAGGTACGACAATGTTTCTCATCATGCCCTAATGATGAACAAAAATTGCAAGATTGTTGCCTTAAAGCATGTTGATACTTTCCAATCCTTGGGCAAGAATTTTTGTCACGTAGTCCAACAATTTGACAGATAGTACACCACACAGGATGCTTCATTGTACTAGGGCTTCCAACATTCATATAATTGTTAAAAACAAGACACCGATCTTTATGGTGCCTATAAGCTTTGAATTTTATGCACCATACCTCTGCGTAGGCCTCCTTGCATTTGTCTTAGCACAAAATTTGAATTTCCAAATGAATTTCTTCCAGCTAACTCTGAATCTGTTGAGTTCCAAGTGCAACGAGTGTTGGGGTAGCTTCCAACTTCATTACAACCTCCACAGCCTCAGCCTGTGTGGCAATCTTTTGTTGAACCAAGGGCTGGCATACATTAGGGGAATTTTGAGGTCTAAAATGGGCCTCCTAAGGAAATTATAAAATAATAGTTAAAATAATAAAATAAGATTTGATTACATCATCAAAGTTTGGAGGGAAAAAAGAAAAAACTACTTTTTCAGCTTGTATTTTCAACTTATCTCCCAAAGGTTTTACTCAAATTTCGAGCGGGAGTACTCATTGGATGCAAAATTTAATTCCTCATTCAAGGAATACCCATGTTGCATACTTTCGATGGATCCTACTACACGAAAAATGAAGAATACATGAAAAATGTGATTGCAATCACCTTGTTTCATGTATTTCTCGTTTTTTGTGTAGCAGGATCCATCGAAAGTATGCAACATGGGTAATCCTTGGATGAGGAATTAAATTTTGCATCCAACGAGTACTCCCACTCGAAATTTGAGTGAAAACTTTGGAAGATAAGTTGAAAATACGAGTTGAAAAAGCAGTTTTATTATTTTATTAATTTTTTAATCTTTTTACCCTTTTACACTACCTGCATAATCACACTACCTGCATAATGTGTGCACAACATCACATGTACATGGCATCACCTGCACAATGTGTACATAATGCCAAATATATACCACGCCACATGTACAAAGTGTACACAATACCACATGTACACAACACCACATACACAACATGTACACAACACCATATGTACATAGCACCACATGCATGACATGTACATGACACCGCCTGTATACAACACCACATGTACAACCTGTACATAGAACCACATGCACACAACACCATGTGTGCAATCATGCACAAAAAACCAAATGCACATAGCATCATAAATACATCATGCACACAACACCGTATGTATATAACACTGCATATTCAACATGTACATAGCACCGTACGTACACAACACTACATATCCAACATGTACATAGCACCATCTATACCTGGCACTGCATATGCAACATCATATATACAACAGGCATGCAACATCATATGTACAAAATAATAAATATTAATCTTTTGGGGGGTAAAAAGATTAATTTTTTAATCTTTTTACCCTTTTACTTAAAAAATGGTGAATCATCCCCCATGGTTGACATCATCATCTTGAATCCTATTGGTTCTTATAAAGTTTATTTTGGCTGTACATTTTTCTTAGGAGGCCCATTTTAGACCTCAAAATTCCCCTAATAGATGCAAAAGCAACATAGAAATGAACCATTCCTTATGCTGAGTATCATCAATAAAAAATCCACCATCTCTAATTGTGTGCTTCAGCCTTTGATAATCTTCCCACGCAGATTCATTAGGTTCCTGAAAAATATCTTTCATTTCTGTTATGAGCTGTGCGTATGACTTAGGCTTCTTAAACTGCTATTTTAGGGCATATTTTATTTCATCAAAAGTAGCATTAGGGTTTACTTGCACATACCTAATGTATCAGTCTAATGTGTGATCTTGAAATGTAGTAGTCAGTTGTTCCTTTATAATATCAATATTGTTCACTTGTTGAGCCTACCATACGGCCTCATTTACAAACCAAAAGTGTTCAATATCCTCATTACCAATGCCTCTGAAATTAGGTAACTTTAATGATGAAACCATATCTACTTCAGGGGGAGGTGGAGGTGGTGGTGGAGATGGACTGCGTGGTAGAGTAGGTGATCTGCAATGTGAGATCAGAAGTGGAGTGGAGGGAGTGGGAAATAGATTCAATGGTTTCTGATATGAAGAGATTTCTTCTTCAGAGTCACTTGAGCTAGCATTTTATGGTTCAGGTTCACTATCAAATCTAGGCTACAGAGGGCTATAAAGGAATTTTTCAGAGTCTTCACAGTAAATTCTTCCACTGCATGTAACTGAACCCTTTTGATGCATTCAAGCAGTATGGTCGCACAAACAACCCTTTTCACATAATATAATTTTCAGTATTAATTTCAATGAGTGCATGAACTTACCTCTAGAGCCTTTGAAAAATCTTTTTTCTGCTTCGGAATATGACACAAATTAGTCAATGGAAAATTTAGTCACAAATCCTCCCAGGAGGCGATTGATCCATTGATCTACCGTGCAAGTGATCTTATTGTCAAACTTTTCTACTTGTTGGATCAATTCAGGAGTCCACTTAGTGACTACGTCGTCTTTTAGGTAGTGATGGAACTTAGCTAAGCGCGACAACCACTCTTGTAGTTTGTGCGCAAAAGAACAAAAGAAAATCTAATGCACTTCTGTATAAATATACTTATGTACCCACTATTCGTCAGATGATTTAGTACTTTTATTTTCTTGCATCTCAAATTCAAGGATATTTCTATCTAGCCATTCCTGTAATTCATTACGCGAAGGATGCCACAACATCAAATCTCCCTCAAAAAGATGATCTCGGTCCCAGAAACGGAACCATTGGCTGGCTTGAGGGGTCCTGACCTAGGTTCAGATTTTATGGATAAACCAACAAACCCTCCAACTACCGGCCCTTTCTCCAATGATCTGCTTGCACAGACCAAAGTCTCGCCTGAAGCAGTATGGTGGGGTGGGGGAACCAGGTTTCTGCACCCTAAGAGAGAATTTAATGAAGTGGTCCTCAACAAAACCCAACGTAAACTTATACATATGCGCGCAACATTTTATAACATAATCACAAATACTGCACAACTATCCACAAAATAACCTAGAAATACTGTTCTCTTTAGCACAGATAAATCAGACCTAGATCTAGATCTTAATCAACATAAGCACTTAATAAATCTCTTGATCATCAATAGCCATGCATAATTAGATCATATAAATTAGGACAATCATGAATAAGTAAAAGATAATGTGATCTAAATGAATATAAACAATAATATATAGATATGCATAACAAAGAGAGCTTCGTCAAAACTTTTCCTTCTATTATCTTGCAGATCTGTCAATACATCAATTGTCTTTCCAAAACCCTTACAAACCCTTTCGTGCACACAGCCAATGGATTCTGCACATATCTAGGACTAGGTTTTCGTGCACACATCCAACAGGAGCCTTTCAACCCATCCCGAAAACCCTTACAGATGCATAAACTATCAAAACATCAATATCTCATAACACATCCCACTTGGAACTACTTAGATTAGACATACTCTATCTCTTTATAATACGTCTAGTGCGCAGATACTATGGTCTCAAAAAATGGTTTGAGGCCCATAATTTACATTTAAGCTCAATTACATCCAAAATTAGGGCAAAAATCCCTTTGACTTAATTTTCACAGCGTGATCATACAAACTTATACAAAAGGTTTCTTTCGAATTTGTGCCTCAGGGAACCCTGCTCTAAAAAGCACTGCATTTCATCCACAAACTGATGGATAGGTAAAGGTGGTTTATTGAGAGGTGATGTGGTAGGTTGACTATGTAGAAATGTAGGTTGACAAGTCCAACAACTTAACCATTGAGCCAAAAATATGGCTTGTATGGAGAAAACAAGATTATTGTATTTGAAAGTTGTTTTAACTGAGGTCTGGAAAATTACAACTATCCACAGGTTTGAATCTGTAACCTGTCCAATATCAACCATGCGATTTTTCCACTACACCACAAAGTTGGTGCATAAAATATTTTCAAACACTAAGTCCTTTTGTGGTGTTTTTTTCTCTATTATTTGAAGAAAGGGAGGTTTTAAGCCCTATTTTTGGCTGTTTTGATTATTGGAAAGTGGCTATATAGATACCATGACCCCTGTGGTAGACTTGGGGATGAGTATTGTTGCAGGATGGAGACTTTGTGAATCTAAGCATCAATTTTTTATCACATAATATAGTGGCCACTCATTGGAAGTTAGCCCATAGATGTATCCCACACCATGTGAACTTCGTTAACAACCTTAATTTTTCTTCTGTGTCTATATTTTGCTATGTATTTCTTTAGTTAAATATTTTTGTTCATTCATTATTATAACTTACACTTATAATTAATGCAAATAAAATCATGAATTTTGGATCATTTATGAAAATCACAAAATCATAGAAGTAGAGATGTGGTATTGAATGCGAAGGTCTTGTACAAAGAGAAATAGGAAAAGGAAAACACTGAATACATAGTATTTGATGGAATCACAAAAAAAAATTTCCAAAGGTGCCCACAAATTAATAGGTTAAACAACAACAACACTAACATGTACCTTCTATAATTTTTATTAGAACATCAACCAGGTTAGTATACTCTGTGAATGATACTCGCATTCATTGTATTATGTATTGTTGGCACATTTTGGTGAATCAGAAAGATAGGAAGAAGAATGTAGGTAGAAACATGAAAAACATAGGTGCAAGGCATGAAATAAGAGATGGACTCTTTGGTACATAACCAGATTTGGGACTTGGTACCATTACCTATAGGTAAAAGAGCATTGAAAAATAAACAGGTACAGAGCTTGTAGGAAGAAGATGAAGGAAAAAAGAGGTACAGGACATGATTGTTGTAAAGGGGTTTTCATAGAAGAAATATAAATACTTTGATGAAATATTTTCTCCTATTGTCAAAATCACCTCAATTACTATTTTACATTTAGTGGCGGTATAATATTTACATTGAACAATTAGATGTGGAATATACTTTTTTCCATGGGAACCGGGAGGAAGATATTTATATGTAACAACCATAGGATATGAGGTCAAGGGGAAGGAAAACTTAGAACGTAGACTGAAGAAGAGCTTGTAAATTTTGAAGAAAACTCCAAGGTAGTGATATTTGAAGTTTGATAGGTTTACAATAGAACAAGGTTATAATAGATGGTAGTCTAACCACTCTATTTATTTTAGGAGACTAAATAATGGAAACTATACTATCTTGTTATTTTATGTACACGACATGTTTGTTGTGGGTTCCAACATGCAAGATATAAATGTGCTCCAAATAAAATTAGCTAATTCAATTTCTAGGAAGGATTTGGATGTGAAAAAGAAAATCCTTGGTAAGAGAATAACAAGAGAAGGGAAAAATCATAAATTAACATTGTCTTAGTGTCTTAGTGTTGGCATGTTGGGATTGATCTAAACCAAGTATTCATGGCATGCTTATGCATGGTATTGATTAGTTGATTATTGCAAGTGGTTAGACTGATGATTTGGTGATAGAACTGATCCTCTATAGTAAAATGAGCATGGTGTTGAAGCTGACAGTGGATCTAGGAAGTGAATCCTTGATTTTTCTATGGTTACGACTACTATAGCCTTGCCACTATCAACCAACACTACTACTAGACTGCCGCAATATTCCATCGTTATTCCCGCAACAATCTGCCAAGTCTTCCCAACATATTCCCATAACACTTTTTGTAGGATGGGAAAGAAAATACCACAAGATTAATCCATCAAATTTCCCATGGTTTTAGCTGCGATTGAAGCATATTTACATGGTATTGAATGTATAAATGACTTGATCATGATTAACAATTGATTTGGTCTCAAAATGAGTATGAATGCATTGATGATATTGTATTGGTGTTAATGGTTGATTTAGGTCCACGTAACAAATGAGTGTATAGTGGAATGATTTAGTCATTTAAGTAGTTGGTAAGTTGTTGTTTGGAATTAATGTTGATTTTGTTAGTGCATTGTCTTGGCCTGATTTGGTGTTTGAAAATATGCTTAAAATTGCTACTATTATGGATAGAAATGGATCGTGTTTAATGGTTTATTATCATGGCATGGATCTAGTTCGATTTGGCTAGCAGTAAATAAGTTTAAATAAAAATTCAATGGATTGATCAAGGGTTGGATAGTTGGACAAAGTCACGTATGTGACATATGCTCTGACTTAGGTGAAAAGAACTTGTGCACAATTGTGACTGGTAACATTTTGATACCGATGGAAGATTCAAGTTTGCAATAAATTATTGTAGAGACTTGCTCCATGGAAATACGAGGTTAGATTGGGTGCACAAATTAACCTGCTTGATGGAAGTCCAAGGTTGGATGCATAATATTATAATGATGAATTTTGTATACAAGTGTTGGTGCACATGAATAGAGAAAAATCATGACCTATGCGTGAGAGAGATAGAAAAGAGGAGTTTGATGGTTTAGGAGATCTGCTACATAGCACATTGGAAAAGTGAGGAGCGATCTAGAACACAATGTATTCATCATACATTAGATGGTGAGCATATGGATAGAGTGTTGTAGCTAAGCATTAGTTCGATGGATAAACCAAAGTTTTTGTGTGTTTTGATCGACATGCTCGACTGTTCAGGGAGGGGTTGAGCCACTCGTCAATGTGCTACATAGAACAAAGTTTATGTTGTTGTTATACCCTGTTATTATGTTGCTAAAAATAATTTCGTAGGGTTAATGTTAGTGAGGTTACGTATTCAGGGTTGATCTTATGATGAGCAGTGGGTAAAAGTATGTATGTTGTTTTTGTTGATAGTGTTGTGCTACTACTTGTGTCAATTTTAGAGAGGTTATTGTATGCTCTTGAGTGTTGGTAGAGAGAGTGTTTTTGATGAGCTTGTACTGAAGATTTATTGGGGACAAAACAGTAAAGCTCACACTTTTTGAAATTTATTTACAGAATAACTAATAAAATATTTTGAAAGCTCTTTTAGTAATATCTTGTTTACATGTTTGTGATGTATTGGAAATCCTTTTTAGCAACCAACATAATGAAGGAGGTGGAGATGAACATAATGATGGTTTAGGTGATCTGCTACATAGTACATTGGAAAAGTGAGAAGCGATCTAGAACGCAATGTATTCATCATACATTAGATGGTGAGCATATGGATAGAGTGTTGTAGCTAAGCATTAATTTGATGGATAAACCAAAGTTTGTGTGTGTTTTGATCGACATGCTCGACTGTTCAGGGAGGGGTTGAGGCACTCATTAATGTGCTACATAGAACAAAGCTTATGTTGTTGTTATACCTTGTTATTATGTTGCTAACAATAATTTTGTAGGGTTAACGTTAGTGAGGTTACGTATTCAGGGTTGATCTTATGATGAGTAGTGGGTAAAATTATGTATGTTGTTTTTTTTTATAGTGTTGTGCTACTACTTGTGTCAATTTTAGAGAGGTTGTTGTATGCTCTTGAGTGTTGGTAGAGAGAGTGTTTTTGATGAGCTTGTATTGATGATTTGTTGGGAAAAAAACAATAAATCTCACACTCTTTGAAATTTATTTACACAATAACCAATAAAATATTTTGAAATATCTTTTAGTAATATCTTGTTTACATGGTTGTGATGTATTGGAAATCCTTTTTAGCAACCAACATAATGAAGGAGGTGGAGATGAAAAAAAATAAAATTAAGTTTAGAACTAAATGGTTGGTATCTATAATAAGAATCAAAACACACTCATACTTCTTAATCCATGTCTGGTGGGCAAATTAAAAATAAAAATGAAAACTAATTGAATTATAATTGGTTTACTAGTATTATTATAAAATTAATTAATATATAAATTGAACAAAAACATGAACTCACTTTACCATGGATATTCTTAATATGTAAATATATTTTGTTACAATACCTTGGCTTATCAATACCACATGCCCAAAAAAAATATAAGTCAATGACTTCATAAGATGACATTTATTTTTTTAATTAAACTCAACACAATTGATCATTTTTTATCATAATAATTGTGGTTCCTTCTCCTAAAACCAGGGTTTGTAAATTACTTAGAAAACCATGCTATTTTATTGCGCCGAGAGGCACATTCTCAAGCCCAGTATGACCTCGATGTGTAAGTATGCCACGTCCTCAAAAGATAATAAATTTTATTTTCGCTAATGTCAAGCCAAAGAATTAACCTAATCTTAAATTGTATATAACTTGAATATTTATATTATATATAAATTTTAAAACTTATTAATAGATAATTTGAATGGATAGTAAATTATCTCACCCATTTAATAATTTCTTTACTAGCAATTGCACCACATGTTGCAAAAGAAACATCGTAAGGAAATAACATAGGAAAGAGTATCCTAGAAGAAATAAGTTGTTGCAGAGAAGAAGCCATCGTGAAGGATGTTGAAGATTGCAACAAGAAACAGTGAAGGAGGCATCCTGAAACATCATTCCTGATCCTAGTTGGAAAGTGATCACCTAAACTAGGTGGGGCCCACACAGGTGATTTTTGTCGCAAAGTCTATTTTTAGACTATGTCTATTTTTAGACATGTCAATCATATTCTATGAGTTGCAGGATGCTTCTATGTGGATGGTTGTTCAAGTTGGAAAAATAGATGGAATTATATTTTTAGACATATTGGGCGGAATCTATTTTTAGATTGCCAGTCTAAAAATAGATATGTCGAATATTATTAGCTCTTAATAATATTTGGACTATAAACATTATCTTATTCTCTTGGAGCACTTCAGTTAAGTGCACATATGTGGCACAGGAGCTGACAGAAGGAATTATGTTATTCTTGAGGCTTAAGTGGAGCTATTGCATGGATACTTCAGTTAAAACTCATGTGACAGAGTTTGGTGGAGTTGATTGAGGAAGTTAATGGAGTTGTGTTCAGTTTAACTAATCCAAACATAGTTGAGCTATTTGTATCTAGTTTAACTGATTGATACAATTAGTGAGAGTGGTGTGAATTAATTATTAATTAATTCACTAATTATAAACTCATTAATCAACTAAATAATACATCATTTAACTTCAGTGCATGGACAGTTTCAGTGGAGACCAGTGCAGAGATAGGTGAAAGGGAAAGTATGAATATCAGTTGTGACTATAAGTGATGCATGGTTTGCATCCAACACTCGGTAGATATGCCTATAAAGACTGCGTGAGCAAGGCTGGGTTAATTCGAACTCATCAAGATCCATTCTTCAGCAGGGATTGCGCAATAGAGGCAGGCTAAAGGCTAGCAAAGATCGGTGCATGGGATTTGCAAGATCGGGCCTGATTAGTGTGTAGCAAGTGGAGATTATAATGAGAGCTTGTGAGGAGCTTTGTATAATGATTGTTACATGATCTCTATGACATATATAATATATAGATAGTTGGGGGTTTTCAACTTTAAGCTTTCCCATTACATACTGTGTTCATATGTGTGAATTTTTTTGCTTTAATGTGTGCATGCAATTGATTTTATTTCCGCATGTGATGATCAATGGTAGAAAAGATTATGTATTGTGCATGAAGATAAAATAGTGTGTGATCAGGAGAATCTCGGTGGATAACATATCAATTATTCAAATTTCTACATGGTATCAGAGCTGTGTTATAGATTTTCTACATGGAATGAGAGCAGGAATTTTTGGGTGCGCGAGTTTGCAGAGAATATCTGAAAATTTTGGTGAAATATTTTTAGAAGAAAATAGAATATTTGGATTCCTTGCGAAAAAACACCCAAATTGAAAAAAAAAATCGGTCGAATCGGAGCTCGGATGAGGGAGATATCATCAATTTAAAATAAGCTCTTTTGTTAGAAAATTTTGCGACGACGGGACAATTGCAATGTGAGTGAGCCAAGAATCTACATGCACTGAGGTACAAGATGCATGAAAAGATTTGAGGAGCAAAGCAGAGGTTAGTGAATTTGTGGTTGAGAGGGAGCCTCTCAACATGCAGCGTGAGAAGCAGTCTCAGAAGGTTGTGGAGCAGCCACAACTACAGATGCAGAAGAATCTTTATAGATTTGAAGTAGATGGGATTTCTATGAAGCTTCCTACTATTAGGAAGTGTGAGAAAGCCATGCAATTGAAGCTTGAGAGGGAGCAGGATTTGCATGCAGGTAAGAGTGAACCTCAAGATGTGGAGCAGCCACAAGATGAGGATTGTAGTGCTCAACTTAGTGTTTCTAAATTGAGGTCATAAATTATCAACCAGGGTCAATAAACTGTTGAAGTGAGGTGCACTATATGTGCCTGGGTATCTGTTTCTTACTACATCGTGTTTATTATTTTCTGATGTTTTTGGTTTTATGGTTTTTTGTTAAAAAGGAAAAAGAACTAAGCGTTGGTAAAGATAAGTGGATGGTTTTAATCACCTCTTTGTGATTTCTGTGGTTTTGATATTCCTTGTCCTCCTTTGAAAATCATTGATCTTCAGTCCTCATAACTCATTTGATTTTGCTTGTTGTCTTGGATATGTAGGATCAATTTGCTGCCAAATCAAGTGATTACTGGATAGTGCCTTCAAGATCTCTGGCTGCAGAATGTCTGACTGGCTGCAGAATGTTTGATTGATTGCAGAATGTACCTATAGAAGCCTTGAAACATGAAAATGGAATGGTTTGAAGCATGAATGGAATGATGGAATGTTGTATGAAATGAGTTAAAAATGGATAGTGAAATATGGTGTAATGGAGTATGGGTGAAGTGAGTAATGGAATTAAATGAATCACAATTATGAAGTGGAGTGAAGTATGGAAAGTAACCTGCAACTTGTGATCTGTATTATTCAATTGCAGAAAGAAATCAATCTTAAAACTCTGAGATGGAAATGAGGTGGACCATGAAATGAAATGAATGAAGTATGGATGAATGAAATGAAATGGAGTATGGATGAATAGAGTGAAATGGATCATAAGTGGAATGTGAATCTCTTTCAAAGATTAGTTTTCATGTTTATACTTTTTTTTTTTTTTTGCAATATCTGACTTCAGAAAATTCAATTAAGTTGATGAAGAAGAAAAATTCTTCTTCATTAACTTCACATCACTATTTTCTTGGAATTTCTTGACAAATTTTTCTCTTGAGAGTGGCTTATGATACAGCTTCAATCTATGACCATTCACAAGAAAAGTGACCTTCTCTTCATCTATTGTCCTGATTTTTATTGCTCCATTGTCAAAAATTCTTATAATTTCATATGGCCCAAGCCAATGTGTTTGGAATTTACCTTGAAAATTCTTGAACTTTGAATCAAACAAGAGAGCCCAGTCACCTTCTTTGAACTTCTTTTCCTTGATGTACTTGTCATGCCATCTAGTCCTTTGCTGTTGGACTATACTTGTTTTTTGAACTGCATCTTGTCTGATCTCATCCAATTCATTAATATGCTCCAATATATGCTTTTGTGCCTCTGTTAGATCAAGTCCTAGCTGAACTGCCATTTTGAAAGTTTGAATCTGGAACTCTATGGGAAAAAAAACTTGCTTTCCATAAACAAGTTCATAAGGAGTATGGCCTGTTGTGCTTCTCCATGTAGTTCTATAGGCCCACAAGGCTTTAGGAAGCCTATCTACCCAATCTTTTCTATGTAAATGGACAGTCTTTGTTAGGATCCCTTCAATAACCTTATTAGTAGATTCCACTTGACCATTTGCTTGTGGATGATAAGGAGTAGATTTTCTATGCCTGATTTTGTACCTCTCCATCATTTGTTCCACTAGCCTTGATGTAAATTGAGCTCCTTGATCTGTAATAATTTCCCTTGGGACACCAAAATGAGTAAAAATATCCTAAAAAAGAAAAGTAACTACAGATGCTTCATTAGCAAAAAGTAATGGCTTGGCCTCTACCCATTTGGTAACACAATCAGTGCACACTAATATATATCTCTTTTGTCTTGATGGAGGACTAATAGGTCCTACAAAATCCAAAGCCCATTTTTCAAAAGGTTCAATATGTACCTGAGGTTGTAATGGCATCTCACTTGAAGGAGAAGGTTTCCCTACCCTTTGGAAACTGTCACACCTTTTGACATACTCTTTAGCATCTTTAAAAAGGGATGGCCAATAATATCCTAAATGAAGGATCTTATAAGTTGTTCTTTTATCAGCAAAGTGTCCGCCACAAGGTTCATCATGACATGCCTTGAGGATCTCAGGCATCTCATCTTCCCGAACACATCTCCTAATGATAAAATCTGGACTTGTTTTGTATAACTCATTAGCAACCCATGAATATTTTGCACTGTCATAAATGATCTTTCTTTTGTCTCTTGCATTCATTATTGAAGGAAATTTTCTTGAAACTAAATAATTAGCAATGTCAGCAAACCAAGGAGTTTGAGTAGAAATTGCAAAAAGATATTCATCAGGAAATTGATCTTCAACTGGAGTGTCATCTTTGATGTTTTGGAGTCTAGATAGGAAATCAGCTACCGTGTTTTGTTTTCCAGGCCTATCTAGAATGGTAATGTTGAATTCTTGTAAAATCAATAACCATCTTATGACTCTGCCATTAGTAATTGATTTTTTCATTAGATATCTAATTGCAGAGTGATCTGTGTGAACAAAAGTTTCATAGCCTGTTATATAGTGTCTGAATTTTTTTATGGCATGAACAATAGCTAAAAACTCTTTTTCAGTTACAGTATAGTTTAACTCTGAAGGAGTCAAATTTTTACTGGTATAGTAGATGGCATATGGAATCAAGTATTTTTGTCCCAATGCTGATCCTAGAGATGTATCCGAGGCATCTACTGAAATATGAAAAGGTAACTTCCAGTTAGTTCCCCTTAAAATAGGTGCTTTAGAGATTTTTGTTTTCAGGGTCTCAAAGGCTAACTGGCAATCAGGATTCCACTTGAATTCACAGTCTTTGGTAAGTAATTTGAAAAGTGGAGATGCTATCTTGGTGAAGTTTTCTATAAACCTTCGATAATATCTTGTAAATCCTAGAAAACTCCTAACATATTTTTGACAACTTGGAATAGATAAGTTAGAGATGACTTCAACTTTTGACTCATCAACTCTAATCCCATCCCTTGAAATGTGATGTCCCAAAACAATTCCTTCAGTAAACATCATAAAACACTTTTCATGACTTAGTGAAAGATTTGCTTCTTTACATCTCTTTAAGACTTTTTCCAAGTTTGCTAAGGCTTCTTCAAATGTGTTTCCATAAACTGTGAAATCATCCATATATACCTCTACACAATCATGTATTAGATCTGAAAAAATTCCTAGTACTGCCCTTTGAAATGATGCGGGTGCATTGCATAGTCCAAATGGCAATACTTGGTAAGCATAGGTACCCCAAGGACAGGTAAATGTGGTTTTGTCCTGATTTTCAAGTGCTACTTGGATTTGATTGTAACCACTAAAACCATCTAAAAATGAGAAGTACTTTTTGCCAGCTAATGTATCTAACACCCGATCTATGAAAGGTAAGGGAAAATGATCTTTAAGAGTAGCTTTGTTTAATTCCCGGTAGTCAATACATACCCTCCATTTACCATTTTTCTTTGGCACAATTACCAAAGGAGAAACCCACTGACTATCTGAAATAGGATAGATAAAGTTGACATTCAATAATTTCTGCAATTCTTCTTTAACAATCTCCCTAAGATTTGGATTCATCTGTCTCTGAGGTTTTCTGATTGGTTTATAATTTTCCTCTATGTAGATGTGATGAGTGCAAGTCTTAGGGCTTATCCCTTTCATATCAGTGTACTCCCATGCACATGCAGAAGAATGTCTTTGTAAGATCTTGACTAGCTCTTCTTGTTGAGATTTCTCTAAGTTCTTGTTTATGTTTAAGGTTTTGCCTAGAAATATCTCAATTGTAGAGCTACCAAATTTATCCATGGAATAGAGAGACATCTACCTTGATGAAAAAAACTCAATGTTGGATTTTTCTTGAAATTGTTCATGTTTGTGTTCCGAAGAGGATTCAAAGTTTTCCAAGGTATTCAGAATCTGGCTATCTTCACTAATTTCTGAAATTGTGAAGAGAGATTGTAAATCTTCTTCATCCTCTATCCATTGAGTATCATCTAATTCTGTAATTGTTCTTGTTGGAGGATACAAGGTAAATTTCTTGGTTGAACTACCATCAGAGATGTACATATCACCGGATCTACAACTAATGAAAGCATCAGCTATAGCTAACCAAGGTCTTCCTAATATAATAGGATGTCCTCCTAGATTATTCTTATGAGTTAGGATCATAAAATCCACAGGATACTCCCAATAATCTAGGGACACTGGAATGTCTTCTATTACCCCATCAGGTTTGATCACAGATCTGTCTGCTAATTGTAATAATGTGGGTGTAAAAAGAAGATTAGGAAGTTTCATTTTATCCATGATTTGTCTACTCATAATATTGATTGCTGCTCCTAAATCAATAAGTGTGTTTTGGATCTCAATTCCATTGATGTGAATTTTAACAACTAGATTTCCTGGGTCAAGATACTTTGGAATAGCAATCTTACCCATCATGATATCTGCTATTTTTCCTGCCAGTTGAATTTTCTTTGTCTCTCTTATTCTTTTTCTTGTTTTCTTCATACTCAACTCCTTTATTGTCTTTGTTAAGATTGGAATTTCCTTGATGGCTTGCAATAATGAGATTTTAATACAAACATTTCTCAGCTCATCTAGGAAATCATAATTAGGCACCATAATTTGTTTTTCTACACCCCTATCAATTTGTAATCTTTCTGGAAAGGGAGATGTAGAGGTGGATGTTGATGGATGCTCTAATATAGGAGTTGAAATTATTGGTTTTTTTTTTTTTTTTTCCGATGTTCGGGTCTTGGAAAGTTGTGTTCTCTTCAAGACTTTTATTTACGCATAGAGAATATTCCTCAGAATTGTCTTGCTCTTGTATGATTACAGAAGGTTTCCTCTTTTCAAGTATTCTTCCAGACCTAAGTTGAACATCACTAAGGTCTAAAGGAGTGATCAAATAAGTTGGAAACTGTTGGCCTTCTATCATGTATGTGTTCTGAGGATTTTTATTGTTGGGGTTTGGTATGGGTTGGGCAGGCAAATGATTTTTTTTCTGAGGAAATGGTAATGGAAGTGGTTGATTTTGATGTTGTGTATTTTGAGGATTTTGTTGAAAATTTTGTTGAGGAGGGAAATGTGGATATGGTGGATAGGATGGTGGATATTGGTAATACTGAGAGTATCTTCCATAGGGATTTTGTGCTCCTTGCGCCCAAGTTTTTGATTGATTTTGAAATTGAGGCCAAGGTTGCTACCAAGGATTCCAATTTGGTGGGGGTTGATTATACAACTGGCCATGAAATCCTTGTGTTTGAGGTCCTTGCCAAGGCCTCCTAGAGACAAAATTGAGAGATTCTGTGGAACTTGTAGGAGTATCTTCTTAAAAGACAGCTTTAAGACCAGGAAGTGAAGGACAACTCTTGGTCTCATGTTTTTTTGAACAAATTACACAGGTCTCTACAACTTTGGCATCCAAAGGGCACTCTCTCAAGGCATGTTTCTTTCTACATTTGGGACAAAAGATTGCTAAGGCATCAGATTCATCTTTTTGCTTGTTTTGTAACTTAAGGGTGTCTATTTGTTCACTAAGACTCCCCAAGATATTAGATTTGAATTCATCAAGCATATGTCCTATTTCTACCCTACTTACTGTCCCAGAAGCAGACTTACTTACCCTTGCAAGAGTAGGGTCTCTTGGTCCTTTCACAGTTTTAGATTTCCCTCTTGAAAGGTTGATACATAATTCAGCTATTTCAGGTAATGTGAGCTGAGATATATCCCATTTTCCCATCATGTTAAGGATATCTAACCATTCATCCCTAATTGTCTTCAACAAGAGAGCTTTCAAGGTGTCTTGGTCTAAGTTTTCCATTTTTGCTCTTTTGATGTTGTAGTTAAATCTCTCCAACAAATCTTCCAGATTTTCATCTTCTTTTTGTAGCATTTTAAACACTTCCTCCTTATGGTTGACTGGCATACAGTAATCCAAATACCTCTCTAGAAATTCTTGTTTCATGTCTTCGCATGTCCTAATAGAACCATTGATCAAACTCATAAACCATTTTAATGCTGCTCCTTTCAATGTTGAAGGGAATAGTTTAAGTTTTTGAGCATCTTGTAAGTAGTCATAGGTTCTACATAAAACTTCAAATTCAAATAGGAAGGTTTCAGGATCTTCAGTTTTGAGTCCATAAAAGTTTGGAAGGACAGAGGGTGAAATGTTTTTCATAGTTGCATTGGTTTCTTCATCTACTATAGGAAACCCAAAAGAGCTTCCCATTTCCCTTCTACCTCTTCCTCTGCCTCCTTCTCCTTCTGCACCTCTACCTCCTTCTTCTCTACCTATACCTTTACCTCTACCCCCTCCAAATAGTGTGTGTTCTGCATTAAAAACTCCTCCTCCCCCTTCTTCTACCATAGTTGATTCTTCTGTGGAAGTTGAAAAGTTTATGTCCCTAGCAGGGGTTCCTGAATCTTCTTCTAAGACAGGTTCAGTGGGTAAAGTGGAAGGTCTTTCTAATGGAATATTTGATCTTAAGTCCTCTAGAATTCTAGGATCAGTAAAGGATGGAATGTGGGTTTGAGTTGGAGGTGTGCTGGCTCTTGGTCTTGGTGAAACAAGTGGTGTTCTAGGAATCAAGCTTCTGCTTCTTATGAATCTACCCCTTGAGTCTCTTTCTCTATGCATATCATTGTTTTTGGGTGGTAAGAAACAAGGCTACCTAGTTACACTTCCCCGGCAACGGCGCCAAAATGTAGTGCTCAACTTAGTGTTCCTAAATTGAGGTCATAAATTATTAACCAGGGTCAGTAAACTGCTGAAGTGAGGTGCACTATATGTGCCTAGGTATCTGTTTCTTACTACGTCATGTTTAGTGTTTTCTGATGTTTTTGGTTTTATGGTTTTATGTTAAAAAGGAAAAAGAACTAGGCGTTGGTAAAGAGAAGTGGATGGTTATATTAAAACAGAGCAAAACCTAAACTGTGTATGACACTAAAGATCAGAAAATGCAAAGTTTGATAAGGACTCATAGCAAGGAAATAAATCACAACATTAACTTAATAACTCATAACATAAACCCATCCAATTCATTCATTAGAAATATGTTGGAATAGCTTTGAGAAAAGGACAAGTTTAGTGCAAATGAAGTTCTCCTAAGTAAACAATCATCTTACAATATTACAAAGAATCTCATCCATGGCTAGAAGTTTATTGGAACACAATTGGAAAAGATTACTTGTAGCAAAATAAGATTTATATTCTGAATTAACTTGTAATGCTAAGATTAGTCCATTCTGCAGCTCTACTTGTCACTACTAAGCCTCATCCGAAAGTTAGAGATTTTCTATAATAGTTTTGGGTAAAAAGCTTATTTGTGAAATTGCAAAAGATTGCAGAACAATCAAGGCCTTAAACTGATATCACTAATTCCTATCCATATGATGATGCATTAATAGAAAGTCAGAACAAGATTATTTTGTAAACAATGAAGGTCGTGAAGTCTAATTTTGACAGTCAATACAACTTAAAGAACAATGGATAATCCTAAACTAGAATGCAAGTGATCAAACTTGAAACACAGTGACCACAACTAAACTAAAATGCCATTAACCTAACTTGAAATACAGTGAACTAAAACTAAACTAGAATGCCACTAATCTAACTTGAAATGCAGTGAACTAAAACTGAACTAGAGTGCCATTATCAAACTTGAAATATAGTGATAGAATTAAACTAGAATGACATCTACCTCCGGAGTGCTACAACTAGACTAAAGATGCAACTAATCACTGAAATGTTTCAGCTCTGTCTCATTCGGAATTAGTGGTATTTTGGAATAGTTTGTAGAACAGGACTGGCTGCAACATGTTATGTAAATGAGCATGAAAGCATACAATTCAAAAAAACACAACAAAGCTCTAAAACACCACAGCTATGTCTCATCCGAAGTTAGTGATATTTTGGAAGATTTCATAAGATCACGACTAGTTGTAACAACTGATGTGATTGAGCACAAAATCATAAAGTTAAGAGAAATGAAACTAACTTCTAAATACTACAGTTATTTCGCATTCAATATTAGTGATGTTTTGGAATAATTCGTAAGAACAGGACTAAACTGTAGCATCCAATGCAAGTAAGTACAAAAAACACAAAGTGCAGAAAATTAATTAAACTAGGAATAAAACAAGGCTAAGTTACTTATCTAAACCATATGAACAAAGCTTCTCAGGTAGCAGGGGCCCTCTACCATCGAATTAGCATGCAAATCTACTCAATATTGACTCAGCTCATGCAATAAAGTGATGCTTCTTTCATTAAAGGAGAAATTCTTTGAAAAAACAGAGTATTACGGTCTTCTGAGATCTAGCAACAAAACAAAATCTAACTAAGTTGTTTCTTGGTCTCCCGAGTCATACTTATAACAAAATTACATAATTGTCTTTGAGATAAAATAGGAGTAATTGTCTTTCCAAACTAAAATCAAACTAGGACTCCGGTGGTGGTCTCGTACTATGATTAAGGACATCTGTACAGTCATTGTCCTATTAGAAGTCTGTCTCCTAGTCTTGGTTTCCCACGTGCATAACCACCTGTAGACTCGAGCTCAAACTTCGTGGAGAACAAGAAATGATGGGGGAGTGATGTGGAATACGACCATATGTGTTTTTCCTTGCAGTGACACCTGGAACCTACATAAACATGAAGAGAGTTGTAGAACAGATGACTGGCTACAGAATGCCTGCGTTCTGTAGCCGAGTCCAGTCAAAAATTACTACAGCAACAAAATCATGAAAACATAGCAAGTTAGTCATTATATACATTCTTAAAGTAATCCTAATCAATCCTATTGATCATTTAAGCCTGTAATTGATGAGGGACAAAGGAAATGAAGTGAAATGTGGTGGAAAATAAGGACATCTTTGGGGCTCAACAAGGATCATGGAGTGGGAGCAACCACTCATGCAGAGAAATTTTGTGCCAGATGGGCAGAGGGAGTGCATGCAGCTATACCACCAGGTGAGAGGTGGGGCGACATGCATGAGTAATCCCAAGAGGAGATTTCTCGGCAGGATTCATGGAGATGGTGTGGATCTCTTGAATTGAACCTGGCTACAAGGTGCCCACAGAGTAGCAGTAGCATGATCAATTGGATTAATGCAGACAGATCAAAGTGACAGTGTTGGATACTGGAGCGCGGTTCAGAGTTGATAGCAAATGCAGAGTTCAATAGAGCAGTGGTTCCTGAAGACATGTGCAGTAGCTAAGCAGAAGTCGAAGACTTTGATAGATGCATTATATTGATTGAGTTGTTTGGAGGCTATTCAGTTTCGGAAGAGTTGCAGAGCAGATGCATGGAGTTGCATGGCGCTTGAAAAGGTTGCAGGGCGAATGCATGGAGTTGCATGTCGCATGCAAAGATAGTCCTTTCTTGTTGAGAGGGAGTGTTGAAGATTGCAACAAGAAACAGTGAAGGAGGCATCCTAAAACATCATTCCTGATCCTAGTTGGAAAGTGATCACCTAAACTCGGTGGGGCCCACACAGGTGATTTTTGTTGCAAAGTCTATTTTTAGACTATGTCTGTTTTTAGACATGTCAATCATATTCTATGAGTTGCAGGATGCTTCTATGTGGATGGTTGGTCAAGTTGGAAAAATAGATGGAATTCTATTTTTAGACATATTGGGCGGAATCTATTTTTAGATTGCCAGCCTAAAAATAGATATGTCGAATATTATTAGCTCTTAATAATATTTGGACTATAAACATTATCTTATTCTCTTGGAGGACTTTAATTAAGTGCACAGATGTGGCACAGGAGTTGACAAAAGGAATTACGCTATTCCTGAGGCTTAAGTGGAGCTATTGCATGGATACTTCAGTTAGAACTCATGTGACAGAATTTGGTTGAGTTGATTGAGGAAGTTAATGGAGTTGTGTTCAGTTTAACTAATCTAAACATAGTTGAGCTATTTGTATCTAGTTTAATTGATTGATACAATTAGTGAGAGTGGTGTGAATTAATTATAAATTAATTCACTAATTATAAACTCATTAATCAACTAAAGAATACATCAGTTAACTTCAGTGCATGGACAGTTTCAGTGGAAACCAGTGCAGAGATAGGTGAAAGGGAAAGTATGACTATCATTTGTGACTATAAGTGATGCATGGTTTGCATCCAACACTCAGTAGATATGCCTATAAAGACTGCGTGAGTAAGGCTGGGGTAATTCGAACTCATCAAGAGCCATTCTTCAGCAGGGATTGCGCAGTAGAGGCAGGCTAAAGGCTGGCAAAGATCGGTGCATGGGATTTGCAAGATCGGGCCTGATTAGTGTGTAGCAAGTGGAGATTATACTAAGAGCTTGTGAGGAGCTTTGTATGATGATTGTTACATGATCTCTATGACATATATAATATACATATAGTTGGGGGTTTTTAGCTTTAAGCTTTCCCATTACATACTGTGTTCATATGTGTGAATTTTTATGGCTTTAATGTGTGCATGCAATTGATTTTATTTCTGCATGTGATGATCAATGGTAGAAGAGATTTTGTATTGTGCATGAAGATAAAATAATGTGTGATGAGGAGAATATTGGTGGGTAACATATCAGTTATTCAAATTTCTACAAAGGAATGAAAGACAGGTTTCAAAGATATTGAAATAGGAAATTGTGGGTGAAAACATATATACAAACCAACATAATATGTTCACATATATCAAAAAATTGTTATAGATATTGATATAAGAAATTGGGGGTAAAAATCCTTTGGTGATTCATAATCCTCTGAAACAAGCATGTAAATCAAATAATATATTTTAAATACATTCAAGTACAATTTATCTAGCATAGATGTAAATAAAGAGATTTTTTATTAACAGAAATAGAGTTTACTCCAATTTCATCTACATATCTGAGCTCTAATTGCATGCTTGTCACAAATTGTATATTGTATATGAATAAAAATAGTCTTGTTATACAAGAAATTGAATGTCATTTTAATGTGGAGACATTTTTGGAAGGAGATTTTTCTTTATGTTATGGTTTATTTTCTTAACTCCAAACTTGGTTTATTATTTCTCTATATAGATAAGAAACAAAAAATACAAAGTAATTTCACAATTTTAAGTTATAATTTTATATTTATAATTACAAATCTAGTTTCTTATTAAACTATTTTACACACATCTATTTATTCATAATAAATTATATTGTGAATATGTTTTCTCCTATTATTTGATTACAAAATTATTCTACTCCCTACTAAGTAAAACAACTTGATTAATAAGGAATTGAATTCCAAATAGAAAGATTACTCAACCGAGAACCACTATAATATATAGAACTGATTTTTTGATGTATAAATTATTTGTTTTATGTGTCGTTGAATTTCCATTACCTATTATCTTCAAACCCGATGGGGAGGTATTGAACATGGGAGCCAACTTCAGGTAAATAAACATTCACATTGTCAACTTGGAAAAAAAAAATTATAATACTAAAATTCTCTCACCTAATCATATTTTTAAATATATAATTGAGTTCCATTTATTAAAAACATAGGCAATATTAAGAACCTCCTAGAGTTATAAAAGGTAATTGACATGAAAAATAAAAAATCTCCTCATGACAACATACAAATGTTAATCTTAATTGAATCATTAAAAAACTAAAAGGGGATAATAGACACTATCACAATTTTCTTATCAGAACTAAATGTTCCTATATGAAACAATGATGACTTTCATCAGTTCAAGAGTTAGAGGACAACATCAACAAACTAAAGCAAAGAGAAGGAGAGAACAGTAAATGGAAAATTATGTATCAGTCAAAGGAATTGCTGAAGAAAGAAGACAAAGAAATTGTCATAAGTGACAATCAGGAAGAAGTTACCAGTTGCAGTAAATAGAAGCAGAAGATTGTCTTGGAAGACAATGTAGCGAAAACTAAAAAGGTTCAAGACAACAGTAAACAAGAGGATAAGGATGAAGGGCGACAGTAAGAATAAAAGTTTAGCAATCAAGAGATGAAAGTAATTAGCAGTCAGAAGATCTATTAGACAAAGAAATTGAATTGATAAGAAGGATAATGATGAAAGTGTCTCAGAAGAAGACAACAACAGGAAAGAAAAGAAGCAACAGCAAGAGGAAGAGAGTAGCAGACTGTAAAAGCATATCTAGTGGAGCAAAACAACATAAAGTGTGGAGACTTGGATTAAATAAACAAACAACAACAGTAAACGACAAATTACAGAACAAGGTATGGGATCTAGGAAGACAAAGATTAAAAGCACATGATCGGGAGATCATGATTATTTTCAACCTTGGAAGTCTGATGCAGGAGCATTAGGCTCGAAAAAATATTTGTATTTTAATATACATAAGGGTCTTTTGTTTTCAAGGAAGTTGGTTTCCTATGTATTAAATTAATGTAATTTCAAATATCTTGAGTGAATTAAGTAAGACATTTAGAATAGGAATTTATTAATATTTGTGAGTCATTTTGTAAATGTTCCCAAATATTGGAGAACATGAAAGAATTAGGATAGTTGAGAGATTGAGAAATTTGAGAATTAATTGAAAATCTTAAATTAGGAATTGGTTTCATGATTTTGTGGATGAGAGAGGATCCTTAGGGATTAGTTGAGTCAAAATAGGACTTAGAGGATATTCAAGATCGTGTTGAGAAGATAGAGGATCTGAAACCAGAATTGGTTTCAAAACCTTTTGTATAAAATTATAAGCCTCAAGGAATAGGAAGGGGGATTCAGGATTTAGATAGATAAGCATAGAAAGATAAGAAGACGAAAAGGGCCATGTAAGGTACATCAGGCCAAATCCTAACTATAAGCAGGTTTTTTTTTGTATCTGTACAAATTCTTTTATTAATGAAAATTTGAATTCATTGTGATTGGTTTTTTTCCTTCTATGTATTAAGTGGTATATAGATGAACAAATATGGTATTCTTGTAAAAAAAACCCAACTTGAAGAATCCTGATGAATGAGTAGCTGGGTAAAATTTGTGTTCTAATTAGTGAAGGTGTAGATTTTGAAGGACATATCTACAAGTAACAACCGGAGTATTAAATCTGGAGTTGCTTTATAGTGCAGACAACATTGACAATAAAGGAGAGCGGATTAATCCCTGTAAAGAGAAATTCTAGCAGTTTAATAATCTGAGCAACCAAGGAATTAAATCTTTGTTTGTCGATCGCATGACGAAATTGGGTAACCAGAGTAATTTCTTGAGTTCTAGAACTGTGAGTTGTGAACCCTAAGTGAAGGTTGGAATTGTAAGTCGAGTTGAGTTGTAGTGGAGACGATCTGTGTGAATGAGAGTAAATAACAGAAGAGAATTTAAATGCGGTTGCAATTTAAATATATAACAGAGAAGAGATCTCAGTTTTACAAAAGATCGTATGTCGTAATTTGGTATAATCATTGTGGAATTCCATATTCAGGTTGGAACCTTATGTTGTTCAGAACCATGAGTTGGATGAAAGCATAAATCATGAATCGTTGGTGCAGTGGAAGTTGAAACGGTTTTGAGAAAACAACAAGAGGTTTTCGCATGGAATAAAAGAGGTAAGTGGTAAAGTTTGAAGAGATGCGAAATAACGTGGAGACGCCACATAGAATATTGAAACCATTCTTATCGCACGTTATAAAGGGGTAGGTTATCGTACTCCTCTAATTGCGATAACCGTCGGATGGATAGAGCGTGGATTTATTACCGGTGTTAGGTGCATTGATGATAAGCGTAAGCCGGATTTAAAATGTATAAATATTCATTTTTGTGTCAAATGTGTGGGTTTATACAGCTTAGGCTACGTCAAAGAGCAGTAAAAACAAGCTCATTGAGAAAAAAACTCTAGCACTGAGAGATATTATGATGCCCATCACTATGTATGGGGTTCATTAAAACCTTAGATATATTATGTGAGTTGTGATTTTTTTTCTTATGGATAAAACTTATTTTTGCTTGCCACCTAGTTATCATGATTCAAAACATTGTTATTATCTCAGATCCTTATAGCATTAGATATATTATGTGAGCTAATGTGATGTTTTGTTTGTCACAATGATTCAAAAATAAATTATTATACCACAATATTGACTTTATCATTGTCTGTTTTGTTTATGAACCCTTTAAAAAAACCACAGGAACATTTGATTTTACACTCTAATCTCCCCAACATGGGTGGGGGTTTCAAAAAATTTAGAGTAAATTAAGCGTTTATTCTTAGAAATTTTTGTATAAGATGGGAAATTTGGATGGTTTGCAGAGAATATGTATGCCATAACAGATATCTATTTTGAATTTTTAGTGTCTCTGGCCACCATGCATCTAATAAGATCCATTTCAACTGAGAATGTCAATAGATCACTGTGTGAATGAAACTTGTGACATCCCTGGCCATTTTCTTTGATTGTGGATCAGGTTACAAACTAATACTTTGTGAAATCCCTAGCCATTTTCTTTGATTGTGGATCAGGTTAAAAACTAGAATACATTCTCTCTTTAGAGGACTCTACAATATATATTGGATGGAGGGAAAGGTTATGATAAAACTTGTGAAAGAACCCCTTAGGGTTATCTCAACTTACTCCATTATTAATCACATAGTGTCAATTTTGTAAAACTATAATCTACAGTAAGGATTGAGTGGGTTTTTTCTTTTGTAAGTTTTGTTTGAATTGAAAAATCAAAAAATTATAAAAACTAAAATTATGTAGTGAAAAGCTTTGTTTAAAATTTCACAATAAAAATTTGAGTAAGTTTTACATCATATAATATGAAATTTGCTTATGATTATAAATTAAAAACATATAATATATTTTAGCTACAATTAGGTAATTAAAGATATGTATATAGTCTTTTTTTTAATAGAAGAAACTTGATATTCGTTAACAAAAAAAATCGAAAGAGTATGTATGTAGTTACAAACTATTACAATTAAGTAATTTAAGGTAAATTTAGTGTTATTTAAGAAATGAGAATTATGAATAATCATCATTATTGGTCAAGATAAATCATGTCCTCTGAAATAAATCATGTCCTCTGTGATGATCTTGGTAGGAAAGCCAAATCTGGAGAGGGTATTGGTTTCTATGAACTTTATAATAACTGAATCATTGGCTTGCCTACAAGGAATGGCTTCTATCCATTTAGTGAAATAGTCTGTGGCAGTAAGGAACCATCTATGCTGGGCAGAAGATGAGGGATGGATTTCACCTATGAAGTCAAGTCCCCACTGTTGAAAAGGAGCTTCAACAGTGATTGGATGCAGAGGAAGGGGTAATAATTTTCTCTTGCCCTCAAACAATTGGCATTTATGGCAAGTAGTTGTTATTTTGTAAACATCAGGAAAAAGGGTGGGCCAATAGAAACCAGCCCTCAAAATTTTGTTGGTCATTGACTTCCAGTACAAATGGCCTCCACACTCTCCTTCATGAAATTCCTGCTTAACCTTCTCTGCATCAAACTCAGGCAAACATTTAAGCAATATACCACTAGCATTTTTCCAATAAAGACACCTATCTACAATGCAATAATTTACTGCTTTCAGTTTTAAGAACCTTTCCTTTGTTTTCGACAAACCAGGAGGTGTATTTAAATTAAGCAAAACATAAACGATATCAGCATACCAAGGAGAATTCATAAAATTGTTTTCAATAATGGGAGTTGAAAATTCTTCTTGGCTATCAAAAGCATTAATCATATTAATCTCAAGAACTTCAAAATTGGATTCAGCCATTAATCTAGCTAGACCTTGGCCTTTGATGAGTTTAGTGGGTTTTATCTCTAAATCATATTCGAGAATAACAACAATCCACTTACCTCTCTTACCATCTGGGTCCTGTGTTAGAATGTCTTTAACCACTGAATTAGGGACAAAGACAATGATGTGTGAGTGAAGGATGTATACTCTGAAGTCTTTCAATGCTTTAACCAAAGCAAAAGCTTGCTTTTCCATAATATTATACTTCAAAGGGGCATCCCTCAATGCCTTGCTAAAGAATGCAATAGGCTGCTCTTGTCCTTGTGGATTTTTCTGTAAAAGGACAGAAGCAATGGTATGTTCTGACGCAAATGAGAAGATATAAAAATATTTTGAAAAATCGGGGCTTATGAGAACCGGTGTTTTGGTTAATGCTTGTTTCACCAGCTCAAAAGATGTCTTTGCTTCCAAGGTCCATTTTATCCCTTACTCCTTCTTCAACATGTTTGTGATATTTCTAAGGAGCTCTGCCAAGTTAGGGATGAACCTTCTCAAAAAGTTAATCTTTCCAATGAAAGACTGCAACTCTTTGATATTTCGAGGATGAGAGATTTGCAATATAGCCTTAATCCTCTTTGGATCTATCTTTATACCCTCTTCTGAAATAATGTGTCCAAGAAGCTTACCTTCTTGGAGACCGAATAGTGTCTTCTTAGGGTTTAAAGATATTCCAAACCTTTTGCACTTCTCGAAAACTTTTCTTAAATGTTCTAAATGTTCTTCATATATTTTTGAAAACACAGTGACATCATCTAGATAGATAATGATGAAGAAGCCCAATTCTTCCGAGAATGCTATGTCCATGGCTCTCTGAAAGGTTGCTCCAGCGTTCATTAGACCAAAAGGCATCTTCACATACATGAAAGTGCCCCATGGAGTAGTGAAAGTTGTCTTTAATTGATCAGCAGGGTGAACTAAAATCTGATTATACCCTGAATAGTCATCAAGCAACAAAATCCTTTTAGACCCCACCACCCTTTGTAAAATGTGATCCATTTTTGGTAAAGGGTAGTTATCCTTTAACGAAGCTTTGTTTAAGTCTCTAAAGTCTATACAAAGCCTGATTTCTCTAGTCTTCTTCCTAACGGACACCAGATTAGATACCCACTCAGAATATCTAATAGGGACAATAATGCCAGCCTTGTGCATCTTCATGATTTCCTTCTTAACCAATGGCAACTGGACAAGGTTTATTCTGCGCAGTTTCTGTTTAAATGGTTTTTGGTTTTATTTAAGAGGGATTTTGTGCTGTATTATTTCAGTGTCATAGGATTTAAGATCTTCGTAACTCCATGCAAAAACATCAGAAAATTCTTTGAACAGCTCTATGTATTTGAGTTTAATGTGAGCTGGCAAAGTTTTGGACAGTTTGGTCATTTTTGGTTTTTCCTCACTACCTATATTGCACTCCTCTACTTCAGTCTCTATAGGTTCCAGTTTTTGTTTATTGGCCACATCGTTAAAATCGAACAACTCCTCTAAAGGCGTTAGACCACTCCGCAAATTTTCATATTTAGAATGCAGAGTTTGTAATTCTTTCGTTTCTAACTCTGCACTTAATTCTGTTTTGCTCCTAAGTTTGCTAGACAATAGGTTAATGTTGGCAGGTTGAGGAGACGATTCTTCTTCACCAAGAAAGTTTTCTTCACTGCAGTCTGTATCATAATCTGAATCTGAACTGTGCAGTTCGAACTCATTTCTGAATTGCATGAAGTCTTCTATTTGTTTTTCATTGTCAAACACTTGCCAATATTTTTCGTTATCAGGCACTGCCGGTCTAAATTTTATCGGAGTTGTGTTGTCTCCAGTCTCATATGGCGTTAGACATGTCCTGGCCGCAAAAGCTAAATTGTGGGTCGCAATGTTCTTTTTCCTTGGGATAAAACTCAGGTTTGACTCCTCAAATGTTGTCAAAAGATCCATGACATCATTCCGATAGGCTCTAAGTCTGGGATGATTCGCATTATACTCCCCATTGACTTGCCTAATGATTAACTCGGAATCCCCGTACACATTAATTCTTCTGGCTCCTAATTTCTTCAAGAGATGCAAGCCTAAGAGAAGGGATTCATATTCTGCTATGTTGTTGGAACACTGAAAGTTTAATTTGCATGAGATGCATTCTGTGTGGTTGTTTTCAGTGTTAGTGATCCAAACCCCTACACCAGCATTATTTCTAGTGCATGACCATCAAAATACATACTCCATAAAGGACTGTCTTCGGTTTCGTCTATTTGGCGATTGTCCTTTTTAACTATGGTGCCTTCTGACTGTTCATGATTAGCAGCACCCAATTGAATTTGTTTTGACTCCTCAAATTCTTCAATAGATAGAGGGATGATGCCAGAAACGTTAGGGGTATTTTCTGGGTTGTTAAGTCCTAAAAACAATGGACTCATAACCGGTAAATCAAAACCTATGCTTTGTTTACTAATGTTTTCACATGTGGCAAACTTTTTGGACACTTCTGCGTTATTATACTCTTTTTCCCTATCGGCCTTTAATTCTGTTAAAGTGACTTGCTCACTAGGAGTTTCATTGTTAAACATGATAAAAGAATCAAGGCCTGTATTGACAGAATATATAGGAGAGTTTCGTGGTCTGTCTTGACTTGTAACCATGTATTGCATATGAGACTCCCTGTAAAGTCTTCTGGTCTGATTGAAAACCGGGATGGTCGCATATGTCATGTCCATCTGCATAGTCCCCTGTAACTTAGCTCCCCAAGATCTTGATAAAAGCATTCCATACTTTGGGGGAACATCAGCCACAACAATGTCCATGAGTAAACATTTGGCTGGAATCTGGGCTAGGTTAACACGGAGGTCTTTGATCAATCCTAGACATTTTACTCTGTTTGAGTCAAAGGAGTATAGGTCTTTGTAGGGTCTGGTAATTTCTAAACCAAGGCTCTCCATCACAACTTTAGGCATTAAATTATGAGAAGCCCCGGAATCATGCATAGCGTTGTGTAGAATTTTGTCATGAATGTTCAAACTCACATAAAAGGGAGGAACTGGTCCTTCTTGAAACTTCCCTTCAATCTTAGGGCCAAAAATCAACTCTGGTAGGTCATCACTAAGATTAACTGTATCTCCATTCTCCTCTATATTTAAAGCCTTCAAAATTTGGTTCCTATATACATGTTGGGCAGCTAACTCAGTTAATGGAACAGAGATTTTGATCTTTAAGATTTCCTGTTCAAGGCTGAAAGGGGTTTGATTCCTTGAAGCACTTGTTTCAACCTTATTAGCTGTCACTCTATCAACAATTACAGCTTGCTGATTTGTTTTACTTGACACAACTGTTGTAGAAGGAGTACTAGCTGAAGCGTTAGTACTGCTGATGTCTTCACTCTGTTTTTCAGAATTTTGAGTGTTTTTCTCCTTATCCTTATTAGAATTAACAGCCACTATTTTGTCTTTTTGTTTGGCTGTTTTGGGTTTAGCTGCGGTGCTGCTTTGAGAGGATTTGTCAGAGGTTTTGGTGTTGGGGGCTTGTTGACTGGTCTTGCTTCTAAGGTCATATTCTCTTTGAGTTTCTATGACGACATTTTCCATGTCCTGATAATAATTTTCATTATCATCTCTTTTGTCGTCGTAAGGTGTGTAAAGACCTTGTTTATTATCATAATGAACCTCAAAGTCATCATCCTCTTCCCCAAACATGTTGATATCCTCTGGCTCTGTTATGTCTTCTGTTTCTTCAACCTCACTTACATATTTTTGATGAAAGGGAGGGGTGATCTGTTGATCATCTTCCCTGGGTCTGTTTGGAGGTTGGTTCCTTCTAACATTCTGATTCTGGTTCCTATTTTGAGGAGCAGTTTGATTTTGATTTGCTTGTGCTCTCTTAATTATGCTCATCTCTTTCATCATTTCTTCCATCATTCTCTCAATTTTTGAGTTGGAAGTAGAAGGTGTGGATTCCTCTCTAAAAGATACTCTCTTCTCCGCTTTCATCCTCGCTCTCTTCTCCATAAGGTTAACTTCCACAGAAAGAGCACCTCTTTGCATATCTTCAAGGGTTGCAAAAACTCTTTCTCTGAGTGAATAGGTCATGTCTAGATCAAACCCTTCAGGAAATTTGTTTAAAGCTAAGCCCTGAGGAGGTTTTAGTTCAGGGGAAAGTGCATTATAGACGCTGTTAAATCTGGTACAATAAGATTGTACACTTTCCCCAGGGTTCCTATGGAGATTGTTATAGTCAGCAAGGACTTGGAGAGGATTATTTCTCACTTCCCATTTGTTTAAGAGTGTTTGATGGAAGGCTTGGAGATCGTTAATACTATGGGGGGTTAAACCTTTAAACCATTTTCTTGCTTCTCCCCCCAAACTTTGAGCAAATAGTCTCAACTTGACAGAATCATCATCAATTTCGTTTTTGTCAAAGTAGTCATTCATCTTTTCCACATGTTGAGATGCTGTTATAGTATTACTAGCATCATATAATGGAATTTTGGACTGATAGTCCTGTGGAAGATTGGCTAATGGTACAGGAAGGACTAAGGGAGCATACCATGTTGCCATGGCAGGAGGTGGAGGTGGATTTACAGAAGGAAAAGTGGGCTGAGGTGAAGTGGTTTGAACAGTGGATGTAGGGTGAGTAGAAGTGGATGGACCAGGAGTAGACTGTTGAGATGATCTTGGATGAGAGACACCTAAATTGTGAAGGAAATGTAAATCAGGAGGTGTTGTTTCCCTGTTACCAGGATGTTCACTTGTTTCGGGAGATGAAAGTGAAGATTCAGAGTCTAACTGGATTATATCATCAAATGACCTAGTCCTAAATGGGTTCACTAAGTCAGTTTGTGATTGTTGCAGAGCTGAAAGATTTTCAGGGACTGATTTAGCTCTCAAGGGTGATATGAAAACAGTTAATAATTTAACCTTAGGAGACTTCCAAAGGATACTTTCTGGATTATCAACTATCTCAGGTGGGTTAGGGTCTGGGTGGGCTCTAGTGTGAATCTTTTTAGAAGCCACTATGCTATGTTGTTTAGACCTAAAACAAGAAAAGTTCAACCGGATATGACAATCTTGGAGAGGTTAACCAATCTGTTTTTACAATTTTAAATCCCACAGTCCTCTAACTGAGTTTGAATGATTTTATAATGATAAGGATTCTTCCCAGTGGAGTCTTAAGGTCTGCTAGGATTTTGGAGTCGCCAAGTGGAAATTTTTAGCTCCTTTCAGAGGTAAAAGGTCTTATGGTCCACCACCATGTTTATTTAATTCCAATCTGAAATATTTTTAGGTTTTTCTAAGTTATTTTTCAGTTTTGTGGTTGTTAAGAATATCCTAACTTCGTTTCAAAACTTAGCTAAGGTTGCGAGACAAAGGCAGTCTACTCTTATGGCTAAGCCAGCTGATTTTTCAAGGTTTAGATGAAGTCTTAAGAGAAACCTAGGGTTTACCTAGTTTGTCACTGATTCAAACAAGTTCTATCATGATTACCTATAATAGGCAGTGCTTGAAAAGGCTGCTTTTTACTCTGGTTAATAAAGCAAATGCTCTATGAACCAAATCTTTGACGTCGTATGATTATCTTTAAATGAAAATGATTCTGGGTTCGATGTCCCCAGCGGAGTCGCCAGAAATGTTAGGTCTCTGTAATTTATTAGCAAGATTGGGAGAGTCCAATCACAGAGTTAACATCATTTCAACCAACTTTAAGATTCTAGGATCTAGCCCTCCTGAATCCGGAGAGGGATCTCTCCAATATGTACAAAGATGGATATTGTCTTTGAAAAGCTTAAGGTAATGATATTAGGCTAGTTATGAAGGCCAAAGGTTTTTTTTTGTTTTGGATGGTTGAGCATGAAATGTTACTTGAGGGGAAAGTCCTAAGTGCAAAAAGTTTCAAAAGTGAGAAGTTGCAAGCAAATAGAACAGATTTGGCAGACAGATAGATATAACGCTGGTTTTTAGTCCATTGGGCTATGGAGTTATATCTGGGCTTTAATTGAACAACAACATCAAGTGTGATCCTAGGGGCAAGTTATCTATACCACAAGATTATTGAGATTAAAATGATGAAATGGAAACATTAAAATGTTGGAGGGGTGGAAACTGATAATAATTTCTCAAAGGATTTATAGTCAGTCCAAACAAGAAAAGCCTTTTAAGTAACTATTTTAAAACCAACCAAGGACAAGGCTAACCATAGACTTCTTGGGCAAGTTCTTATTAAAGCAGCTTAATTGAAAAACAATCCAATAATCCACATAATTACCTTCAGAAAGTATGAAAACACATAAGAAAAACAGAGTGTAACTTAAGATCAGATAAAGTACTTTTAAACCTAGTCTGCTTTCAGTCAACACCAAGGGAAACTTTCAGAATCTGCCTTTGGAGAAAAGAATCTAGGAATCGGGGCAAACCATATCTTCTCTAGTCTAATCTTTAATAGCAAATAATGGAAATAACATTCGAGAACAATGTTTGAGCAAACAGAAGGACGAGGGAACGCCAACATTCCTAAATGTTTAAACTGTATTGAATCATTCTTAAATAAACAAATCTGAAGAAAACATTAAGATAAAGATTTCTCAGCCAGAGAAGGTTACTGCTATACAGAAAATCCTAACCCTGTTTAAACTGTTCTTTACAGAGGGAAAATGAACGATATGGCATACATAGAAGGAAAACGATTAACAAAGAAAGAAGCACTTCACCAATGATAAAGACCAGGATCCCAAGAAATAGCTTTTATATTGATGTCAAACTAGTTACAATCTTCAAGTCCAATGTTTCAGTTCAGCAATCATCTTCACTATTCAACCTAACTACTCTAGCACAAACAGAGCTTCAAGGGCCATTGAACACTATGTACAAATAGAAGTCTCGAGCTCAAGTGTATTTCAAAGTTCTGCAACCAACAACTCCTCATCTTCTGTAGAAGTACTTATAGGAAGATGAGGAGGTGATATTTTAACAAAATATCTCAAGGACAGTTAATGTAGAGTGAAGACTTCTCGGCCCTTTGAGAGGCTCGAGGGAAAAATTTACAGGTGGATCACTACATTAACTGTTTCACAATAAATATCAAAGCTTGGTGGAAGCTTTGTTTGACTTTGAGACTCTGTGTATGTTTTGGAGTAACTCTGCAGATATTTATTCATTGGTTTCCTTGCAGAAATAACTTCTTGGCGATTCTGGAGGCAGATATTTCTTTGAGCAATAACTTCGGCCTCTATTCTGAATGGTTTGAGGCGACAGGTGGCTCTTTGGTAGCTGAGGAATCAATTTGCCTCAAGTTGTGGCGGTGGAGGCTTTCTGTCTGATAAAACACTTTAGGTTTTCTTTAAACTATGTTTTGAGTCGGGGATTAGGCTTTTGATAATTGTCTTAGCCGTAATCCCCGTAATACTGTCTTCAATCTTCTTCTGCTGTGCTTTATTCTCAAAACTGATACTCTTTAACTGTTCTTTCGAATAAAACAGTGTCTTGTCGATGTGCAGGGCCGCGCTGGGCTTTTTGGCATCAATGCTCATGAAACATTGACAAATCATTGAATCCAACCATGTGAATGGTTCCTTTTAGTAGCTTCGAAGGCGCAGGAAACGTCTTTCCCAACCCTCGGCTTTCTTTGTGATACAACAGAAAACCATTGAAAACACCTGCATAAAACAAAAAACAATTAAGAAATCCTGCGAAATGGGTTAGACTGCTTCAGAAGGCAGGAGAGGAGCGTAGCCGTCGGATGAAGGCAACCAACGGTGGAGATCTACATAGAAAGGCAAAAAGGATAGCGGGAGAAGAATAAGGAGGAGCAGTTTTGGACCGTCCGATCTGGACACGTGGACGGTCCAGATCTAATCAGAGGGTCTCAATCGGGGGTGGCAGAAAAGGGGATGCGATTGAAAATTCCAGTGCGATTAAGCGCTGGCCGTTGATCTGTAGATCAGATCGACGGCGGAAAACGAATCAGCGGGTTTTCAAATGGCGGTAAGACTTGCGATCGGAGGGAATAAGGACCGTTGGATAGGCGGGAAATGGACGGCCCAGATTTAATCGGAGGATCGCAATCGGGGAGGTCACAAAACAACATGCGATTGAGCCCTTTGCGATTGAGCGCTGGTCGTTGATCTGAGGACCAGATCGACGGCGGGGAATGAATCGGAGGTAATTGCAAGGGGGTGAAACATTGCGATGCGATTTTGCGCGGACCGTTGGATCAAGGATTAGACCAACGATCAAGAATAAATCGGAGGGAGAGCAGGATCGGAAGATCGGAGGTATGGACTGCGACTGATCGAAGGGCACACTTGAAGCATTGCGATTGAGAGTTTGCAATGCGATTGAGCGCAGGCCGTTGGATCAAAGGACTAGATCAATGGTCAGGATTGCTACGACCTACGCACCGGCGGAAAAAAACCTTAAACACATGAAAACCAAAGTTTTTTGCGAATAAAACAAGTTTAACGGATTTGGCGGAAAATATATAGGTAAAGGAAAAAGGTGCCCGATTGCGGGGCCGGGGGTTTTCACGGAATGTAATATGCCCGGGAGTTATAAAGACAAGGGCTAATCGCAATCGGGCCATTGAGCCTGGTCTTTCCGATCAACCCATTTGTATTGTTTCTGATTGCGATTGCGCGATCGGCTCTTTTCAATCAACCCATTTATATTCAGCACATGGTTTTAAGTTTTAACTTAGAACTTTCGGAAAGTGGGTTTTTGGGTTTACAAAGGAAAATGAGATTTGTAATGGTTCAAAGTCATGCACCCTTTGGATATTTGCGATGCGATTAGCGCCGAAAGCTTTGGCGTTTGGTTTTAACACATGGGCATGTGGGGGGAACTGGTTTAGGACTTAGCCCAAGGGGCTTAGGTCCATAGTAATAAAACTTTGATTTTTATGAGAAATTTTCAAGGATTTTAATGGATTTGGGGGTTCCGAAATAGTTAAAAAGTGAGTTTTTAACTATGAAAGGGGGAAATTTTCATAAATGGAAAGAAGAGGACTTATGAAAACAAGGTAGTTTTGATGGAGAAAAAGGGGAGCAGATGAAAGGTTTTGAGAAGAGGAGAAATGGCGATCTTTCAGCAGTCTTTCAGTTGGAGTCAGCAGAAATTCCTAAGTATAAAAAATGGGACAGCAAATGGGGATTTTGGACAGAGGCATGAGGCCTTAAAGAGACTTCAAGAGCCAACAATTTTTTAGTGATAAAATTTGTTCCTTGGAGGCTCAAAAAAGATCTTAGCCACCTTTTGGTATAAAAAAATATTATAGGTGGCTAACAGTGGCTCCACTTGGGGATGGTGCCTTCTTGAAGGCATCAAGAATTCAGACTTGATTTCTGGGAGGCTGATTAGTTGCCTCATTCATTGGGCTGTCCTCCTGTGATTGAATAATCTTCTCTAAAAACATATTTGGCAGCCATGAAAACAATGGACCTTTATCAACAAGCTTGCTACCTACCCAATCCTACGGATCTAGCATTTTTTCCTCATCAGAGTGCACTTGGATTGGCAAACTCTATTCACAACATTTTATTCTTTTGAAAGCAGGAAATCTAATCTACTTCTACTCCTTATTTCTCCCTGAACTCAGATTAAACAGTTGAGCTCAGATATTTCTCTACCTAGTCTATTGTCTGTTGGGATTAAACGGTCCAACAAACTTTCATTCTCTAAATTCTACAACAGAAATTTAAAAATAGTCAAGTCAAGATTGAGCTGTTTGACTTGCTATGATCTATGGCATAAGAACAAGCTGCACATAGATTTTTATTTACAGAAAATGAAATCAAAATGGAAGGCTTAAGATCTGAAAGTTTCTCATTATGGCCTTCTTTTTCTTTACAGCTCTGTTTTTAATTTTGTTTTGAGCTGTCTCTTTCTTGATATCTGATTCAGATTTTGGGCAAATAAGAACTAGTTTTTCTCTTTTATGACTCAGAAAAATAAAACAGTTTTGAGTCATCTCTCTTTGGAAACTTTGGTTCAGATTTTGAACATGTTTGAACCTTTAATTTCTATCCTAATCTATCTACTGATAAGCCAAGATTAAACAGTTTGGAAAATCAAATTCACTACCCTATCAGCAGAAAATTGAAAGCTAATTAGTCAAGATTAAACAGTTTGACTAACTAGAAGTGTGATTTGCAGGAGTGGCATTTAAGCTTGCACACTTTCAGATTTATTTCTCTTTTTGGCATGGGGCTGTGCCTTTCTTGTTTTTCATTTCTACCCTCTTTTCTTTCTTTCTTTGTTTTTGTATTTTTTGATTTTTCATAACTTTGAATGCAATGGTGGATGAAATATTTATAATGAAAAAAAAAAAAAAAAAGGCTTAAAAATATATCATGAATCAAGAGAAGTAATGCTTGAGCATCCTGCCATTGACAGGACCCCCAAACAAATCTGTTCCATCCAGCTCTTGTAAGAAGAATGCATTGTTTCCAGCAACTGAATGAATAGAGTAAGGGCCAAGCCATAGATTGTCAAATTTACCATGCTTTCCCTTGTCTTCTCTCTTTGAGTCCCACTTTAAAACTTTGTCCCCAATCTTGAAATTGATGGCCTTTGTTCTTTTGTCAAAAAGCTTCTTAATGATGTCCTGTTTCTGCAATGTTTTGTTATACACTTCCTCTCTGATTTGCTGAAGATGAATGGTCTGATTTATTCTTCTGATCATGTCATTATCTTCAGTCTGCAATTCTTGGATAAACTTCATAACTCGTACACCAAGGCTATTAGGAAAGATTGCATCTGTACCATACACAAGCTGAAAAGGTGACATACCAATAGATTTCTTCAAATTTAATCTGTCAGCCCAAAGTGCATGGACTAGCTTTGTGTGCCAAGAATTTTTATTGTCCTCCAACAGTTTCTTGATTATGTTCACTAAGCTTTTATTGGAAGATTCTGCAAGTCCATTACCTTGAGGGTAATAGGTTGTGGAATGCCCTAGTGTTATCTGGTATTTATGACAGAAGTCAACCATTTTCTTTGATCCAAACGCTACAGCATTATCTGTGATGATCTTGGTAGGACAGCCAAATCTGGAGAGGATATTGGTTTCTATGAACTTTATAATAACTGAATCATTGGCTTGCCTACAAGGAATGGCTTCTATCCATTTAGTGAAATAGTCTGTGGCAGTAAGGATCCATCTATGTTGGGCAAAAGATGAGGGATGGATTTCACCTATGAAGTCAAGTCCCCACTGTTGAAAAGGAGCTTCAACAGTGATTGGATGCAGAGGAAGGGGTAATAATTTTCTCTTGCCCTCAAACAATTGGCATTTATGGCAAGTAGTTGTCATTTTGTGAACATCGGGAAAAAGGGTGGGCCAATAGAAACCAGCCCTCAAAATTTTGTTGGCTGTTGACTTCCAGTACAAATGGCCTCCACACTCTCCTTCATGAAATTCCTGCTTAACCTTCTCTGCATCAAACTCAGGCAAACATTTAAGCAATATACCACTAGCATTTTTTCAATAAAGACACCTATCTACAATGCAATAGTTTACTGCTTTCAGTTTTAAGAACCTTGCCTTTGTTTTCGACAAACCAGGAGGTGTATTTAAATTAAGCAAAACATAAACGATATCAGCATACCAAGGAGAATTCATAAAATGGTTTCCAATAATGGGAGTTGAGAATTCTTCTTGGCTGTCCAAAGCATTAATCATATTAATATCAAGAACTTCAAAATTGGATTCAGCCATTAATCTAGCTAGACCTTGGCCTTTGATGAGTTTAGTGGGTTTTATCTCTAAATCATATTCGAGAATAATAGCAATCCACTTACCTCTCTTACCATCTGGGTCCTGTGTTAGAATGTCTTTAACAACCGAATTAGGGACAAAGGCAATGATGTGTGAGTGAAGGATGTATACTCTGCAGTATTTCAGTGCTTTAACCAAAGAAAAATCTTGCTTTTCCATAATATTATACTTCAAAGAGGCATCCCTCAATGCCTTGCTAAAGAATGCAATAGGCTGCTCTTGTCCTTGTGGATTTTTCTGTAAAAGGACAACAGCAATGGTATGTTCTGATGCAAACGAGAAGATATAAAAATATTTTGAAAAATCAGGGCTTATGAGAACCGGTGTTTTGGTTAATGCTTGTTTCACCAGCTCAAAAGATGTCTTTGCTTCCAAGGTCCATTTTATCCCTTGCTCCTTCTTCAACATGTTTGTGATATTTCTAAGGAGCTCTGCCAAATTAGGGATGAACCTTCTTAAAAAGTTAATCTTTCCAATGAAAGACTGCAACTCTTTGATATTTCGAGGATGAGAAATTTGCAATATAGCCTCAATCCTCTTTGGATCTATCTTTATACCCTCTTCTGAAATAATGTGTCCAAGAAGCTTACCTTCTTGGAGACCAAATAGTGTCTTCTTAGGGTTTAAAGATATTCCAAACCTTTTGCACTTCTCGAAAAATTTTCTTAAATGTTCTAAATGTTCTTCATCTGTTTTTGAAAACACAGTGACATCATCTAGATAGATAATGATGAAGAAGCCCAATTCTTCCAAGAATGCTATGTCCATGGCTCTCTGAAAGGTTGCTCCAGCGTTCATTAGACCAAAAGGCATCTTCACATACATGAAAGTGCCCCATGGAGTAGTGAAAGTTGTCTTTAATTGATCAGCAGGGTGAACTAAAATCTGATTATACCTTGAATAGCCATCAAGCAACGAAATCCTTTTAGACCCCACCACCCTTTGTAAAATGTGATCCATTTTTGGTAAAGGGTAGTTATCCTTTAACGAAGCTTTGTTTAAGTCTCTAAAGTCTATACAAAGCCTGATTTCTCCAGTCTTCTTCCTAACGGACACCAGATTAGATACCCACTCAAAATATCTAATAGGGACAATAATGCCAGCATCATGCATCTTCATGATTTCCTTCTTAACCAATGGCAACTGGACAGGGTTTATTCTGCGCAGTTTCTGTTTGAATGGTTTTTGGTTTTCTTTAAGAGGGATTTTGTGCTGTATTATTTCAGTGTTATAGGATTTGAGATCTTCGTAACTCCAAGCAAAAACATCAGAAAATTCTTTGAACAGCTCTAAGTATTTGAGTTTAATGTGAGCTGGCAAAGTTTTGGACAGCTTGATCATTTTCGGTTTTTCCTCACTGCCTATATTGCACTCCTCTACTTCAGTCTCTACAGGTTCCAGTTTTGGTTTATTGGCCACATCGTTAAAATCGAACAACTCCTCTAAAGGCGTTAGACCACTTGGCAAATTTTCATCTTTAGAATGTAGAGTTTGTAATTCTTCCGTTTCTAACTCTGCACTTAATTCTGTTTTGCTCCTAAGTTTGCTAGACAATAGGTTAATATTGGCAGGTTGAGGAGACGATTCTTCTTCACCAAGAAAGTTTTCTTCACCGCAGTATGTATCATAATCTGAATCTGAACTGTGCAGTTCGAACTCATTTCTGAATTGCATGAAGTCTTCTATTTGTTTGTCATTGTTAAACACTTGCCAATATTTTTCGTTATCAGGCACTGCCGGTCTAAATTTTATCGGAGTTGTGTTGTCTCCAGTCTCATATGGCATTAGACATGTCCTGGCCGCAAAAGCTAAATTGTGGGCCATAATGTTCTTTTTCCTTGGGATGAACCTCAGGTTTGACTCCTCAAATGTTTTCAACAGATCCATGACATCATTCCGATAGGCTCTAAGTCTGGGATGATTCGCATTATACTCCCCATTGACTTGCCTAATGATTAACTCAGAATCCCCGTACACATTAATTCTTCTGGCTCCTAATTTCTTCAAGAGATGCAAGCCTAAGAGAAGGGATTCATATTTTGCTATGTTGTTGGAACACTGAAAGTTTAATTTGCATGAGATGCATTCTGTGTGGTTGTTTTCAGTGTTAATGATCCAAACCCCTGCACCAACATTATTTCTAGTGCATGACCCATCAAAATACATACTCCATAAAGGACTGTCTTTGGTTTCGTCTATTTGGCGATTGTCCTTTTTAACTATGGTGCCTTCTGACTGTTCATGATTAGCAGCACCCAATTGAATTTGTTTTGACTCCTCAAATTCTTCAATAGATCGAGGGATGATGCCATAAACGTTAGGGGTATTTTCTGGGTTGTTAAGTCCTAAAAACAATGGACTCATAACCGCTAAATCAGGACCTATGCTTTGTTTACTAATGTTTTCACATGTGGCAAACTGTTTGGACACTTCTGCGTTATTATACTCTTCTTCCCTGTCGGCCTTTAATTCTGTTAAAGTGACTTACTCACTAGGAGTTTCATTGTTAAACATGATAAAAGAATCAAGGCCTGTATTGACAGAATATATAGGAGAGTTTCGTGGTCTGTCTTGACTTGTAACCGTGTATTGCATATGAGACTCCCTGTAAAGTCTTCTGGTCTAATTGAAAACCGGGATGGTCGCATATGTCATGTCCATCTGCATAGTCCCCTGTAACTTAGCTCCCCAGGATCTTGATAATAGCATTCCATACTTTGGGGGGACATCGGCCACAACAATGTCCATGAGTAAACATTTGGCTGGAATCTGGGCTAGGTTAACACAGAGGTCTTTGATCAATCCTAGACATTTTACTCTATTTGAGTCAAAGGAGTATAGGTCTTTGTAGGGTCTGGTAATTTCTAAACCAAGGCTCTCCATCACGGCTTTAGGCATTAAATTATGAGAAGCCCCGGAATCATGCATAGCGTTGTGTAGAATTTTGTCATGAATGTTCAAACTCACATAAAAGGGAGGAACTGGTCCTTCTTGAAACTTCCCTTCAATCTTAGGGCAAAAAATCAACTCTGGTAGGTCGTCACTAAGATTAACTGTATCTCCATTCTCCTCTATATTTAAAGCCTTCAAAATTTGGTTCCTATATACATGTTGGGCAGCTAACTCAGTTAATGGAACAGAGATTTTGATCTTTAAGATTTCCTGTTCCAGGCTGAAAGGGGTTTGATTCTTTGAAGCACTTATTTCAACCTTATTAGTTGTCACTCTATCAACAATTACAGCTTGCTGATTTGTTTTACTTGACACAACTGTTGTAGAAGGAGTACTAGCTGAAGTGTTAGTAATGCTGATGTATTCACTCTGTTTTTTAGAATTTTGAGTGTTTTTCTCCTTATCCTTATCAGAATTAACAACCACTGTTTTGTCTTTTTGTTTGGCTATTTTGGGTTTGGCTGCGGTGCTGCTTTGAGAGGATTTGTCAGAGGTTTTGGTGTTGGGGGCTTGTTGACTGGTCTTGCTTCTAATCAGCGGGTTTTGAAATGGCGGTAAGACTTGCGATCGGAGGGAATAAGGACCGTTGGATAGGCGGGAAATGGACGGCCCAGATTTAATCGGAGGATCTCAATCGGGGAGGTCACAAAACAACATGCGATTGAAACTTTGCGATTGAGCCCTTTGCGATTGAGCGCTGGTTGTTGATGTGAGGACCAGATCGACGGCAGGGAATGAATCGGAGGTAATTGCAAGGGTGAAACGTTGCGATGCGATTTTGCGCGGACCGTTGGATCAAGGATTAGATCAACGGTCAAGAATAAATCGGAGGGAGAGCATGATCGGACGATCGGAGGTATGAACTGCGATTGATCGGAGGGCACACTTGAAGCATTGCGATTGAGAGTTTGCGATGCGATTGAGTGCAGGCCGTTGGATCAAAGGACTAGATCAACGGTCAGGATTGCTACGACCTACGCACCGGCGGAAAAAACCCTTAAACACATGAAAACCAAAGTTTTTTGCGAATAAAACAAGTTTAACGGATTGGGCAAAAAATATATAGGTAAAGGAAAAAGGCGCCCGATTGCGGGGCCGGGGGTTTTCACGGAATGTAATATGCCCGGGAGTTATAAAGACAAGGGCTAATCGCAATCGGGCCATTGAGCCTAGTCTTTCCGATCAACCCATTTGTATTGTTTCCGATTGCGATTGCGCGATCGGCTCTTTTCAATCAACCCATTTATATTCAGCACATGGTTTTAAGTTTTAACTTAGAACTTTCGGAAAGTGGGTTTTTGGGTTTACAAAGGAAAATGTGCTTTGTAATGGTTCAAAGTTATGCACCCTTTGGATATTTGCGATGCGATTAGCACAGAAAGCTTTGGCGTTTGGTTTTAACACATGGGCATGTGGGGGGAAGTGGTTTAGGACTTAGCCCAAGGGGCTTAGGTCCATAGTAATAAAACTTTGATTTTTATGAGAAATTTTCAAGGATTTTAATGGATTTGGGGGTTCCGAAATAGTTAAAAATGGATTTTTTAACTATGAAAGGGGAAATTTTCATAAATGGAAAGAAGAGGACTTATGAAAACAAGGTAATTTTGATGGAGAAAAAGGGGAGCAGATGAAAGGTTTTGAGAAGAGGAGAAATGGCGATCTTTCAGCAGTCTTTCAGTTGGAGTCAGCAGAAATTCCTGAGTATAAAAAATGGGACAGCAAATGGGGATTTTGGACAGAGGCATGAGGCCTTAAAGAGACTTCAAGAGCCAACAATTTTTTAGTGATAAAATTTGTTCCTTGGAGGCTCAAAAAAGATCTTAGCCACCTTTTGGTATAACAAAATATTATAGGTGGCTAACATATCCTATGACCATGTTGACATCAGTCAAGCCATCATAATGTGGTAAGTCATGTACCTTAGATGTTATACATCGCAAATATCGTGTCACAGGATTACAGCGCAACACATACACCTCATGCAGTCAGTTTTGCAAGTTTTATAGTTCTTCATCAGAGTCTGAAAAGAAAGAAATATCTTTCTCCCACTTAAGATTCCCATCCATTGTTGGATTAATACTGTCTTCACCATGCAAAGTTAACTAATAGATTTGATCAATCTCATCCTCAGTGTGCATTGGTTCAGTATACATTTGGCCTTCTGCAAGATCTAGAGGAATGATTACCCTAACTTCATTGCTCTCAAATTCCATTCTTCTTTTCTTTAGATTTATAACACCGTCCATGTCAATAGACCAATCCAATCCTAGTAGTGTAGGATAAGGATCAATATCATCTACAATTTTGATGACCTCAAAGTCTACCATCACCTTAACACCTTCTATATTGACCACAAATTTTGACAACCTTCCAAAAGGAATGATATTCTATTGATTAGCCATGCGCAGTTGGATAGTATACCATTCCAACTTTGGCTCTCCCATGCGCTGGCAGGTTTGTTTAGGTGGAACATTAGCATCTGATCCCAAAACCCAAATAACATGGTCCATTTCATAAGCGCCAATCTGCGCGGTCAGGCACATCTTTCTACCCGTTCTCTTCTTATTATTGTAAATTTTTTGGACTACGCGATGTTCTATCATGGGTTGTTCTTTCTCTGTACAAGTATATATCAATGCCTATATATTTTCAACAGCCTTATTGTTGCGCAACAACTTTATGCATGGTTGTAGAAATGGTTTGATCTCCTCTTCTCCTCCTACTCCCTTCAATGTTCTACCAAATGTTGACACACTTCCTTCTACAAATTATTTTCGAGCTTCAATAAAGGTTTCTTTGGCGTGCTGAAGATCAAAGCCTTCTTTATTTTCAGGAGCTTTGCGGATCCATACATCAGAGGCTAGTTGCTTTCACTTGTCTTCATTGGTGGCTACACTGCTCCTGGCTACCACATTCACACTAGGATCTTCCTCTAGGGTTTTACCACAAACCATTTGAATATTTTGTGTTAAGGTATTCCTTTCCTACATTTTAGAAATCAAGACAGGAAGATATTCTATAACATGATAAAATTTTCTGCAATACCTACAGGACTGTCGCGTTGGATTCAGACAGTCGCGCGCATAATGACCATCATCACCACAATTATAGCATATCACTTGTCCTATTCCTTGACCAGCTGATCCACCTCCTCAGCCTCTTCCTCTACCTTGGAATCCTTCACACCCAGAAGAGGATGCTAGTGATGTAGGCTCAACCTGCATTCGATATATCTTCGCTTTATCCAACATCATATCATAGGTACGACAATGTTTCTCATCATACCCTAATGACTAACAAAACTTGCAAGATAGCTACTTTAAATCAGGTTGATACATTCTAATCCTTGGGTAAGAATCTGTGTCACGTAGTCCAAAAATTTGACATATAGTACACTACATAGGATGCTTCAGTGGACTAGGCCCTCCAGCATTCAGATAGTTGTTAAAAACAGGACACTAATCTTTATGGTGCCTAGAAGCTTTTCATTTTATGCACCAAACCTCTGCCTAGGCCTCCTTGCCTTTGTTTTGGCACAAAATTTGAATTTATAGATGCATTTCTTCCATCTGACTCTGAATCTGTTGAGTTCCTAGCGCAACAAGTGTTGGGGTAGCTTCCAACTTCATTGCAACCTCCACAACCTCAGCCTGTGTAGTAATCATTTTCTGACCCAAGGGTCGGCGTAGATGTAGAAGAAACATAGCAATGAACCATTCCTTATGCTGAGTATCATCAATAAAAAATCCACCATCTCTAATTGTGCGCTTCAGCCTTTGATCATCTTCCTATACAAATTCATTAGGTTCCAGACGAATATCTTTCATTTTTGTTACCATCTGCGCTTATGACTTAGGATTTTTAAACTTCTCTTTTAGGGCATCTTTTATTTCATCGAAAGTTGCATTAGGGTTTACTTGCACATACCTAATGTACCAGTCTAATGTGCGATCTTGAAATGCAGTAACCAGTTGTGCCTTTCTAATATCAATATTGTTCACTTGTTGAGCCTACCATACGGCCTCAGTTACAAACCAAAAGTGTTCAGTATCCTCATTACCAATGCCTCTGAAATTAGGAAAATTTTAATGCAACCATATCTACTGTAGGGGGAGGTGGAGATGGTTTGCGCGGCGGAGTAGGTGATCTGCAATGTGAGATCAAAAGTGGAATGGAGGGAGTGGGAAACAGATTCAAGGGTTTCTGATATGAAGATATTTCTTCTTTAGAGTCACTTGAGCTAGCAATTTATGGTTCAGGTTCACTATTAGATCTAGGCTTCAGAGGGCTATAAAGGAATTTTTCAGAGTCTTCATGGTAAATTCTTCTACTGCGCGTAACTGAACTCTTTTGATGCATTCAAGTAGTATGTTTTCACAAACAACCCTTTTCACACAATAGAATTTTCAGTAATAATTTCAATGAGTGTGGTAACTTACCTCTAGAGCCTTTGAAAAATCTTCTTTCTACTTCGGAATATGACACAAATTGGTCAATGGAAAATTCAGTCACAAATCCTCCCAAGAGGCGATTGATCCAATGTTCTATCGCGTGAGTGATCTTATTGTCAAACTTCTCTACTTGTTGGATCAATTTAGGAGTCCACTGAATGACTATGTCGTCTTTTATGTAGTGATGGAAGTTAGCTAAGCGCGACAACCACTCCTGTCGTTCACACGCAAAGGAACAAAAGAAAATCTAATGCACTTCTGTATAAATATACTTATGTACCCATTGTCCATCAGATGATTTAGTACTTTTATTTTCTTGCATCACAAATTCAAGGATATTTCTATCTGGCCAGTCTTGTAATTCGTTGTGCGAAGGATGCCACAACATCAAATCTCCCTCAAAATTATGATCCCGGTCCCGAAAACGGAACCATTTGGTTTCTTGAGGGGTCCTGACCCAGGTTCAGATTTTATGGATAAACCAACAAACCCTCTAGCTATTGGCCCTTTCTGCAATGATCTTCTTGCACATACCAAAGTCTCACCCAAAGTAGTATGGGGGGGTGGTGGAACCAAGTTTCCGCACCCTGAGAGAGAATTTAATGAAATGGTCCTTAGAAAAAACCAACGTAAAGTTATACATATGCGTGCAACAGTTTATAACAGAATCACAAAGACTGCACAGCTATCCACAAAATAACACGAAACATTGTTCGCTTTAGCGTAGATAAACCATACCCAAATCTAGATCTTAATCAACAGAAGCACTTAATAGATGTCTTAATCATCAATAACCATGCATAATCAGATCAGATAACTTGTAAAAGAGAGTTGAAAAATAAATGGGTACAGAGCTTGTAGGAAGAAGATGAAGGAAAAAAGATGTACATGGACACAATTGTTGTAAAGGGGTTTTCATAGAAGAAAGATATATAGTTTGATGAAATATTTTCTCCTATTGTCCAAATGACTTCAATTACTATTTTACGTTTAGTGGTGGTATAAGATTCACACATTTAACAATTAGATGTGTAAAATACTTTTTTCCATGGGAACTGGGAGGAAGATATTTATATGCAACAACCATAGGATATGAGGTCAAGGGGAAGGAAAAATTAGAATGCAGACTGAAGAAGAGCTTCTAAATTTTAAAGAAAACTCCAAGGTAGTGATATTTGAAGCTTGATAGGTTTACAATAGAACAAGGTTATAATATATGTTAGTCTGGCCACTATATTTATTTTAGGAGACTAGATAATGGAAACTATACTATCTTGTTATTTTATGTAGACGACATGCTTGTTGTGGGTTCCAACATGAAAGATATATATGTGGTCCAAATAAAATTAGCTAATTCAATTTCTATCAAGGGTTTAGGTGTGAAAAAGAAAATCCTTGGCAAGAGAATAACAAGAGATGGGAAAAATCACAAATTAACATTGTCTTAGAGTCTTAGTGTTGGCATGTTGGCATTGATCTAAACCAAGTATTGATGGCATGCTTATGCATGGTCTTGATGAGTTGATTATTTTAAGTGGTTAAACTAATGATTTGGTGATAGAATTGATCCTCTATAGTAAAATGAGCATGGTGTTGAAGCTGGCGGTGGATCTGGGTAGTGAATCCTTGAGTTTTCTATGATTTCGATTGCTACGGCCTTGCCACTGTCAACCAACACCACTACTAGACTACCACAATATTCCCTCTTTTTTCCCGCAACAATCTGCCTAGGCTTCCCAGCATATTCCCACAATGTTGTCAGTAGGATTGGAAAGAAAATACCACATGATTAATCCATCAAATTTCCCATGGTTTTAGCTGCGATTGAAGCATATTGACATGGTATTAAATGTATAAATGACTTGGTCATGATTAACAATTGATTTGGTCTCAAAATGAGTATGAACACATTGATGATCTTGTATTGGTGTTAATGGTTGATTTGGGTCCACGTAATGGATGAGTGTATAGTGGATTGATCTGGTCATTTAAGTAGTTGGTAAGTTGTTGTTTGGAATTAATGTTGATTTTGTTAGTGCATTGTCTTAACTTGATTTGGTGTTTGAAAATATGCTTAAAATTTCTATTATTATGGATGGAAATGGATCGTGTTTAATGGTTTATTATCATGGCATGGATCTATTTCGATTTGGCTAGCAGTAAATAAGTTTAAATAAAAATGCAATGGATCAATCAAGGGTTGGTTAGGTTAAAAGAACTTGCGCAGAATTTTGGCCAGCAACATTTTGATACTGATGGAAGATTCAAGTTTGTAATAAATTATTGTAGAGACTTTCTCGATGGAAGTACGAGGTTAGAGTGGGTGCGCAGATTAACCTGCTCAATGGAATTCCAAGGCTGGATGCATAAGATTAGAATGATGAATTTTGTATACAAGTGTTGGTGTACATGAATAGAGCGAAAGCATTGTTGGGTATGTGTTATATTCTTTCCACGACTAGCCCCATGCACTGTACATTGTGCCGGGCGTAGCAGGGGGGTCACAAGGGAGGAGGAAGCTCCCACTCATGTTTTTTGCATGATTTTGCACATGGTTTTTGGGGTACGATGGTTTTCGGCCCCTGGTATTTTGTAGATCCGGTCAAGGGAACTACGGTTATGTTCTAATCTAGGGTTAATGGATTTGGGTTTATGTATGCTTCGGCATGTATATATATGTGTCGTAACACTAAAAGGAATATAATGAAAAATCAAGTTGGTCGTCCCGATTTGGGATCCAGGGGAAAATCTCTCTGTTTATTTGTTTTATGTTTTATGCTCTCGCTATTGTTTATTTTCTGTTATAATATTCGTGTGTAGATAATTTCTGTTCAGGGTTAAAACCTACATTTGGTATCAGAGCCAGGTTTCAGCTTCAAGGGGACACCTTTGCTGCTGAGGGTTTTTTGCTCGGGCCTGAGGTAGACCCTGTTCAGTGGGAGATCTGCGGGATCGATTCTTGCAGTGAAAGAAGATGGCGAGCGGCAGAAAGATAGAGATCGAAAAATTTAATGGTCAGAGTTTTGAGTTGTGGAAGCTCAAGATGGAGGATCTGTTGGTGGATAAAGATCAGTGGATCGCGGTAGATCCAGGTACTAAACCAACGGCATGTCAGATGAAGACTGGAAGAAATTGGATCGGAAGGCTAAGAGCACAATACGGTTGTGTGTCTCAGATTCAATATTGTTGACTGTATCTGGGGAAGCTACGGCGAAGAATTTGTGGGAAAAACTTGGGACTTTGTACCAATCTAAGTCTATGGTGAATAAGCTATTCCTGCGGAAAATGCTATATAACCTGAGGATGAAGGATGGAGACTCGGTGACAGAGCATCTAAACGCCTTCAATACTGTGGTAAGTCAGCTGTCATATGTTGATATTAAAATCTCAAATGAAGATAAGTGCATCAGTTTGTTGTGTTCTCTACCAGACTCATGGGATAGTCTGGTTATTGCAATAGGTGGCAATACAGCTACCTTTAATTTTGATGACATTGTCTCAGCCTTGCTGTTGGAGGAAATGAGACAGAGAAATATGGAGGGCCAGAATGGAGATGCCTTATCTGTACGAGGAAGGTCCCAAAAAAGAAACAAGAATAAGGTTTCGAGTGGGAGATCCAAATCTAGAGGGAGATCTAAATCTCCTGGAAAGTTTGTAAAGGTATGCTGGAAATGCGGAAAGGAAGGGCACTACAAAAAGGAGTGAAAATCTAAAGCTCCTGAGAAAGGAAAGGGATCTGATGATGCTCCTTCTGCAGAGGCAAAAACCACCTCGGATGAAGGTGGGGATGTGTATTTGGCTTCTTTTTCAAATACACATGTAGATCATGAGTCATGGTTGATTGACTCAGGTGCATCCTTTCACTTCACTCCCCATAGGGAGTGGTTCTGCGAGTATGAGAAATATGATGGTGGTGATGTCTTCCTAGGAGATGATAGGAAGGCCAGAATCGTTGGACGTGGAAAGGTCAAGCTGAAGCTGCAAGGTGGAAGGATTAGAACACTTCCTGGTGTTCTGCATATTCCTGCATTGGCTAGAAATTTGATTTCTGTAAGCAAGATGGATGATGCAGGTGTAAAAACAGTGTTCGAGAAAGATGCCTGCAAGATGGTTCGGGGAGCACTGGTATTAATGCGGGGAGTTCGAACTGGAACTCTATACAAGCTACAAGGTAGCACTGTTATTGATGGGTGTAACAGTTATGTGGTTCCTGAAAGTGGAGCGGAAAGCCTAGCTGTCTCTGGAGAAAAGACCATGCTATGGCATCAAAGGCTTGGACATATTGGAGAGAAGGGCCTTCAGATACTGCATAGAAATGGTATGGTAGAAGATATGTCTAATTTCTCTTTGGATTTCGATTTCTATGAACATTGTGTATATGGGAAGCAGAATCGGGTGAGTTTTCCTTCTGGTGCTAAGAGGGCGAACAAGATATTAGAACTTGTGCACAGTGATGTGTTTGGACCTATGCCGTCCCATCACAAGGAAAGTCTGTACTGCTTCATCTACATGTAGATGAATTCTCAAGGAATACATGGATATATTTCGAGGAAGAAATCTAAAAAGTTCCTTGACAGATGAAGCACTTAAGGCTCTGGTGGAAAACCAAACAGAGAAGAAGATAAAGGCGTTGAGGACAGCTAATGGTGGGGAGTTCTGCAAGAAGGAATTTGAAGAGTTCTGTAAGAAGTGTGGCATAGAACGACAAAATACTACTCCATACACACCTTAGCAAAATGGAGTTGCAGAAAGAATGAACAGAATGCTCATGGAAAAGGCAAGAAGCATGCTCAGTGGTACCGGGTTAGGACAAGAATTCTGGGCAGAGGCAGTGGAGACTGCATGTTACTTAGTTAACAGATCACCTTCATCAGCGTTGGAGGATAAGACTCCACATGAGGTATGGACTGGTAAGAAACCCTCTCTTTCACATCTGAAGGTATTTGGATGTGATGCATATGTACATGTTCCAAAGGTTTAAATTAATTGGTGACCGTGTTATTTATTTGGTCTTGTATGTGGATGATATGTTGTTGATTGGAAATGACAAATAAATTATCCAAGATTTGAAGACCCAACTGTTCTCCAAATTCGACATGAAGGATCTTGGTGCTGCAAACTATATTTTGGGTATGGAAATTAAGAGAGATCGGGAAAAGAGGAAGCTCTGGTTAAACCAGAGGAAGTATGTCGAGACTATATTGCAGAGGTTCAATATGCAAGATAGTAAACCGGTGAATGTTCCTATTCCTGTAGGTGTAAAGCTGTCTGCTGAACAGTGTCCCAAGACACAAGAAGAAGAGGAGGATATGTCCCGTGTTCCATATGCAAGTGCAGTGGGTAGTCTGATGTATGCAATGGTCTGTACTAGACCAGACATTTCACATGCAGTGGGAGTATTGAGCAGGTTTATGTCAAACCCAGGGAAGGAGCATTGGACAACAGTGAAGCGGGTTTTCAGATATTTACGTGGCACTAGTGATTATGGCTTGTGCTACCAGGGAAGACTAGGATTGGAAAGAATGTTGGACATTCATGGTTTTGTTGATGCAGACTGGGCTGGAGATCTGGACCAAAGAAGATCTACAAGTGGGTATGTTTTTAACCTATTTGGAGACGCAGTCAGTTGGATGAGTAAAAGATAGTCTGTAGTGGCTCTTTCAACTACAGAGGAAAAATACATAGTAGCCACTCATGCAAGCAAGGAAACAGTTTGGTTGCAGAGATTGTTTTCAAGTATGGGGTTGGTACAGCAAGCTATAAGGATAGACTGTGATAGCCAAAGTGAAATTTTCTTGAATAAGAACCCTACTTACCATTCAAAGACAAAGCACATTGATGTTCAATATCACTTTGTTAGAGATATGGTTGAGGCTAAAAGGGTGTTGCTGGTAAAGGTGGACACTTTGAAGAATGTTGCAGATGCATTGACGAAGTCTGTGAGCACTCAGAAGTTCTCTTGGTGTAGAGAAACAATGTGTGTTGAAGAATTGGCCCAATGACTAAGCTCTCCTGTGGCCCCCTATGGAAAGAAAACAACAAGTGGGAGAATTTTGGGTATGTGTTATATTCTTTCCACGACTAGCCCCATGCACTGTACGTTGCACCGAGCGCAACAGGGGGGTCATAAGGAAGGAGGCAACTCCCACTGTTGGGGTCCAGGGCAGCGCCCTGGCGAAAATTGTTTTGGTGTGCGGACCCACTCATAGGGGCACCCACCCATGTTTTGTGCATGAGTTTGCACATGGTTTTTGGGGTACGATGCTTTTCGGCCCCTAGTATTTTGTAGATCCGGTCAAGGGAACTACGGTTATGTTCTAATCCAGGGTTAATGGATTTGGGTTTATGTATGCTTCGGCATGTATATATATGTGTTGTAACACTAAAAGGAATATAATGAAAAATCAAGCTGGTCGTCCCGATTTGGGATCCAGGGGAAAATCTCTGTGTTTATCTGTTTATGTTTTATGTTCTCTCTATTGTTTATTTTCTGTTATAAGGTTCGTGTGTAGATCATTTTTGTTCAGGGTTAAAACCTACAAGCATGACCTGTGCATGAGAGAGATAGACCAGAGGAGTTTGATGGTTTAGGAAACCTACTACATAGTACATTGGAAAAGTGAGAAGCGATCTAGAATGCAATGTATTCATCATACATTAGATGGTGAGCATATGGATAGAGTGTTGTAGCTAAGCATTAGTTCGATGGATAAACCAAAGTTTGTGTGTGTTTTGATCGACATGCTCGGCTGTTCAGGGAAGGGTTGAGGCACTCATCAATGTGATACATAGAACAAAGTTTGTGTTGTTGTTATACCTTGTTATTATGTTACTAACAATATTGTCATCGGGTTAATGTTAGTGAGGTTACGTATTCAGGGTTGATCTAATTATGATGAGGAGTGAGTAAAAGTATGTATGTTGTTTTTGTTAATAGTATTGTGCTACTACTTGTGTCGATTTGAGAGAGGTTGTTGTATGCTCTTGAGTGTTGGTAGAGAGAGTGTTTTTTATTAGCTTGTATTGATGAGTAACAATAAAGCTGAGACTCTTTGAAATTTATTTACACAATAACCAATAAAATATTTTGAAAGCTCTTTTAGTAATATCTTGTTTACATAGTTGTGATGTATTGGAAATCCTTTTTAGCAACCAACATAATGGAGGTGGAGATGAACAAAAAAATGAAATTAAGTTTAGAACTAAATGGTTGGTATTTATAATAAAAATCAAAACACACTCTTACTTCTTGATCGAGGTCTAATTGGGCAAATTAAAAATAAAAATGAAAACTAACTGAATTATAATATTTTATTAAATAATATATAATCTGAAGCAACCGATTTATTATAAGTTATAAATATATTAAGTTAATCTATAATTTATAATAAGGCTAGGCAATCTGCGTAACCGTCGGCCAAAGGGTAATTTATTATATTCACTACGGGTCCTATAAATGCAGTTCAATTCAATTCAGCTTGCAATTTGAGTTTGTGATCATCCCTTAAACATTGATAGAGCGCGATTTGACCGAAGTGGTGATCTGGGAGTGTACTCGCTTTGTCGCAACTTGTGAATAATATTGTGTGGAGGCACAGAGTGGAAATATTTAATGGCGCGGCAGAAGAAGAATAATTCGAAAAATAATAAATCGCGCAACAATGAAGAAGGGAAGGTGAAGGTGACGCAGAAGAAGATAGAGTCTTCATTATTGGCGGGGGGCGAGAATGAAGCGATTATAATGAAGAAGATAGAGTGGGAGAAAGGACGGGCTTCGATATGGATAGGTGTGGAAAAGTTGAGTAAAAGAGTAGAAGGAGAATTTAACAAGGATGAATTATGTTTCTCTTCGGAGGAATTTATGAAGGTTTATATGACTATTTGCCAATTGTGTTCCCAAAAACACCATCAGCAACTGTATGAAATGTACAGGGAATCGTTTGAATTATACATATCTTCGGTGGTTTTACCAGCACTGAGTAAAGAGGAAGGTATAATTTGTAGAGAATTTGAGAAACGGTGGAAAAATTACAATGTTATGGTCCAATACATGTCAAACATGTTCTCTCAATTGGATCGCTACTTCGTGTGCGGAAAGGCGGGTGCTGTGCTGCCCAGACTCAGAGAAGTTGCGTTGCTCTGCTTCCGTGAGCTTGTGTATGATCAGGTACGGATGGATGTGAAGAATGGTGTGTTGGATTTGATAAAGCGAGAGCGAGAGGGAGAGAAGATTGACAAGGCTTTGGTGAAACACGTTGTGAACATTTTCTTGGAAATTGGTAATGGTATGGACTCCTACAAGAATCATTTTGAAAAGCCCATGTTTGAAGATACTGCAACTTACTATGCTCGAAAGGCCGCTTTATGGATTGTACAGGAATCCTTCCCCGAATATATGCTAAAAATTGAAGAGTGTCTGAAAAATGAGCAGCAGAAAGTTGCCCTTTATTTGCACTCCAGCAGCGAGCACAAGTTACTGGAGACAGTAGAATATGAACTCCTCTCCCGCTATGAAACTCAACTTTTGGAAAAACAAGATTCGGGTTTCCGTGTGTTGCTTAGGGATGCCAAAAAAGACGACCTTTCCAGGATGTATAGGTTGTTTAGTAAGGTACCCCAGGGTTTGGAACCAGTTGCGAGTACTTTAGAAGAGCATGTAACTATGGAAGCAACAGAATTGATTAAATGGGCAGAGGATGCTGAGAATGATATTAAGCCTGAATTCGTGCCCAAGCTTATTGAAATGCATGACAAGTACACGGATTATGCAAAGAACGAATTTCAAAATCATGAGGGTATTCTCTTGGCTGTGAGGCAAACATTTTTGGTAATATGCAATAAAAGAGTGGGAGGAAGAACAAGTGCAGAGGTGTTGGCAGAATTTTGTGATACTCTACTTAGGAAGGCTAGCAGCATTGGAAAAGTACTACTGATGGACGAGAGCATTTTCCAAAAAATGGGAGAACTTGTTCATTACGTCAGTGATAAAGATTTATTTACAGAATTTTGCAACGAGAAATTAGCCAAGAGATTGTTGTTCGTCAAGAACATCAATATTGATCATGAACACAACATATTGTCCGAGTTGAAGAAGCAATGTGGTAATCAGTTGACATTGAAGATGCAGGGCATGCTAAATGATTTCGCTACTTCAAAGGAAATCCAAGCTACTTTTACAGCAAATTCAAATAACAAGCTTCAAATATCTTTCAGTGTTAAAGTGTTGAAATCCTCAGTCTGGCCACCATACAAGTATTCTAAACTAAATATACCTTCAGAGATGGCTACATGCGTTGAGGTGTTCAACCAATTTTATATTGGAATCCATGATCAGAAGCGTAAACTTACATGGATATATTCTTTGGGGACATGCCAGATCATTTCCAGATTTGATATTAAGACCATAGAAATAACAGGTTCAACATGCCACGCGCTTGTGTTATTGCTATTCAATAATGCTGGACGGTTGAGTTTTCAAGAAATTCAATCCAAATTAAATTTGGAAGAGGAAGACCTTACCACTCTCTTACATTCCCTTGCATGCGGAAAGTATAATATTCTTCTCAAGAATCGAGTAAACAAATCCATATCATCAACGGACCATTTTGAATTCAATCCCAAATTTACACACAAATCGACAAAGATTAAGATTCCACTTTCCGATGTGGATGTGGAGAAGAAAAAAGTTACTGAAGTTGTCAACCAAGAAAGGGTCTACGTAATAGACTCTGTCATTGTTCGCATCATGAAAGCCAGAAAAGTCTTACCTCAGCAACAACTAATAAGCGAATCTGTTGACCAACTTCAAAAGATTTTCAAGCCAGAAATTAAATCCGTAAACAAAAGAATTGACGATTTGATAACCAGGGAATTTTTGGAACGTGACCAAGACAATTCCAGTGTATTAAAATATGTGCCCTAGAAACACCATATATAATATATATAACATGTACGGTTATGTATTTCATTCTTTCATCTATTTTTTTTAATAAAAGTTACTAGTTTTAATTATTACTTCCAATTTTGTTGTTTAGTTAAATGTCATTTCCTTTTTCCTTTTTTTTTGTATGTCTTCTTTGGAGTGCCTTATAAGTTAATTTTAAGGTTTGTTATCAGATAATTTGTACATAACGATTCTATGTATTGTAACCAAATCAGTTATGTTTCATAAGATAATTTGCTTGAAATCTTTGTATGTATAGTTAAGTTATTTAAGACTATAATAGAGTAATAAAGGATTTTTTTAGTGGTTAAAATTCTTTTATATTTAATAGTTTAATTAATTATTTCTTTACGTTTTAAAGAATATTGACTGAATGATATTTTTATTTATTTAATTTTAAATGTTTGAAAAATATAATTGATTGAAAATATATTATTAGTAACTTTTTTCACAAATCATAAGTCAAAATTATTTAAAATATATATATATATATATATATATATATTTGTTTTTGTAAGTTTGGTAGTGTCTTTCAGTTTTCTTTTTTTTCACTTTTTTTACTCCACCTTCATAACATGTCTAGATACATCACTTCGATCCGGGAAGAGAATTGAACCTATGATGAGTGTTATAACAGCCCGCCTCATCACCATTTAACCAAGACCTCACACACTTTAAAATATATTATTAGCGATTTTTTCTATGTACCATAAGTCATTTACAACAAACAAACCCATTTCCATTTTTTTATGTATGTTTTCTTTTAACACAATATAATGCATATGATTTGTTATCAGATCATTTGTACATGACGATTCTATGTATTACAACCAAATCAGTTATATTACATAAGATAATTTGCTTGAAATCTTTGTATGTACAACTAAGTTATATAAGACTATAATAGAGTAAAATTAAAAAAAAATTCATGGTTTAAATTCTTTTATATTTAATGATTAATTATTTGTCTATATTTTGAAGAATATTGACTCAATGATATTTTCATTTATTTAATTTTAAATGTTCCAAAAATATAATTGAATTAAAACGATTAAAAATATATTATTAGTGACTTTTTTCAGGGATCATAAGTCAAAATTATTTTGAAGAATATTGACTCAATGATATTTTCATTTATTTAGTTTTAAATGTTCCAAAAATATAATTGAATTAAAACCATTAAAAATATATTATTAATGACTTTTTTCATGGATCATAAGTCAAAATTATTTAAAATATATTATTAAATAAGTCACTAATAATATATTACCATAAGTCATTTTTTTTTTTATTTGTCCAGCTAAACGACAAACAAACTCATTTAAAAAACAAACTCCACGAATTTTTATGACCAAGAGAATCCACTTTACTAAAATATGTGCCCTATAACAGTATATATATATATATATATATATATATATATATATATATATATATATATATATATATAACACGTAGTACAGTTATGTACTTCATTCATTCATTTGAAAACAAGTTTTTTCTCCTTTTTTTTCAAGTTTTTTTTATAGCAACTTCGAAAGATTTTCAAGCCAGAAATTAAATCCATAAACTAGAATTGACGAGTTGATAACCAAGGAATTTTTAATATATGTGCCCTAGAAACACCATATATAATATATATAACATGTGCGGTTATCTACTTTATGATATTGACTTAATGATATTTTCATTTATTTAATTTTAAATGTTTGAAAAATATAATTGAATTAAAACGATTGAAAATATATTATTAGTGATTTTTTTCAAGGAGCATAAGTCAAAATTATTTAAAATATATTATTAGTGACTTTTTTCAGATATCATAAGTCATTTACAATAAACAAACTCATTTAAAAAACAAACTCCACGAATTTTTCAAAGGTCCACATATATTTTCTAAGCTTTTCTTATGCCTGCATTCGCTGTTTGAATGTCTGTACCAAAGTATTCAAAATGTCTATGCCAAAGTATTCAGTTCTGCAATGCACTCCTTGACACTTCTTAGAATTCTGCCATTGCTTCTTGAATTCTATTCCCAATTTGTTCCAAGTCCCCATCCATGAGGACCAATCGTGTTACGTCTTTTTTCTTGTTTTCTTTTGTTTCTTTTTGCTTCTTTTGGTAGCCTCTGTTAGTCATCCATAATTTTCACTATCTAAAGATGACTAAGTATTGGTTCTAGATTTCTAGAAACAAAGTTCATGAACATTGTGAGTTGTAGAAATCTCACGGCCTTCATTATCCTTAGGATAAATTTTTCACTATTTCATCATTCTATCATGCCAAGCTCAGCTCACCCATCCCAGAAGACCCATCATGGACTCATGCCACTCATTATCACTATGTTTCGCCACCTTTGGCCCCAGCCCTCTATTTTTGTTTTGCCTAAACTCCTCCATTGTTTTTAAAGGCATTTTTCTTGGTTTCATGACCTCCATGATTAAATAATCAATAAGGCTTATATCTTGATGCTCTTACACATCCTCCTATCCTTAAAATTCCTCCATAAACACTTCCCATCACTCCTATCCCTCAGAATCATCATTTTTCTACAAAACCTAGTTTACTGCCACAAATTGACACTTTTTAAGACTAGACCTGTGTTTTGACCTTTTGGACCCCTTCCCCTCAATCAATTCCTGAAATTCCACTTTCCCCTACTCCCTAACATCTATCCCTATCCCCCAAAATTTCCCCAAGAATTTAGGCAACCCTTAACCCATTCATTCCCCTCCCTCTACAAGGCAGACCTAAATCCTCACACCAAACCCTAATTTCGTCTTCTAACTAAGCTAGGGTTTGATATGAAAAGGAGGCACAAAAGTAAAGGATTCATTTGATAGATCATGCTAGCAAGAATAATTCTATACCAGCTCATAAACATCATGCCTCCATCATTTTCCAAGAATTCATTCCAAGAGACAAGCCATGTATCACACCTAAGGCTAGTTTTGCTTTAAATTGTGTTTCTGACCAAACAGAGATGAAATTGGCAAAAGTGAGAGAGGTTTTTTCCATCATAGGGCCAAGAAGACAAACCTCCTTCAGTTTTTACAAAGGTATTATGGTCTGAGATCAATGTCAAAAATACAGGTGTCACGAGAGAAATTCTGCACTTTTGGAGTGACCCTGGGAAAATCAGTTTTTCTCACAGCGGGAGTGTCCAAATGACTTGCTTAATGATTCAAATGAAAACCATACTTCAAGAGCTTTCCAATGATATATCATGAGCTCAATTTGGAATTTAAGAAGTCATCCAAAAGTGGTCTGCACCAGCACTCTGCATTTTTGCACCATCATTCAGTACTTTTTGCAGTCTTGGGAGAATCAACTTTTGACTGGGAAAATCAACTCCAAATAGGAAACAAATTGTATATTTGGAAATTATACAAGTCAAGATTTCCAACGAGCTATCATGGATTTCATTCCGACACCGGGAAGGCCTCGAAATGCCTTCTTCAAAATGGTGTTGCGCACAGACAAACAGGTGCTACGCACATGCAGAAGTTTTGACTGATTTTCCCAAAAGTGCCCAAAAAGCTAATGTTTGCCTCCAAATTCCTGCAAAGGGTTATACAAGGTTGGTAACCTCTTTTTCTTTCCCCTCCAAGTTTTCCTTTGCATGTAAAATCGAAGGAGAGGTTTAAAACCCTAGAAATTGGCCAAACCCTAAAGCTTCATGCCAATCAAGCCTATTGAAATTTTAGGGCCGAAGGTTTCTAATTTGAAAGGTTGTCATAGGCTGTAGAGGCACTCACTGCCAAAAAACACACTTCTAAATACTGAAGCACTCCTTGATTGATTCCTCTTGCCCTCATTTGCTGAAAGTTTTCCTACGCATCATTCACTTGCCTCCTCTTCTCCATCACTTCATCTCATACACAAGAAAGCCTATATTCTCCTAATACATCAAGTGAAGATGGCCATGGTGGTAGTAAAAAAAAATCAGGGGGCAGCAGTAGTAAAGGGCAAACATATGATAATGGAAAGAAACAAGACAGTAAGTCATAGACAAAGTTAAAGGAAGAACAAGGATATGACATCAGCCATTAAGAGAAAGAAGATGATGAGGGAAGTGATGAAAACAATAGGGCACGAACAGAGTATGAAGAAGAAGACCAAGGAGGTAATGAAGAGAATGATGAGTATGGCAGCCAACAAGAAGGATCACATGACAGCCATGAGGAAAAGTGCTTGTACATGATAGCAAGCACATTAAGGGAAAATAGTGACAAGATGACTAAAGGTGATAAAGATAAAGAGACCAAGGAAGATGAAGCTGAAATAGAAGATAAAGGTACAGTACAGGAGATAACAAAGAAGAAGACATCAATGAAGGAAAAGGCCAAAGTGAAACAGATACAGAGGTTGATGATAAAACCAAGGCAACAACACTAAAGGTAGCAAGATAAGAGACAATAAGATGGTAAATACAAAGAAGAGAGTGGTTTTCATGGTGAGCAAGAGGATAGTGAAGAAAGTGCAGCAAGTAACTCAAAAAGAGGAACAAAGTGACAATGAAGAATCAATGGGAAGGAATTGAATTTTGAGAACTCAAAGAAGGTAAAGACCAAGAAAAAATCAGAGACATGGATCAAGATTTTTCATAGGCTTCTCAAAACCCTTGAAGACCTTCTCCACCAAGTTTGAGGCAATTTGGACAAAATTTTGTTTTTTCCAAATTCTGACCCCTAGGAGCACAACACCCTAGGCGATACACACAAAATTGGTGCATCCTCAGCTCTCAAAGTTTAAATTTTGGATTTGTTACATCACCAACAATCCACCCACAAAATTTCAGATCAATTGGAGCATTTTTACCCCCTCAAAAGGTCAAAAAACACCCAAAATTTGACCTTTTTGCCTCATTTTCAGACCAGGTGCTGCGCACAGAGTAGTGTTGGGAGAATGTATTTTTGGATTGGAAAATGGAACCTAGTTAAAAAAATAAATACATATCTGGAAATAGGACTCATCAAGCTTTTCAACGAGCCATCACAGAGCAAAATCTGACATCGGGAAGTGGTCCAAAACTTGACTACAATAGAGCCTATTTTCTGCTGAAGGTGGCGCTACACACAGTGCAGTATTGGGAGAATGTATTTTTGGATAGGAAAATGGAACCCAGTAAAAAAACCAAAGGCATATCAGGAAAGAGGACTCATCAATATTTCCAACGAGCCATCACGGAGCAAGAGCCATCACGGAGAAAAATCCGACATTGAGAAGTGGTCCAAAACGTGACTACAACAAAACATATTTTCTATTGGAGGTGGCGCTACGCACCGAGCATTGTTGGGAGAATGATTTTTTAATAAGGTAAATAGAATTAATTCAGCACAAATCAAGTATTTTTGGAAAGTAAACTCATCAAGCTTTCCATCAAGCCATCATGGGGCCAAAATCGATGCCAAGAATAGATCCAAAACTCAGTTGCAACAGACCCTATTTTCTGCTGAAAGGGCGCTACGCACAGAGGACCAAAAGTGCCAAAAGTCAACAAAACACACAAATTGATGGCAAAATGATTTTTTAATATTTTCTTGGGAAAATCACTCCAGATTTTATTGAGGAGTTATGTTATGGTATTTTTCATTTATTAGCTTAGATATTATGTGTCTTGGGCCTTGCATGGTCATTAAGCACATTTATGGCTAGAAATTAGGGTTTCTGGAAGCCTCTTAGGGTTTCCACCTCCTCATTTGCTCCATACATAGAGCATGAGGCTCTTATGTGTTAGTTAGAATTTGATGACTTATTCTCAAGTAATACATAGTATCTTGGAGTTTTGAAAAGAATTTGATGTCTTGGAGCTCATGCATGCCCTAATTTGCTTGTTGATGGAGGAGGACTGGTTGCAGGATCCATGAGTCTGGTTGGTGGTGAAGTGTTTCTTTTTGTTTATGTTTTCTAGTTTACCATTGTGTTTCCATATTTCTCTGTTGCAGTAGGACAAATAATTTAGACTAAGACATGTTTCCTGATGGCACCTTAGGTCTGTTTGTTCTTCACTGCCTTAATTTTTTCTTCTGCTAGGATATGTTAGAGAATTCATCTTTTCTCTCTAAGGATTTCCTGAGCTTGTCTATTTATTGAATGGTTTAGATCAGTTGGTATCAAGCATGATTTATGGCTAGCCCTATATATTTTTTGCCACTAAAAACTCTATTCTTGGAGTCATCTCTTTAAAGCACCATTACCTAGGTTTGTCAAAGAAGTTTGTTTCAATCATGCTCTTTGCATTTTCTTAGCTAATTGTTTCAAAGAACCTTCATAGCTATAATATTAGATATTCAGAGTTTCTCCCCTATGATTGTAGTTATTTGTGCATCTTTAATGTTTTCTATTCTTGATAATGAAATCCATGAAAGTTGAATAAGTTTCTTGCCTTTCTGTGTTTCATTTGAATGTTTGTCTTGGATAAATTATATGCTTTAAGTCTGAATCAAAGAGTGTAGGGTTTCCTCTACCTTTGATTTCTTCTCTATGCTTATGATTCTTCTAACTCCCTTAGTTGAAAGTATAAGATAAAGAATTCTTTATTGCTCTTTGTCAAACTTTTTTTTCTCAAAATTAATGTCCATCTCATGATCTTTTAAACCTCAAAGATCCACCAACCCAGCTAGATTTTCCTTACAATACTCCCTAATCCATTGATGAACCTATCATGACCTTGTTAGACTCCATTGCCCAATGACTTGAAGTTTCCCTTGTTTCTATCTAGTCTTTCTAAGCATCATACCCAACCAAAAACAATCAACAAACCCAACTATTTCATAACTAGACTGAAATCAACCCTAATCAACAAACAAGTTCACATATTTGCACCTAATAGAGAGATCCCTATCTGAATCCAAGAAGGCTAGGTCCTTTGATTCCAAAGCTTGGTTTGATGTTACCCCTGTCCATTTGTGTCTCAACCAATCTAGCAAATTATGGGGAGCTAACAGCTTTGGTGGGTGATTTCCTCTTCTTTGCGACATATGGGTTTGTATCTTTCTTCTTGGACTCTTTGTTATGCTCATCACCTCCAAGAGGATCCTCGTCCCTATGATCCTATAAGTAAATTATGTGGATGTCAGTCTTAAAATTCACAACATAGTTATACTGCTTCGATAGGCTCGTTGAAAGGAGAGGGTGTTGGTTCACCAACATTTTGGGTGTTCAAGATGCATTGACTCAAGCCATATGTTGTTAAGGAAATAACAAATGGAGGTGTGGTGCGCCTGGCCACCTTGAGCGGAGGAAACCTTTATGGGTATGTTAATGGAAGTTGATTGAAGCATTACAGGGATGATCCTCTCCCTGCGCACACCAAATGACTATATGGATGGAAATTTGGATCTCTGTAGAAAGGATGGCAGATGCGTAGAAATGTGTGACTAGTGCACAGAGGTTGTGCGCACAGGTTGACTCGGTCGCAGAGGTGCCAGAATATAACCATTGGAACAGTAAATCTAGTCAAGACAATATTCTTACCATTTGGAGGAGCTTCTAAGCTTCATTTAATGAGGAGATTATGCTATATTTGGAGTTGTTTTAGCATTTATGGAGATAAATTAATGCACAAGAGACCATTTAAGATGGGCCTAAGTTATAAATATGACCGAAGGGGTCGCATTAGTTCCCTTTGCTTTCTGTGCTATTTTTTTGAATTGAGCTCTCTGCTTTCTTAAGTTTTTCTAAAGCATATGTCTGGAATTGATCCGTTCTTTCAAGAGCATTTGCGCCATCATGGTTTAGCTCACCTAATTCTACCAAGCATGACTGACACTAAGCCAGGTGAATAACTCGCTGCGCAGGACGTTGAGACCCTTGTGCTAGTGCAAACCAAGAAGGGACATTCCTCAGGGTCCCGAAAGTTTCCCCGTGAGAAAAATGCGAAGATGTGTTCCACTGCTGCAAAGCGCCAGAAGAAGCCAATGACAGAGTTGCCAGAGACCATAATGGAGGAGGATGTGGTAGAGATTACTAATCCTATCTCGCGGTTACCTGTCTATGTCGCACCGTGAAAAGCTTCAATGAAGGTCCCTAAGGAGCTCGATAAAGTGCATTCTTATATTAATATACCATTTCTTTTGAAGAACGTACCTGTGGAAGGCGATATGTTCGCCAAAATTTCGCTGCTCAAAATGGAAGATTGGGACCTCGCAGATCAAGAAAAATATCCTGAGCTCATGCCCGATATGTATTTAGAGAGAATCCTCTTCGATGATGGCGTAGTCAAAGCCAAGCCAATGCCCTAGGAACTTGGCCTGCATAATCATGATTTTTGAACCTATTGCAGATTCCACACTTTAAGCGCAACCCACTTAATGATATTTGTGTGTCACAACTCCTCGTGCTCATCCATGAAGATTGCTTGTGGATCAAGGAGCGCATGCCAATCGATGTTGCGTTGATCCATGGGATCATCAGCTTGCCTGACCAAGGCACAGACCCTATGGTAGCCTTTGGAGGTAAAGGTCAAGAGAATAAAGCTGCAGAGAAGGTTAAGAAATATTATAAAGTATCACGCAACACTCGAGGCTTTGTTTTCTGCGAAATAAGCAACCCTGTAGTTCAATTTGGCATGATTGTTCTTGCTTGTAAAATGATGAGGAAATGTAGACCAAAGGAAGTCTCGGCTCATGTTATTGCACTCGCTGGGAAATGCGAAAAGGGTGTCCAGTACAACTGGGTAGAGTAATTATGCACAATTTTTTTGGAAAATGTACATGAGGCACAAGAGGAGGCGAAACAATTTTATTACACATGGATCATAATCCTCATCGCGTTCATTGGCCGGAAGAGGCCTGAAGACACATAGTTCCCAGAAACAAAACCAAAAATGTGCGAAGTTGCGCGCTATGCAACCCTGTCGAATTCCAAGATCCCACTGAGAGTCACAGAAAACAATATTTTTTGGGTGCTTTTTGACTCTGCGTTATCTCAAGCTATTTAGTTGAAGCCAAGATTCTCCCCAAGCTTGTATGAGTAGTAAAAAGTGATTGCAAATTTCAAAGCAACGTTTCATAATGTACATATCTATGCAAAGGGTGCTGTAGAAGGCGTGTGGTGTGATTTTCCATATTTCGTCATAGAAGATGACATGGTGCATGTCACAGTAGACTAGCCACCTGCTTGGTTAGAGCCACACACCACTAGGGGTGCATCATCATCAGTTATAAAGACTCCCACAAAGCCCAAAACCACAAAAGATACGTAGCAGAAGGGAAAATATTCCGAAGCCAAGCCTGAACCTACCACAACTGGAGAAACCATCGATTTGGAGAAAGTTGAAGCAGAAGAGAAGCCACTGAAATAACTAGGACAAGAACCACCAAGGGGACTAGGAATGTGAACTCCTCTCCTGCTATGAAACTCAACTTTTGGAAAAATAAGATTCGGGTTGTTGTGTGTTGCTTAGGGATGCCAAAAACGATGACCTTTCTAGGATGTATAGGTTGTTTCATTGTAATATCCAAAAATGGAATAATGCATTGACACACAAACACAATATTTGTAACACAAAGAATGTACATGTAAAATTATGATCATTGAGAAGTTTTTGGATCTGCTGCAGGTAGAAGTTTCTCTTTGTGATGTGGGATGCTAATTGAGAAAGAGTCATCTTGAAAGGGGAAAATATTTCCCATCTCAATATTTCTACCATCTATCATCTTTGTCTTCATTGCTTCATGAATGAAGCTTCCATTTTATTTCTCCCATAAGGAATGGGTCCTCTTCTTCTCACCGCTGCTCATGGACAAGGTTATTAATCTCCATGATGATGTATATGGTGTCTCAAAGCAAGGCACAATGCTGAACTCATATCCAACCATTGTACATAGGATCATACTCATCCCATCTTCTGAAACTCCACATTTCAACTCAAAGGATTGAATGTAGCTCAACAATGATGAACTGGGATAGTTTTTCATCTCTTCCTTGATTAAATCAAGGGTCCTCTGTGTAGTGATATGTTGCTGCTTCAAATCACCATGTTATTCTAATCCTTGGTCATGCAATGGCCCTGATGGCATGTTTCCATAAGTTTCAATAAGAGGTATTGAAACAATATGAGATGACAGTGGATGCATACCTTGGATCAACTGATTTGTGGGAACCTCTTTCAAGGCCACAAGAGTTCCTCCAACTGGGACAATGGTCCCTCCAACTGCTGGTAAGAGTAATGGTTGCTCCTCTACAAGTGTACCAGTGCTGGTATCTATCTCCTCCTCCTCATGCATCTCATCAATCATGCATGGGGCTCCAAAAGTCAAGAACTCAAGAACATCTTGCAAAGATGCAAGTGATCCTCCTCTTGATGTAAGCACATCTGCAGCTGGTGGTGGTAGAGGTTCCTCCTCCTGAGTGATAATGAGGAAATATTATTTTGGATCTTCATGTACTATCTTTTTGATGATGGGAGATGTTTCTAGGTGATATGTCTCTGGTTTCTTCCTTCCATGCCTCTTCTTCAGTCTTAGAACAAAATTTGCATAAGCATAAACTTTCATGTGTGACAAGTGATTGAACCACCAATCTCTTTCTTCACCTTTTAGGTGCAGCACTGCAAACTCCACAACCTCTCTTTCTGATATAGGACATTTCAAAAAGAAGGTAGCTAATTCTTCCCTCCAAGCCCTCAATGTTCTAGTGGGAGATCCATCAAATGTAGGAAAGAAGAATCTATGCATCTTTCTTCTATTTCTCCTTTGGGATCTCCTCTCTTCTTTAAATTGTAAAAACTGTTGGAGAGAGAGATTCTCCTTCAATGCTCAAGGTTGTGCTTTGTATTCAGGCATATATTTACTTAGGGTCTCATGCCCCAAGTCTTCCACATATTTAGACCAGTCCTCTTTCTCATCAAAGAAAGTGGATTTAGTGGAATACTGTGAAGCTCCTTGATTCTCTGGTTTCTTCTTCTACTAATAGGAAGTACTGGGACCTTGTTCATCTTGAAACCTTCTTGAGGTTTCACTTTGCCTTTATTTCTTCATTTCATTGATCACCTTGGAGAGATTGTTCATAGTTCTAAAGAAAGATGCTGCAAAACTTAATCCCTCCATTACAGTAGATCTCTAATATCTTCTTTTCATATGTTGTCAAGAATGTCCACAAGCTGAGCCAAAGATCATGCTATGATACCACTGTAATATCCCAAAATGGAATAATGCATTAATACACAAACACAATATTTGTAACACAAAAAAATGTACATGTAAAATTATGATCAACACAGATATAGACAGAATAGCTGAGCCATTTTATTCATAGGAAATGGATTATAGTTACAATAGTGTACAAATAGAGGTACTCTAGCCAAAGAGATGACCTCGAATGACCCTGAAAACATGTTACAACAAGCACTGCGTAACTCGAGAGCTGCAGGAAGCAATACTGTGTTGTCCCTTCAACAGATTATGAAAATATAACTTCTGGCTGAAAGGGAAATGCAGATATATGGAGCTCAGGAGCTCTAATGATGCCAAGATTCCGGATATGGGCACTATGATGGCAACCCAAGATAAACTAGAAAGGATTTTCCAGATCTATGAGTCTAGGAAAATCACCCTCTTATGGATTCACTCTAAAACTACTGGGTCTGCAGATCTAAAGCTAGATCTGATCATATGATGGCTATAATATGATGTACAACAGATCTAAGCTTTGAGGGATGATCCCTCCTTCAGATATCCAAGCTAGAATCTTGAGATCTTGTCTCTTCTTCTTCCTTCTCAAAATGCAGCAAATGAATATCCAACTGCTGGAAAAATTGTGTTATACAAGAGGGAGAGACTCAAGCCTGATGTAAAATGCAGAAAATAAGCTCCAGGCTGTTGGGAATAGTGATGGAAAGGTGAGGGGATGATCCCTCACAGGATTCCTAGCTAAAGTGCTAGAAAATTCCTTCCTCTAGATCTACAATGATGGACTGCGCAATCCTTGATGGGACTGCTGCTGATAGGAGGTGAATAATGTTTGCCTGATGAAATATATGAAATGATGCTCCAGGAATGCTGATCTTGAAGTTGAAGGTGACAGGAATAATCCTTCACTGGTTCCTCAGCTAAAATACCGAAGACAACCTCCTCCTCCCAAACTGATCTTCAAAAATGCGTAATTTCTGAATGTAGATGTTCTATAGAGAGTAGGAACTTGAAGTCCCCCATGGGTAAGGGTGGGATTCCCACTCGGGAACACCTTGTGCTAAACAACACTTTTGACTTAGCCAAACAACGTAAGAGTGCATGGAATGTCAAAAGACAACTCCAGATCTAAACAAATATAAAATCAATAATACCAATATTTCCTTCTATTCTTCCTTCATCTTCATTATATACAAAGTGAGCCTTCCCAAGCCCTGGCCCACCTCTAAACTGCGTTGTACATGTGGATATAAGTCTCCATGATTGACTGTGCTGCCTCTTCCTGTCCTCCATAATGACTACATGCAATGTGCATCCTCTCCATCATGTGTGCATTAAATACACTACTTCCTCCATCACTTCATCATGAATTCTCTATGATCTTACCTTATATCCCCTCCATGATCTCAGTTGACTTCTTCAACCTCCATGATCTATCTCATTAATGAGACATGATCTCCACTCCTTTCACATTAAGTAGCCGCTCCACTACTCCATTATGTAGATCTATGTCTAATTAATCGACATACACACATCAACAGTGGATCTTATTCATCTTTTAGGATTATGGGTCCCTCCAACCTTTTATTTACATAATTAATTAATTTTATTAATAACTCTAACATTCCAAATAACATATGAAAATTTTTGGAATATTACATTCGTAAGGTACTCCAAGGTTTGGAACCAGTTGCGAGTATTTTAAAAGAGCATGTAACTATGGAAGCAATAGAATTGATTAAATGGGCAGAGGATGTTGAGAATGAGAATGAATTTGTTCCCAAGCAAGAAGAGAAAAGGGTATAAATTAGACAGAACAAAGGACCTCATCTTGACATAAGATGATTTTACTGAAATTGAAAGCACAATTAATTCAGCAACAAAAGACATGTGGACCAATATGGAATAAAAATATAAAGCTATGCTCCAAGGAGTGTTGTTGTCAAGATAAATCCCCTTTGTGGACATAGGCGATATCTCTAGCCCTAGGGTGGGTCTAGCAACACGATATTATTTCTAACATAAGCTTAATTCTTAACTAATTCTTACAATGCAAAGAGGAAAGAGACATAAATACCTTTTTCCAATCACTATCCTTAGATCCGTTGATAGTGACCTTGATCCATGATCCTTGTAGGCCTGCTTCCTGCTACTAATGGCGCTCAAATACCCGTGGATGATCGAGAGACAACATCAAATGTGATACAATATATAATAAAAATAAACACTAGTTATCTAACAGATCATGCTGTTAGATTCCCTTGCATGCGGAAAATATAATATTCTTCTTAAGAATCCAATAAACAAATCCATATCCTCAAGGGACCATTTTGAATTCAATCCCAAATTTACACACAAATTGACAAATATTAGACTCTGTCATTGTTCGCATCATGAAAGCCAGAAAATTCTTACATCAACAACAACTAATAAGCGAATGTGTTGACAAACTTCAAAAGATTTTCAAGCCAAAAGATTTTCCACAGATTTTCAAGCCAGGAATTAAATCCATAAAGAAAAGAATTGACGATTTGATAACCAGAGAATATTTGGAACGTGACCAAGAGAATTCCAGTGTATTAAAATATGTGCCCTAGAACACCATATACATACATACATACATACATATATGTAATAATTAAAACAAGTAATTTTTATTGAAAAAATTTGTTTTCAAATGAATGAATGAAGTACCTAACCATACATGTTATATATATATATATATATATATATATATATATAACATGTATGGTTATGTACTTCATTCATTCATTTGAAAACAAATTTTTTCAATAAAAATTACTTGTTTTAATTATTACTTCCAATTTTGTTGTGGTTAGTAAAATGCCATTTCCTTTTTCCATTTTTGATGTATGTTTTCTTTTAGAGTGTCTCGCAAGTTATTTTAACACAATATAATGAAGATGGTTTCTTATCAGATCATTTGTACATGACGATTTTATGTGTTACAACCAAATTAATTATGTTTCATAAGATAACTTTCCTGAAATCTTTGCATGTACATCTAAGTTATTTAAGACTATAACAGAGTAATAAATGATTTCTTTATTGGTTAAAATTATTTTATATTTAACCGACATGGAAAGTAAAGATATCACAACAGAATTATTGGAAACAGAAATAAAAGGACAAAGATCAGCATATCAGTCATTCCGAAAGGAAGAAGAATATTGGAGAATAAAATCTAGAAGTCTGTGGTTAAAGGCGGGGGATCGGAATACTACTTTCTTCCACAGGCAATATAGAGCAAGACTGTCAAGGAATTATATAGCAGAAATTAAAACAGCAGATGGTCATGTCTGCAAAGGATACAATCAAGTCAAGGCAGCTGCTGAAGCTCACTTCCAGAAGCTCTACAGTGCAGATGCTCAAAGTAATGATGAGGAAACTGTTGCATTTCTTTCAAACATACCCAATCTCATCAGCCCTGAAGAAAATGCAATCCTCTGCAGATCCATAACGGAGGAGGAAATCATAAATGTAATTTGGGCCATGGAGGCGGACAAGGCACCCGGGCCCGATGGATTCACAATCCATTTCTTTAAAACATGTTGGCATATTATCAAGGCAGATCTGCAGAAAATGATAAGAGGATTTATGACAAAAGCCAAGCTAGGCGGAGGAACCAACTCCACTTACCTAGCATTAATCCCCAAAGACACCAATCCTGAAACTTTTTCCAGATTCAGACCTATTTCGTTGTGTAATGCGTCTTATAAAATTCTGGCCAAACTGTTAGCAAACAGAATCAAGCCACTTTTAAAAAGGGTGATCTCCAACTCCCAAAGTGGCTTTGTGGAAGGTAGACATATTCTGGACAATGTAATCCAGGTCCAGGAGACAATCCACTCCAGCAGACAGCGGAAAGAGAAAGGAATGGTGATAAAATTAGACATGGAAAATGCGTTTGATAGAGTCAACCGCACATTCCTTAGCAAAGTTCTCCTCACATTTGGCTTCTCGCCCTTTTTTGTTCAGCTAATCAAAGCCTGCATTGACAATCCATGGATCGCTCCCCTTGTCAACGGACGTCCAACAAATTTCTTCCAAGCAAAGAGAGGAATAAGGCAGGGATGCCCTCTCTCCCCCTATCTGTACATTATTATGGCAGACTCATTAAGTCGAAAGCTCAATGCAGAAAAAGTTGCAGGTACCTTACCAGGCCTCAAACCTTCAATGGGAGCTGAGCCTATGAATCATGCACTATTTGCAGATGATTCTCTCCTCTTAGGTGGAGCCTCCACAAGAATTGCTCAAGCATTCGACATTGTCCTCAGAAACTACTGCAGAGTCTCTGGTGCGGCAGTTAATGACAGCAAGAGCGAAGTTTTCAGTTGGAATATTGATCACCAAGAACTCGCAGGCATAACTTCCATTCTTGGGTTCAAAGGACAATCAATCTGGGATAGATTCAATTACCTTGGCCTGCCCATAATTTCTGGAATAAATAAAAGAGCTTTATGGAGTGAAATAATCTCAAAAATTAAAACCAAGATTGCAGCTTGGGGGGGTTACTGGTTGACTAAGGGCGGCAAAGTCATCTTGATCAAATCGGTGCTGTCAGCACTCCCAATTTTCCAGGCTGCTTTCCTTCTGGCTCCTCGAAATGTTATGGAGCAGATCTCCAAACTACTCAGAGATTTTTTGTGGCAAGGTGGGAAAGGCAATGAAAACAGAATACATCTAGTGAATTGGGATGTTGTAAAGAGAACGAAGGAGGAGGGGGGATTGCAGATAAGAGATCCCCAGCTTGTTAACATAGCCTTGGGAGGCAAAATCCTGTGGAAATTGATCCACGAACCAACTCATCCTGTCAGCATTACACTGCGGTCAAAATATGGAGTCAGCAAAGATCTTAGCAACGTAATACACATGCCCACAGCCAATAGCACGCAACTCTGGAGTTTGTGTTGTAAAAGCAGTAAACATTTCATCAAACAAATGTATCGAATCCCTGGAAGCGGCAAACACATCAATCTGTGGACGGACAGTATAATGAGGAACGCTCCCTTAGCAGATCACGCGGATATAACAGATCTAAGATCGTGGTTGGAGAGAGCTGGTGTCAAAAGTCTCTATGATCTGTCGAAATGGAACAAGCGTGGGGAATGGGAGGGCTGGGATCTCCATGGAGTCCCGAACAGATTGAATCATCAACAAACTCTGCTAGAAGATAGATTGGAGGATGCTTCCCCTGTACACAGAACCTCAAAAGATTGCTGGGGATGGGGAAAATCTGGCGTCTACACAACTGCTGCTGGCTATAGCGCTCTGCAGGGTACAAGAAATAGTAATCACCCTCCGATTGTCTGGAAAAATGTTTGGGATTCATTTGCCACACCAAAAGTAAATTTCTTCTGCTGGACTTTGATTCATAACAAAATACTCACGGGAGACAATCTGGAGAAACGAAATACAACAGGCCCTCATAGGTGTGCTATGTGCAAAAACAATTCAGAAACAGCCCAGCATCTTTTTATGGATTGCAGTGTAGCAAAAGAAGTTTGGGCGCTCATCTTAATGGACTTGCAGACTCCTGTACCATCCTTTAACTCTGCAGCTGATCTTTTTGCCTCTTGGAGGCACCATTACCCCCATCATATTCCTCAAAAATCAATCTGGAGCAGAATTTGGACAGCGATACCCAAATATGTTTGCTGGCAGATTTGGTTGGCACGTAACCATCACATATTTCAAGAGGTGAGACACTCTCCGCTGCAAATAGCTGTAAAAGCTAAGGCCTTTCTGATGGAAGCAACACAACAGTAGTATTTAAAAGAAGACTCTTTGCTTCTGCCTGAAGAAAAGATGTGGTTAGGCACACTAGAGCCTTATCTGAGCAGAAACTATCCTAAACCACAAAGCGATAAACAGGAATGGCGCTTAAGAGATAAAGAGGATTACTTTCAAAAATGGTGGAGGTCTCAAAAAATATCCTCAGTCTTCTTTGATGGGGCGTCTAAAGGGAATCCAGGGACAGCTGGAGCTGGGGGAGTCATCTACTCTCCGGACGGTTACTCTAAAGACACCTTCTACTGGGGATTAGGCCAGAAGTCCAACAATCAAGCTGAGCTCCTAAGGCTTCTCAAAGCCAAATTGCAAGAGACAAAGGTGTGAAAAATCTGCAAGTCTTCGGAGATTCAGAGTTAATAATAAAAAATTTAAACATGGGGGATCGATTCAATAATCCCAGCCTCAACAAAACTTTGGAAAGACTGAAAAAAGTTCTTCAATACTTTGACAGCTGCAAATTTTATCATATACTCAGAGATTTAAACAGTGAAGCGGATCAAATGGCAAACAAAGGCAGTGCTATCATGAAAGGGCTTATTTTTGTTAACAAAAACAGTTTTGTACAAATTCCCTGAATGTTGTAATTGAGGAAAAGCGGCAGAGTTTAGAAATCTGCATTGTATTTGGGGACAGCTCGAAAAAGTCCCATTTGTTTCCAGATAAATAAAAATCATATAAACGTTTCAGTTATAAAAAAAAAATTCTTTTATATTTAATAGTTTAATTAATTATTTGTCTATGTTTTGAAGAATATTAACTGAATGAAATTTTCATTTATTTAATTTGAAATGTTATAATTGAGTTAAAATTATTAAAAACATATCATTAATGTTATTAAGTAAAATTAAGTTATGTTTGAATTCAAATTATTAAAAGACTCTAGCTAAATTTATTGAGTAATATGAGATGAGTTCATAAATGCATGCTTGGACATAACAATAAAGGAAGCACAATCAAAATATATTCAAAGGAACTTTGTTCTTAAAATGTTAATCGTTAACCCAAATTATGCTTTCTTTATGATAGGGGATGTGTTTATCTTTTGTATTTTCCATTGAGTAGTATAAAATAGGTAATGATGAACCCATATAGACAGATAAATGTCATGGTGACAATTTTTAGTGTAACACATCCCTTGATGATGGCAAGGCCACATCTAACGGTTGCGCGTTGGTAACATACGCACTGGTCCAGGTCACCTGAATCATGCTCTCTTGAATCTACCTCACCTGAACTTTAAATTCCCATAACTCGACTTGGACAATCTCAAGAGCAGATTTGTATTTGAAATCCATATCTTTCCATTGGTCTTTCATCGTAGAGGTAACTAAGTTCACAATCTCAGTGAGATAATCCTCGATTAGTGTCAGGACCTGTTGTCCTGCCTTCTTGGATCCCTTATGTTTCTTACTCAATCCACTGGTGGCTTCACCATGCTTAGTGCCTTTGGATGTTTCTCCTTCACAATTCTCCTTAGGCGTAGGGCCATTCTTCTCTGATAGTGTTGTACTGTGAAAAATTTCTCCAATCGTAGTGGGCATTGGTTCCTTCTTTGTAGGTTTCTATGTAACCATTGTTGTCATTGTTTCTGCAAGCTTTTCAATAGTTGTCTCCTTGAATTTTCTTTTCGGAGTGCGCGGTTGTGTAGTTGGGGTCAACCAAGATGGCATTCAGTCGAATGTTACTCTGATTAGATCATTGTAAGTTACAAAAAAAAGGCATTTCATACCACATGTCCTCTATAACGCCCTTTGCTTGGATATGTATATTGTGAAATGTAGCTTTAAAGTCGACTATCATTTTGTATTGATCATACAGGGTGGGTGATAGTCGGGGCTTCGACTGCACTTCTTGGTTTAAGGTCACCTTATACAAGACCCAAAATATTTTGTTTTCTTTCGTGTACACTAGGTCGGATGAGTTCCATAAAGTGGCGTAGCACGCGGCTTCACACATATTCTCTTCAATTTCATGGAATTATGTGTCTTTGGGGGTTCTCCATCCAATAAGTGCAATGAGTAACAAGAGAAAAGTGTATTGGAAGGGTTTTCCCTCCTCCTACGCCTCACGTACATTCTCAATAAATTACTTGTACAGGTACCTGCACTAGTTGTAAACGTCTCCCTTCTCACATCTTCTGACCAACACAATCACATGCGCAGGAACCTCCTTGGGCCTACACTTCTGCATCATCTTGCAGGCCAAGATGAGCATGCCAAAACAGATGGTTGGGTCATTAATCTCTTCCACAAATAATCCTCATGTCTTACACACAACGTTGTATTTCTTCTTGATTTGATCTGCCACCACTTTCTCCTACGCTTTGCCTCCAAAGTCTGCAATAGGGTCGGCCTTCTTATTAGGTAGACCTGTTGTTCGAAGAATCAATTCTACATCAATGGGATGCACTCTCTATATAAATTATACAAAAATTATGTATATCATGGATTCAATCCGGTCAAACAATGTACTAATTCTAGATACTGAATCACTTCTACAAATCAATTGTAGAATTAAAAAACACAATCGCAAATCACATGAAGAAAAGAGGAATCAATCAAACCACGACATAGATAATTTCCCAAGGAAAGATTGCTGCTCAAAACCCCACTATCATCTATTTTATATTCAACATGGATACATGAAACAATTCAATACAACTCTTCTCACAAGAGCCTCTTGTACTAAACTAAATGTCTCACACTGCCGTGGACAAAACTGACCAACACTTAGCCAATTCTCAGCCTCTAAATAGCTTGCCTGCCTTGTGCAACTCATGTGGAATACAATCCCTATTCTTAAGGAATTTTGGCCTTCCTTGACTGCACAAGGATCATGGGTAATCCAATGGGTGTTTGGTTACATGGGTGCAACCCAATAATCCTACAACTGATAGTCAACATCCCTTTCACCTAGATTTCAACTAGGTCTCCACTGGAACTGAAATGCATGTAGCTAATAATAGTAAATCCTCAGTTGCATGTGAGATCATTGATTGTGAATTAAATAATATTTAATTCACTTGATCTCTCACTAGTGTATCAAACATTTACAACTAGCACACCTAGCTTTAACTCACTTAACTAAGTTAAACTGATTACAAACTACATTAAGTAATGCACCACTGCACTTCGAACTCTGTTACAACTAGAATTACTCCGCATGACTTACCAACTACCCTCAACTCGAAATTCATGAGTTAACTGAGTTTATCATGCTCAATTAACTATTACAAGGTATTTTGAGATTATATTACATTTTATTGTTCATCTTAATTGAGGGATAACTAAAATAGACATGCACAAAATTTAGCCCACAACAGTGTAGGTATTACTAAGACCTGTGGTCCCACACTAGTGTAGGTGCTTCTTGGACCTCTTGGTCCCACACTAGTGTAGGTGCTGCAATTTCTTGTTGGAATTCAACACTCTCCCAAACATAGGACATCATCAAGGACCAACGCCAGCAGCTGCCTGATGCAGATATGATTAATGGGACTGCGCTCAAAATGAGAGATTTGCAACAAATTGAGTAGGCTTGCCTTGTGAATACCTAACATTTATCTTTTTGGTTCAAGGTGTACCATGCCTCCTTCATAAGTTATTTGGTCTAAATAGAGCTCTCATGTGAGGTCGAGAAAGTTTTCGACATCTGCGATGTCCTAGTCATCAAACCATAGTTGTGGAATTGTTTCTAGCATATCCCCTTCCATTGAGACATTCTCTAGGATTAGAGGCACTTGGATACTCGTGCGCACCTTATCCAAGTCCTTCAGCGCTTTGACATTAGGCTTGAGCGGTTCAATATAGAACCCACTATCCCCTTTAAAACATATAGAAATGCTTTAATAAACCTGGGACGAGAATGGTGTGGAATGGCTACGTGGAGAAATTTCGATGGTAGGAGTTGGTGGAGTAGTGGTGGCAGGAGTTGATTTGATGCAGTGGTGGTGAGAGTTTGTAGGTTGATGTGGAGCGACGTATTGGTGGATGGATGTGGAGCAGTGGTGGCGAGATTCAACACGACGACATTTGAAACAGACCTTTGAACGGTCAAACCGCGACGGTTTTGTTTAAAAAATCGAAACTGTTTTCGGAGGGGGGTGATAGTGGTAGGTGGTTTCGGCAAAGGGGGGTGTCAAATGTGCTAGTTTCGCCACATAAGGGTAGTGCCCATATAGTGAAACTATCCATTTTCGAATATTATTTTCAATATAAATGAACTGGACAGAAATAATCAGTCACCTTAAGGTTCTGTAAATTATAGGACCCTAACAGTGGCTCTAGCTGGGGATGGAAACTCCTTCAGAAGGTTTCAAGAACACTATATATTAGTGGCCTGATTCATTTGAGTTGATCCCAACTCCACAACTTGATCTACTACAAAACCTCCGAGGCTGAAAATCTTCAAGCTGAAATCAACACTCTCTGCAACTGAAGTCTGGAACACACTTGATCTGAAAACTGGAAAGAAATATGAAACTAAAGCTGGAAAAATGCTCAAAGTATTGAGCTTATTTGCACACCTACCTACCCTAATCTAACTTAGATATGATATATACACTAAGCAAACTCTTCTTTCCAATACAACCAATCAAGGAAATGACTGCATGATTGATTCTCATTCACTTTTATGAGTAGGCTGAAAAAACAAAATGACCACTCCCATCTTAATTTCCATTGAACATAAGTGTTCAAAATTTTCCTTAAATATTGCAACAAACCATTCATGGCATAGCATACTCCTTATTTATATGATTCTAAGAGGCCAGCAAAAGGATATTGGAAAAAAACTTGGTCCCGAGGATTCAAATAACAAGCTTCATCTAGGACTACTCTTTGTTCCAATTTATTATGCTCATGATCATTCTCAAAGATAATATCTACATGTTCTTTAGGATTATCTGATATGGCATCTTCATTATATACCAATATGTTTTCCTTAATAAAATCTAATATATCTTGATTGAGATTGCTAAATTTTGTATGAAGGCCATCATGAGCAAAAGTAATCTCTAGCAATAATCCTTCTTGAGAATGTAGAACAACTTCAACATGAATTAGTTCTGCATTTGTTTCTTCATGAGGAATGACTTCAATACATAAATCAGTAGTAGAAAAAATAGAATTAATCTCTTGATCGCATAAATATTGAGAGGTTGGTTTCATACTTATAATATGATTAATTTCTTCTTTAGTTAAAGGAGGAGGCAGTCTTTGTTTTCTCTAGATTGAACAATCATGGTTTTCTTTCTCTTGTTATTATTGAGCATGATGATTGTTGTCTTATTTAGTTTTATACAAAGGAGCAGACGAATTGTCATTTGTGTATGAAGATAGATCATGTGAATCTACTTTCATTTCTTGATTTATCTCATCTTCAACTAACTTCCCTTGATTACCATGACTATTAAATTGAGAATGAAATCCATAAATTTCTTCTAAGAGATCCTCATCATTCATATCTCCTATATATTCGTCAATACTTTCAAGGTATTGTATGAAATCCTCAAACCGATCACAACAATTTTCCACTAATGACAAGGATGGAGAATATTCTTTATAATGTTCATAAAACATTTTGTGGAAATATTGTAAAGAAAACAAACTACTAGGGTTTAAACCTTCATACCATTTCCTCGCTTTTCCTTCTAAAGTTTCCATGAACATCTTCATGTGGCAGTCCTCATGCCATTAAACTTTCAACTTCCATGAATGTCTATGAAATTTAATGAGATGTAACAAAGCATAATAAACATTCTCATCTTCAAAAATAGGAAGATTTCTTTGCCAATTTACCTTAGGCATTCTGTTTGGGAAGCCTGGAATGTAATATCTATTCATTAGAGCATATCTCCTTGCAATTAATCCCATCCTGAGGTTATGGATACGCCAGTGAATCGTTATTTCTATATTTTTCTGCCAATGGAGTCGCTAGGTGAATAGAACAACATTTTGGTGTTTGACTTCTGTTCACCATCAAAATTCAAAATTGATACTTGATGTAATTTTTTGAGGAAGGTAGATTTCATTCCCCAGTATGGTCGCCACTATGTTAGCACCCCGTAATTCCGAAGGTTGAAGACATAATCCCGTAGGGCCAACATCAAAACCGCTTCAGGCCTAGGATCTATCCCTCCTAGACCCAGAGAGGGATCTCTCTGTTACATATGCCTTTGTTGATTGGGAATTTTAGGCTAGACATTAGTGCATAGGGGTTTGTTTGAAAATTTGTGGTTGAGACAATAGAAGAGGGCCATTGGGCTATGGAGTTAAACAGGTGTAAACAGATTTAAATGGTTAAATAACTGAAATCATGTTTGACCAAGAAAGCTATCCATGTCAATGGATATTTACATCTTGTGAAATGGAATAAGAGGAGAGGTTAAGGTTAAATGTGAATGAAGATTAGACCTTATCTAAATTCTGTATTTAAATTTTAGAGGAAAACATAGATATTGTTTCAATACTGTGCAAGGTGCCCGGTAATAAATCCTGAACACAAATTTCTTATCTACAGTAAATAAAGAAAAAAATATGTGAAACAAGAGAATGACAAATTACACGGAGAAAGCACTTCACCACAGATCATAACACAAGAATCTGGAAGATAGCATGGTCTTTTCATTCATAAAAAAAAAGTGTTTACAACCAGATGAGCCTTTTACAATGGTCTTTCCCTTACTTCCTCTACTCGTCTCCTTGATACTGATAATTCATGCAGTATTTAAATAAAACTTAAGTCGGCTACTCTATATACTGCAGTGATTATCATTAATTACATTCAAGCAAAAATTTGACATGTGGAACATTGCAGGTGGTGATAAGATAAATCTAGCCAAGATGGTGCTTGTAGCAGTTTGTTATTACTTGCAGAGTGATCAAAATCTAGCTAGAGTGATGTCGAAGAGGCAGAAAATAAAATAACACTGACATATGGCTCTGCTTTGGTGAAAAGCAGTTGTTGGATGATCTGATATGATTGTTGTGGTGGCTTTCATGATAGCCATTCTATTTTTAAATGCCTCTACTTTTATTACCTTTGTTGCGTTGGTTACTGTTGCAGTGGAGTTTGAAACATAAAAATCACTTTCCATTAATAAACGACAACTTATACCATAGTTAGAAACCCACCATCCCCTTTAAAACATACAAAAATTCTTTAATAAACCTGGGATAGTAATGATGCGTAACGGCTACATGGAGCAATTTCGATGGTAGGAGTAGGTGGAGCAGTGGTGGCGGGAGTCGACGTGATGCAGTGGTGGTGGGAGTGGAAGTGGTGGTGAGAGTCTGTAGTTTGACGTGGAGCGGCGGATTGGTGGATGGATGTGGAGCAGCAGTGGCGGGAGTCAACACAATGACATTTGAAATGACCCTTTGAACAGTTAAACCACGACAGTTTTGTTTAAACAGTCGAAACCATTTTCGGAGGGGGGTGATTGTGGTAGGTGGTTTCGGAAAAGTGGGGTGCGAAATGACTTGGTGCCGCCACATAAGGGTAGGGAAAAGATGGTGAAACTTCCAATTTCAAACACCCCCCCCCCCCCCACCTCGGTGGTAGAGCTTGGATGGGGGGGCGAGGGGGAGGAAGCATTATGTTGACTGTTGGATGGAAGCGAGGTAAGGTGAATGAGAGGAGAGGTGAGTGGAGTTGACAGGTTTGTCAAGTAGTGGAGGATAATGTTACGTGATGGTGGGGTAGGTGCGGATTTTAATTAAAATAAAACTTAGGGTAAAGGGGCATATGGTAAATAAAGTAATATTTAAATGCACGAAATTGATAACATAGGTTTATAATGATTATGGCATTCATGATATGGTATGGCAGAGTTAGAGACATAAGGTCTGGAAACTTTATATTAGTTGGGTTTTAGAACTTAGGACAAGTTCTAAAGGCTTTTCCAAACAATTCTCTATGCGCCTTTAACTTGTACTGATATTTCCAACCTAGGAGAAGCCATTCTTTGCCTCTTTTAACCAGCAGATCCTTCTTGGAAATAGATGAAAACCATGGAATATTATTTTCAATATAAATGAACTGAACAGAAATAATCAGTCACCTGGAGACTCTGTAAATTACAGGACTCTAACAGGTGGCATGCAAACTAGCTGTCATACAATAAGACCAAATCATCCTCTGTGAACACCATTTGCTTGATATTCCTGTCATGCCAGACTTTTTCACGCGCCTTTTGGACCTGATTTTGATAATTTGCAATAAATCGATCTTCTTCCAGATAAACCAACTGTGACAATTGGTCCTCTAGAGAATATTCTTCAGCCATATTAGCGAATGTTGCAATGCAAATATTAGGATCAATTAACTCCATGGGAAGCATAATTTCTTGCCCATATACCATCCTGAAAGGTGTCCTCCCAGTCAATTTTTTGCAAGTAGTTCTCTAGGCCTAGAGAATGGCAGGCACTTTCTCACACCAATCATTTTTGTTAGCATTACATACTTTAGTGAGTGCAGTCTCCAAGATCTTATTGAAAGATTCAACTGCGCCATTTGTCTGAGGATGATAAGGAGAGCTATTTTGATGACACATCTTGAATTCTTCATTCAAGGCTTCGATAGTGTCATTTACAAAATGCGTACCCTGGTCACTAATCAGAATCTTACGATAACCAAACCGAGTCACTCTATTTTAAAAAATACATTGTGTAGCCGTATGAGCAGTACAATCCTTCACCAGTTTGGCTTCAGCTCATCTGGTTACATAAACGGTCACAGTGATGATGTAACCACTCTTTCTTCCTGGAAGATTAATAGGTCCCACAAAATCAATAACCAACTTTTCGAAATCTTGCAGCACAATCTATGGATTCAAGGGAATCCCTTACCTTCACGAAGGTTTCCCCGTTCTCTAACATACATCACATGCGAGATAGTGTGCATAGGCATCATTGTGCAGCATGGGCCACCACAACCCAACTCGCAAGATCTTCTATGTAGTGGCCTTACCTGCATAATGATCACCGAAAACTCCTCCATGAGCTTCATTGAGATTTGCATGCATTTCATACTCTAAGACATACCTTCAAAGGACCTCATCCACACCTAATTTTTACAACTGTACAACAATAATGGTGAAGTTCTTTCTTCTGCTGAACTATATATTCCTCAAGTGTGTGACCAGTAGTAAAAACTTGAATCATATCAGGTAAATTCTCATCGACCATGTTTATCGCAAACAAATGCACGTCTGGAAATCCATCATCTATGTTTGTGGGCTCTTCTATTGTTTCAATGCGCAACAGATGGTCTGGTCCAACATTCAATTGTCCTGGTTTCACCATAATTTAAAAATCATATTCCTAGAATAAAAACAACCACCTGCAGATCTCCCCCCCCCCCCCCCAACACAGGCTTGTTAACCAGGTACTTCAAAGCATAATGATCAATTAAAATTTTAAAGTGACCTCCCAACAAATAGTGGTTGAATTTCTGCAGCGCATATACCATAGCGAGCCCTTCCCTTTTCGTGGTTGAGTAGTTCTTCTCTGCACTTGATAATTTTCGGTTGGAATATGCAATAGGACGATCAATTTCTCCTTCGAATGGTTGCACTACCACAACTCCAATCACAATATGGAAGGCATCCACATGTACATGAAATGCCTTGGACCAATTGGGGAAGACCAGGATGGACACAGTGACCTTCTTCTCCTTGAGCAGTTCAAAACTCTTTTTTAAATTCGCATCCCAGCAAAACGTTGCATCCTTCTTTAGCATATTTTCCATGGGTGTAGTTATTGGTGCATATCCCTGAATAAAATTTATATAGTACCCAGTATGCCCCAATATTGAGCGCAACTTCTTAATATTCTTAGGTACTTCCAAATTGACTATGACAAAAATCTTGGCGGGATCCACCATCAATCCCTGCTGACAAAAAATGTGTCCCAACAGTATTCCAAAAGGTACACAGAAAATACACTTCCTCAAATTCAAGGAGATATGATACTTCCTATAAGTATCCAACATTAAGCACATATTTGACACATGTTTATTTAAAAATGCAAAGACAGTCCAATCATCAAAGTACACCTCCAAAAATTTATGTATGAATTATTTTAAAGCATAAACTACCATGCGCGAGAAGATGGCAGGATCATTCTTCAATCCAAATGGCATAACTGTATATTGGAAGGATCCCCATTCAGTAGAAAAAGTGTTCTTACTCCTGTCTTCTAGCACAATTTGGATCTGATGATAGCCTGAAAACCCATCTGTAAAATAATATGCTTCTTGACCTCCAACATTACAAAAACTTTCATGTGAGAATGGAGTTGGTAATGGATCATGCACACAAGCATCATTCAATTTGTGTAGATCAACACAGATTCTGATTTCTCCCTTGGTCTTCTTATCTTGCACAACCATTGGAATTACCCAGTCAGATTATTGCACTGGCTCAATGATGCCTACTACCACCATTTTGTCCAACTCTTCTTTCACTTTTTGCTTATATCTAGGGTTCAACCTCTATGGACGATGTTTTATTGGGCGTGCATCAAACATCAATGTGATTTTCATCATTCCCAGGTCCCCAATGATTCCTTTCAACTCTTAAAACTTTGTGGGGAATAGATCCTAATATTCTATCAACAACTCAGCAACCTTGCCTATTGTATCATCATCCCAGTGGTCTCCAATATTTGCTAGCTTAGGTTGTTCTTCAGTTCCAATATTCACCTGTATTAAATTTAGATGCTTTGTCACATCCAGCGAAGTGATGGAGCGCCCAACCACTTCGCATTGTCCCTAAAACTCAGAGATTATGATGTTTCTTGGATTTTCTTCATTGTCTTCAACTGTTAGATTTCTCCAATTCACAATGTCTTGCATCTACACATCCCAAGTTGGTGGGGCACACTTAATAGCAGGTTTTGTGGAATCAAAGATTACATCTTGAATATTATGCAGAGCTCGACCAACTATTTCAAACACAATTTCAAAGCTAAAGGTGAGAATAAAACTTTCTACCAGCATAGGCCACTCAATAGCGCCTCTATGCAGCTCTGTTACCTAGTACCATTTAGTTGGCACCTTTCCTAGCATGTGAACAAACATATGAACCCATTTAGGTCTTGGTTCTATACCCCATACCTGATTCCACTTGGCCACATGGCTACGCAGATCCTCTTTTCCATAATATACATCCTTTATTTTAATTACTGGACATTCAAACTATACCCTCATCCACACATCATCATGCGCGCACATCCCTCCCAGTTTCCCATATTCTCTTTATGAATTTTCCACCCTCATGCTCAAGTAGCATGCAAACCAAGATTCAAAGTGTGTAATCTTTGTTCGTCAGGCACAGACCTTTCCATCTCTCCTATGAACATGTTGACATCAATCGAGCCATCATAATTTGGTAAGTCACGTACCTCAGATGTTATACAATGCAGAGATTAGGTCACACGATTACAACGCAGCGCAGACACCTCGTGTATTCCGTTCTGCCAATTTTGTAGTTCTTCATTAGAGTCTGAAAATAAAGAACTATATTTCTCCCACTTAAGATTCTCATCCGCTGTTGGATTAATACAGTCTTCCTTGTAAAAAGTTAACTAATAGATTTGTTCAATCTCATCCTCAGCGCGCACTTGTTTAGTATACCTTTGGCTTTCTGCGGGATCTAGAGGAATGATTACCCTAACTTCATTGCACTCAAATTCCATTCTTCTTTTCTTTAGATTTATAAAATCGTTCATGTCAATATCCCAATCCAATCCTAGCAGTGTAGGATAAGGATTAGTATTATCTACAATTTGTATGACCTCAAAGTTTTCCATCACCTTATAACCTTCTATATTTACCACAAATTTTGACAACCTTCCCAAAGGAATGATATTCTATTGATTAGCCATGCACAGTTGGATAGTATACAATTCCAAATTTGGCTCTCCCATGCGCTTCCAGGTTTTTTTAGGTAGAACATTAGCATCTGATCCAAAATCCCAAATAACTTGTTCCATTTCATAAGCACCAATTTTCACGGTCAGGCGCATATCCCTAACTGTTCTCTTCTTGTTCTTATAATTTTTTTGGATTGCGCATTGCTTTACCATGGGTTGTTCTTTCTCTGCGCAATTATCTATCAATTCCTATAGATTTCTATAGCCTTCTTGTTGCGCAACAACTTTATGCATGGTTGAAGAAATTTTTTAATCTCCTCTTCTACTCCTACTTCCTTCAATGTTCTACTGGATGTTGACACACTTCCTTCTGCAAATTATTTTCGAGCTTCAATAAAAGTTTCCTTGACGCACTGAAGATCAAATCCTTCTTTATTTTCAGGTGCTTTGCAGATCCATACATCATAGGCTAGTTTCTTTCACTTGTCTTCATTGGTGGCTACACTGGTCCTGGTTACCACATTCACACTGGGATCTTCCTCTCGAGTTTCAACTTGAACCATTTGAAGATTTTGTGTTAGGGTATTATTTTCCAGCATTTTATCAATCAAGACAAGAAAATCTTCTACAACATGATCAAATTGTCTGCAATACCTACAGGATTGACGCACTGGATTCAGACGGTCACGTGCATAATGACCAACATCACCACAATTATAGAAAATCACTAGTTTGATTCCTCAACCAGCTGATTCACCTCCTCGACCTCTTCCTCTACCATGGAATCCTTCGTGCCCAAAAGAGGATGCTAGTGATGTAGGCTCAACCTGCATTCGATATATCTCCGCTTTATCCAACATCATATCATAGGTACGACAATGTTTCTCATCATGCCCTAATGATGAACAAAAATTGCAAGATAGTTGTCTTAAATCAGGTTGATACTTTCCAATCCTTGGGCAAGAATTTGTGTCACGTAGTCCAACAATTTGACAGATAGTACACCACACAGGATGCTTCAGTGGACTAGGGACTCCAAAATTCATATAATTTTTAAAAACAATACACCGATCATTATGGTGCCTAGAAGCTTTGAATTTTATGCGCCATACTCTGCGTAGGCCTCCTTGCATTTTTCTTGGCACAAACTTTGAATTTCCAGATGAATTTATTCCAGCTAAATCTGAATCTGTTGAGTTCCAAGTGCAATAGGTGTTAGGGTAGCTTCCAACTTCATTACAACCTCCACAGCCTCAGCCTATGTGGCAATATTTTATTGACCCAAGGGCTGGCATAGATGCAGAAACAACATAGCAATGAACCATTCCTTATGCTGAGTATCATCAATAAAAAATCCACCATCTCTAATTGTGGGCTTCAGCCTTTGATCATCTTCCCACATAGATTCATTAGGTTCCTGACAAATATTTTTCATTTTTGTTACCATCTGCACGTATGACTTAGGCTTCTTAAACTGCTATTTTAGGGCATCTTTTATTTCATCGAAAGTAGCATTAGGGTTTACTTGCACATACCTAATGTACTAGTCTAATGTGTGATATTGAAATGTAGCAGCCAGCTGCGCCTTTATAATATCAATATTGTTCACTTGTTGAGTCTGCCATACAGCCTTAGTTACAAACCAAAAGTGTTCAGTATCCTCATTACCAATGCCTCTGAAATTAGGTAACTTTATTGATGCAACCATATCTACTTCAGGGGGAGGTGGAGGTGGTGGTGGAGATGGGCTGCGTGGCGAAGTAGGTGATCTGCAATGTGATATCATAAGTGGGGTGGAGGGAGTGGGAAACAGATTCAATTGTTTCTGATATGAAGAGATTTTTTCTTCAGAGTCACTTGAGCTAGCATTTTATGGTTCAGGTTCACTATCAGATCTAGGCTTCAGAGGGCTATAAAGGAAATTTTCAGAGTCTTCACAGTAAATTCTTCCACTGCGCGTAACTGAACCCTTTTGATGCATTCAAGTAGTATGTTCACACAAACAACCCTTTTCACATAATAGAATTTTCAGTAATAATTTCGATGAGTGCAAGAACTTAACTCTAGAGCCTTTGAAAAATATTCTTTCTGCTTCGGAATATGACACAAATTAGTCAATGGAAAATTCAGTCACAAATCCTCCCAAGAGGCGATCAATCCAATGATCTACCACACAAGTGATATTATTGTCAAACTTCTCTACTTGCTGGACCAATTCAGGAGTCCACTCAGTGACTACGTCATCTTTTGGTAGTGATGGAACTTAGCTAAGCGCGACAACCACTCTTGTATTTTGTGTGCAAAGGAACAAAAGAAAATATAATGCACTTCTGTATAAATATACTTATGTACCCACTATTATTCAGATGATTTAGTACTTTTATTTTCTTGCATCGCAAACTCAAGGATATTTCTATCCAACCATTCCTGTAATTCATTGTGCGAAGGATGCCACAACATCAAATCTCCCTCAAAATGATGATCCCGGTCCTAGAAACGGAACCATTGGCTGGCTTGAGGGGTCCTGAACCAGGTTCAGATTTTATGGAGAAACCAACAAACCCCCCAACTACTGGCCCTTTCTAAAATGATCTACTTGCGCAGACCAAAGTCTCACCCGAAGAAGTATGGTGGGGTGGTGGAACCAGGTTTCCGCACCCTGAGAGAGAATTTAATGAAGTGGTCCTTATCAAAACCCAACGTAAACTTATACATATTCGCGCAATAGTTTATAATAGAATAAAAAAGACTGCACAACTATCCAAAAAATAACCCAGAAATAATGTTCGCTTTAGCACAGATAAATCAGACCTAGATCTAGATCTTAATCAACATAAGCACTCAATAGATCTCTTGATCATCAATAGCCATGCAAAATCAGGTCATATAAATTTGGAAAATCATGAATAAGTAAAAGATAATGTGATCTAAATGAATATAAACAATAATATATAGATATGAATAACAAAGAGAGCTTCGTCAAAACTTTTCCTTCTATTATCTTGCAGATCTGTCAATACATCAATTGTCTTTCCAAAACCCTTACAAACCCTTACAAACCCTTTTTTGCACACAACCAATGGAGTCAACACATAGCTAGGACTAGGTCTCCGTGCACACAGCCAACAGGATCCTTTCAACCCAACCCGAAAACCTTTACAAACGCATAAACTATCAAAACATCAATATCTCATAACACATGCCACTTGGAACTACTTAGATTAGAAATAATCTATCTCTTTATAATACGCCTAGCACACAGATACTATGGTCTCAAAAAATGGTTTGAGGCCCATAATTTACATTTAAGCTCAATTGCATCCAAAATTAGGGCAAAAATCCCTTTGACTTAATTTTCACAGCGTGATCATACAAACTTATACAAAAGGTCTCTTTCGAACTTGTGCCTTAGGGAACCCCACTCTAAAAAGCACTTCATTTCATCCACAAACCGATGGATAGGCAAAGGTGGTTTATTGAGAGGTGATGTGGTAGGTTGACTATGTAAAAATGTAGGTTGAAGAGTCCAACAACTTAACCATTGAGCCAAAAATATGGCTTGTATGGAGAAAACAAAATTATTGTATTTTAAAGTTGTTTTAACCAAGGTCTGGAAAATTACAACTATCCACAGGTTTCAATTTGTGACCTGTCCAATATCAACCATGCGATTTTTCCACTACGCCACAAAGTTGGTGCATGAAATATTTTCGAACACTAAGTCCTTTTGTGGTGTTTTTTTTCTCTATTATTTGAAGAAAGGGAGGGTTTAAGCCCTATTTTTGGTTGTTTTGATTGTTGGAAAGTGGCTATATAGATACCATGACCCCTGTGGTAGACTTGGGGATGAGTATCGTTGCAGGATGGAGACTTTGTGAATCTAAGCATCAATTTTTCATCACATAATATAGTGGCCACTCATTGGAAGTTAGCCCATAGATGTATCCCACACCATGTGAACTTCGTTAACAAACTTAGTTTTTCTTTTGTGTCTAAATTTTGCTATGTATTTCTTTAGTTAAATATTTTCGTTCATTCATTATTACAACTTACACTTATAATTAATGCAAATCAAAGCATGAATTTTGGATCATTTATGAAAATCATAAAATCATAGGAGTAGAGATGTGGTATTGAATGCGAAGGTCCTGTACAAAGATCAATTGTACAAAGAGAAATACGAAAAGGAAAACATTGAATACATAGTATTTGATGGAATCACAAAAAAATAAATTCCAAAGGTGCCCACAAATTAATAGTTTAAACAACAACAACACCAACATGTACCTTCTATAATTGTTATTAGAAAATCAACTAGGTTAAGTATACTCTGTGAATGATACTCGCATTCATTGTATTATGTATTGTTGGCACATTTTGGTGAATCAGAAAAACAGGAAGAAGAATGTAGGTAGAAACATGAAAAAAATAGGTGCAAGGCATGAAATAAGAGATGGAATCTTTGGTACAAAACCAAATTTGGGACTTGGTACCATTACCTATAGGTAAAAGAGCATTGAAAAATAAATGGGTACAGAGCTTGTATGAAGAAGATGAAGGAAAAAAGAGGTACAGGACATGATTGTTGTAAAGGGGTTTTCATAGAAGAAATATATATATTTTGATGAAATATTTTCTCCTATTGTCAAAATCACCTCAATTACTATTTTACATTTAGTGGCGGTATAAGATTTACATTGAACAATTAGATGTGGAATATACTTTTTTCCATGGGAACCGAGAGGAATATATTTATATGTAAAAACCATAGGATATGAGGTCAAGGGGAAGGAAAACTTAGAATGTAGACTGAAGAAGAGCTTGTAAATTTTGAAGAAAACTCCAAGGTAGTGATATTTTAAGTTTGATAGGTTTACAATAGAACAAGGTTATAATAGATGGTAGTCTGACCACTCTATTTATTTTAGGAGACTAAATAATGGAAACTATTCTATCTTTTTATTTTATGTAGACGACATGTTTGTTGTGGGTTCCAACATGCAAGATATAAATGTGCTCCAAATAAAATTAGCTAATTCAATTTCTAGGAAGGATTTGGGTGTGAAAAAGAAAATCCTTGGTAAGAGAATAACAAGAGATGGGAAAAATCATAAATTACATTGTCTTAGTGTCTTAGTGTTGGCATGTTGGGATTGATCTAAACCAAGTATTCATGGAATGCTTATGCATGGTATTGATGAGTTGATTATTGCAAGTGGTTAGACTGATGATTTGGTGATAGAACTGATCCTCTATATTAAAATGAGCATGGTGTTGAAGCTGACAGTGGATCTAGGTAGTGAATCCTTGATTTTTCTATGGTTACCACTACTATAGCCTTACCACTATCAGCCAACACTACTACTAGACTACCGCAATATTCCATCGTTATGCCCGCAATAATATACCAAGTCTTCCCAGCATATTCCCATAACACTGTCTGTAGGATGGGAAAGAAAACACCACAGGATTAATCCATCAAATTTCCCATGGTTTTAGCTACGATTGAAGCATATTTACATAGTATTGAATGTATAAATGACTTGATCATGATTAAAAATTGATTTGGTCTCAAAATGAGTATGAACGCATTGATGATCTTGTATTGGTGTTAATGGTTGATTTGGGTCCACATAATAGATGAGTGTATAGTGGAATGATTTGGTCATTTAAGTAGTTGGTAAGTTGTTGTTTGGAATTAATGTTGATTTTGTTAATGCATTGTCTTGGCCTGATTTGGTGTTTGAAAATATGCTTAAAATTGCTACTATTATGGATAGAAATAGATCATGTTTAATGGTTTATTATCATGGCATGGATCTAGTTCAATTTGGCTTGTAGTAAATAAGTTTAAATAAAAATTCAATGGATTGATCAAGGGTTGGATAGTTGGACAGAGTCACATATGTGACATATGCTCTGACTTAGCTGAAAATAACTTGTGCACAATTGTGACTGGTAACATTTTGAGACCGATGGAAGATTCAAGTTTGTAATAAATTATTGTAGAGACTTGCTCCATGGAAATACGAGGTTAGATTGGGTGCGCAGATTAACCTTCTTGATGGAAGTCCGAGGTTGGATGCATAATATTAGAATGATGAATTTTGTATACAAGTGTTGGTGCACATGAATAGAGAAAAATCATGACCTGTGCGTGAGAGAGATAGACAAGAGGAGTTTGATGGTTTAGGATATCTGCTACATAGTACATTGGAAAAGTGAGAAGCGATCTAGAACACAATGTATTCATCATCCATTAGATGGTGAGAATATGGATAGAGTGTTGTAGCTAAGCATTAGTTTGATGGCTAAACAAAAGTTTGTGTGTGTTTTGATCGACATGCTCGACTATTCAGGGAGGGGTTGAGGCACTCATCAATGTGCTACATAGAACAAATTTTATGTTGTTGTTATACCTTGTTATTATGTTGCTAACAATAATTTCGTAGGGTTAATGTTAGTGAGGTTACGTATTCAGGGTTAATCTTATGATGAGCAGTGGGTAAAAGTATGTATGTTGTTTTTGTTGATAGTGTTGTGCTACTACTTGTTTCAATTTTATAGAGGTTGTTGTATGCTCTTGAGTGTTGGTAGAGAGAGTGTTTTTGATGAGCTTGCATTGATGATTTTTTGGGGACAAAACAGTAAAGCTCACACTCTTTGAAATTTATTTACACAATAACCAATAAAATATTTTGAAAGCTCTTTTAGTAATATCTTGTTTACATGGTTGTGATGTATTGGAAATCCTTTTTAGCAACCAACATAATGAAGGAGGTGAAGATGAACATAATGATGGTTTAGGAGATCTGCTACATAGTACATTGGAAAAGTGAGAAGCGATCTAGAACACAATGTATTCATCATACATTAGATGGTGAGCATATGATAGAGTGTTGTAGCTAAGCATTAGTTCGATGGATAAACCAAAGTTTGTGTGTGTTTTGATCGACATGCTTGACTATTCAGGGAGGGATTGAGGCACTCATCAATGTGCTACATAGAACAAAGTTTATGTTGTTGTTATACCCTATTATTATGTTGCTAACAATAATTTCGTAGGGTTAATGTTAGTGAGGTTACGTATTCAAGGTTGATCTTATGATGAGCAGTGGGTAAAAGTATGTATGTTGTTTTTGTTGATAGTGTTGTGCTACTACTTGTGTCGATTTTAGAGAGGTTGTTGTATGCTCTTGAGTGTTGGTAGAGAGAGTGTTTTTGATGAGCTTGTATTGATGATTTGTTGGGGACAAAACAATAAATCTCACACTCTTTGAAATTTATTTACACAATAACCAATAAAATATTTTGAAAGCTCTTTTAATAATATCTTGTTTACATGGTTGTGATGTATTGGAAATCCTTTTTAGCAACCAACATAATGAAGGAGGTGGAGATGAACAAAAATCAAATTAAGTTTAGAACTAAATGGTTGGTATCTATAATAAGAATCAAAACACACTCATACTTCTTGATCCATGTCGGGTGGGCAAATTAAAATTAAAAATGAAAACTAACTGAATTATAATTTGTTTACTAGTATTATTATAAAATTAATTAATATATAAATTGAACAAAAACATGAACTCACTTTACCATGGATATTCTTAATATGTTAATATATTTTGTTACAATACATTGGCTTATCAATACCACATGCCCAAAAAAATATAAGTTAATGACTTCATAAGATGACATTTATTTTTCTAATTAAACTCAACACAATTGATCCCTTTTTATCATAATAATTGTGGTTCCTTCTCCTAAAACCAGGGTTTGTAAATTACTTAGAAAACCATGCTCTTTTATTGCGCCCAGAGGCACATTCTCAAGCCCAGTATGACCTCGATGTGTAAGTATGCCACTTCCTCAAAAAATAATGAGTTTTATTTTCGCTAATGTCAAGCCAAAGCATTAACCTAATCTTAAATTGTATATAACTTGAATAGATAATTTGAATGGATAGTAAATTATCTCACCCATTTAATAATTACTTTATTATATCCTTGAATTTGAATGGATCATAAATTTACCTTTAACAAAAAAATTTACCACATTGAATTTCCAAATTAAGTAAAATTTTGAGCATCTTTACTCTTTACTAAAGTCAATACCATTTCTTAAATCAAAGGAGAAAAGTTAATTCAACACAAACAATCAAAATCCAAAATATTTTAATATATATTTTAATTAAATATTTGTAAAGTGAATCTTTAAAAAGAAAACTCATATTCTATGTAGAAATTAAAATCTTTAAAGACATAAATATTTCCCCATCAAAATTGTAATATTTCAAAATATTAATTTGATGTAGTTTTATTGCACCTAGAGGCGCTCTACAACCCAGTATAGGGTAGATGTGTGAGTGTCACATGTATTGTAAGATTGTATGTAAACAGTTTTAATGACGGCTCAATTGTAATCAATGTACGTGTAATAATAATCCCTCCTCTTAAACTGGAGTTATATTTAGAACACTCAAAAAAGAGATATGGTAAATAAATAAAATATAAATAAATTGGACTAATGGTAAAAAAATAAAACCTATTTTTATACTTACTCTAGAGGTATGGTAGATGAATAAATATATATAAAAAAATTAGATGTATGGTAAATAAATAAAACCATTTTTTTATATTTACTCCATAAACATTTTTATATTTAAAAAAACTAAAAAAAAATGTTTTATTTAGATGAAGCCTATGGGACGAATACCATCAGAAAAGTTAATATTGATACCATCGGCTAAATACCATGTATAAATACCATATTTATAAAAGAAGTACGGTGAATAAATAAATATAAAAGAGGTATAAAGAGGTATCATACATAAATAAATAAAAAATAGGTATAAAGAGGTATGGTAAATAAACAAATATAAAAGAAGTATAAAGAGGTAAGGTAAATAAATAAAAATATATCAAATAAGATTACAAATAAACATCTAATTATATAACAAGCCTATGGGCCAAATACCATGGTAAATAAAATAGGTATGGTAAATAAATAAAAATATAAATAAACTAGAGGTATGGTAAGTAAATGAAACATCTTTTCATATTTACTCCATAATCTGATTTATATTTAAGAACACTCAAAAAAGAGGTTTTATCTAGGTGAAGCCTATGGTCCAAATACCATGGGCTAAATTATTATTAATACCATGCAAAAAAAACATTATTAATAATATTATATTAAAAGATTATTATTGCTATTATTATTATTATTATTAAATCTACTATTCATATTAATATATTATAATATTAATATTATTAAATTTAATAACTTTGGATTAATACAATATTAATTTTTTTATATTATACTACATATAAATATATCATGATATATATTAAGAACAAAGATATAGAATGATAGAGGTAGAAATACAGGGGGATTGACAAGGGAGAGATGGAGATAAACTAAAGGAAAGGGGAGAGGAGGAAAGAAGAGAGAGAGAGGGAGAGGAGTGAGAAAGGTAGAGAAGGGTAAGAGAGAGAGAGGCAGACACAAGTATGGAGGGGGGAGAGAGAAAAAGAGAGGGGGGGGGGGGGAGAGAGTGATAAGATTAGAGGAGAAAAAGATGGTAGAAGAGAGATGGAGGTAAGAGAGAAAGGGAGAGATAGGAAGGACCAAAGATAGGAGTTGAGAGAGGGAGGGATAGAGAGATGGATTTGGAGGGGGAGAGAGGGAGGGAAGACGAAATACATAGAAAGTGAGAAGTGGAGAGAGAAACAGAGTGAAAAAGGGAGAGATTGAGAGAGAGTATGTATATTTAGGGGTGAGATAAAGAGACAAAGAAGGATGGATGGAGAGAAGAGGGGGAGAGAAGGAGAGAGGAAGGGATATAGTAATGTAGTTGGAGAGAGAGAGGGATATGGGGGGAGAGAGAGGATTGGAGGGCAATGAGAGAGAGAGAGAGAGAGAGAGAGAGAGGTAAGTCAGGCACAGACCTTTCCATCTCTCCTATGAACATGTTGACATCAGTCGAGCCATCATAATGTGGTAAGTCATGTACCTCAGATGTTATACAACGCAAATGTCGTTTCACATGATTACAGCACGACACATACACCTCATGCAGTCGGTTCTGCAAATTTTATAGTTCTTCATCAGAGTCTAAAAAGAAAGAAATGTATTTCTCCCACTTAAGATTCCCATCCATTATTGGATTAATACCATCTTCCTCGCGCAAAGTTAACTTATAGATTTGATCAATCTCATCCTCGACATGCATTGGTTCAGTATACCTTTGGCCTTCTGCAGGATCTAGAGGAATGATTACCCTAACTTCATTGCTCTCAAATTCCATTCTTCTTTTCCTTAGATTTATAACACCATCCATGTCAATAGCCCAATCCAATCCTAGTAGTGTAGGATAAGGATCAATATCATCTACAATTTTTATGACCTCAAAGTCTACCATCACCTTAACACCTTCTATGTTGACCACAAATTTTGACAACCTTCCCAAAGGAATGATCTTCTATTGATTAGCCATGCGCAGTTGGATAGTAGACCATTCCAACTTTGGCTCTCCAATGCACTGCCAGGTTTTTTTAGGTGGAACATTATCATCTGATCCCAAATCCAAAATAACTTGGTCCATTTCATAAGCACCAATCTGCGCGGTCAAGCGCATCTTTCTACCCGTTCTCTTATTGTTTTTATAAATTTTTTGGACTGCACGTTGTTCTATCATGGGTTGTTCTTTCTCTGCACAATTATCTATCAATGCCTGTAGATTTTCAATAGCCTTCTTGTTGCGCAACAACTTTATGCATGGTTGTAGAAATGGTTTAATATCCTCTTCTCCTCCTACTCCCTTCAATGTTCTACCAGATGTTGACACACTTCCCTCTGCAAATTCTTTTCAAGCTTCAATAAAGGTTTCTTTGGCGTGCTAAAGATCAAAGCCTTCTTTATTTTTAGGAGCTTTTCGGATCCATACATTAGAGGCTAGTTTCTTTCACTTGTCTTCATTGGTGGCTACACTGCTCCTGGCTACCACATTCACACTGGGATATTCCTCTCACGTTTTAGCACAAACCATTTGAATATTTTGTGTTAGGGTATTCTTTTCCTACATTTTAGCAATCAAGACTGGAAAATATTCTATAACATGACCAAATTTTTTGCAATACCTACAGGACTATTGTGCTGGATTCAGATAGTTGCACACATAATGACCATCATCGCCACAGTTATAGCATATCACTTGTCCTATTCCTCGACTAGCTGATCCACCTCATCGGCCTCTTCCTCTACCTTGGAATCCTTCACACCCAGAAGAGGATGCTAGTGATGTAGGCTCAACCTGCATTCGATATTTCTTCATTTTATCAAACATCATATCATAGGTACGACAATGTTTCTCATCATACCCTAATGACGAACAAAACTTGCAAGATAGCTGCTTTACATCTGGTTGATACTTTTTGATCCTTGGGTAAGAATCTGTGTCACGTAGTCCAGAAATTTGACAGATAGTACACCACATAGGATGCTTTAGTGACCTAGGTCCTCCAATATTCATATAACTGTTAAAAACAGGACACTAATCTTTATGGTGCCTAGAAGCTTTTCATTTTATGCACCAAACCTCTGCCTAGGCCTCCTTTCCTTTGTCTTCGCACAAAATTTGAATTTCCAGATGTATTTATTCCATCTGACTCTAAATCTATTGAGTTCCTAGTGCAAAAAGTGTTGGGGTAGCGTCCAACTTCATTGCAACCTCCACAACCTCAGCCTGTGTGGTAATATTTTTCTGATCCAAGGGCTAGCGTAGATGCAGAAGAAACATAGCAATGAACCATTCCTTATGTTGAGTATCATCAATAAAAAATCCACCATCTCTAATTGTGCGCGTCAGCGTTTGATCATCTTCCCATACAGATTCATTAGGTTCCTGATGAATATATTTCATTTTTGTTACCAACTGCGCTTATGACTTAGGCTTCTTAAACTTCTCTTTTAGGGCATCTTTTATTTCATCAAAAGTAGCATTAGGGTTTACTTGTGCATACCTAATGTATCAGTCTAATGTGTGATCTTGATATGCAATAGCCAGTTGTACCTTTCTAATATCAATATTGTTCACTTGCTGAGCCTACCATACGGCCTCAGTTACAAACCAAAAAGTGTTCAGTATCCTCATTACCAATGCCTTTGAAATTATGCAACTTTATTAATGCAACCATATCTACTTCAGGGGGAGGTGGAGGTGGTGGTGGAGATGGACTGCGCGGTGGAGTAAGTGATCTGCAATGTGAGATAAAAAATGGAGTGGAGGGAGTGGGAAACAGATTCAAGAGTTTCTGATATGAAGATATTTCTTCTTTAGAGTCACTTGAGCTAGCAATTTATGGTTCAGGTTCACTATCAGATCTAGGCTTCAAAGGGCTATAAAGGACTTTTTCAGAGTCTTCATGGTAAATTCTTCCACTGTGCGTAACTGAACCCTTTTGATGCATTCAAGAAGTATGTTTGCACAAACAAGCCTTTTTACACAATAGAATTTTCAGTAATAATTTCAATGAGTGCGGTAACTTACCTCTAGAGCCTTTGAAAAATCTTCTTTCTGCTTCAGAATATGACACAAATTGGTCAATGGAAAATTCAGTCACAAATCCTCCCAAGAGGCGATTAATCTAATGATCTACCGCGTGAGTGATCTTATTGTCAAACTTCTCTACTTGTTGGATCAATTTAGGAGTCCACTCAGTGACTATGTCATCTTTTATGTAGTGATGGAAGTTAGCTAAGCGCGACAACCACTCCTGTAGTTCGCGCGCAAAGGAACAAAAGAAAATCTAATGCACTTCTGTATAAATATACTTATGTACCCACTGTCCGTCAGATGATTTAGTACTTTTATTTTCTTGCATCGCAAATTCAAGGATCTTTCTATCTAGCCAATCTTGTAATTCGTTGCGCGAAGGATGCCACAACATCAAATCTCCCTCAAAATGATGATTCCGGTCCTGGCAATGGAACCATTTGGTTTCTTGAGGAGCCTTGACCTAGGTTCAGAGTTTATGGATAAACCAACAAACCCTCCAGCTATTGGCCTTTTCCACAATGATCTACTTGCGCAAACCAAAGTCTCACCTAAAGAAGTATGGGGGGATGGTGGAACCAAGTTTCCGCACCATGAGAGAGAATTTAATGAAATGGTCCTTAGCAAAAACCAATGTAAACTTATACATATGCATGCAACATTTTATAACAGAATCACAAAGACTGCACAACTATCCACAAAATAACACATAAATATTGTTCGCTTTAGTGCAGATAAACCAGACCCAAATCTAGATCTTAATCAACAGAAGCACTTAATAGATCTCTTAATCATCAGTAACCAGGCATAATCAGATAAGATAACTTGTAAAAGAGAGTTGAAAAATAAATGGGTACAGAGCTTGTAGGAAGAAGACGAAGGAAAAAAGATGTACATGGACATGATTGTTGTAAAGGGGTTTTCATAGAAGAAAGATATATAGTTTGATGAAATATTTTCTCCTATTGTCCAAATGACTTCAATTACTATTTTACGTTTAGTGGTGGTAGAAGATTCACACATTGAACAATTAGATGTGTAAAATACTTTTTTCCATGGGAACTGGGAGGAAGATATTTATATGCAACAACCATAGGATATGAGGTCAAGGGGAAGGAAAACTTAGAATGCAGACTGAAGAAGAGCTTCTAAATTTTAAAGAAACTCCAAGGTAGTGATATTTGAAGCTTGATAGGTTTTCAATAGAACAAGGTTATAATAGATGTTAGTCTGGCCACTCTATTTATTTTAGGAGACTAGATAATGGAAACTAGCTTGTTGTGGGTTCCAACATGAAAGATATAGATGTGGTCCAAATAGAATTAGCTAATTCAATTTCTATCAAGGGTTTGGGTGTGAAAAAGAAAATCCTTGGCAAGAGAATAACAAGAGATGGGAAAAATCATAAATTAACATTGTCTTAGAGTCTTAGTGTTGGCATGTTGGCATTGATCTAAACCAAGTATTCATGGCATGCTTATGCATGGTCTTGATGATTTGATTATTTTAAGTGGTTAAGCTAATGATTTGGTGATAGAATTGATCCTCTATAGTAAAATGAGCATGGTGTTGAAGCTGGCAGTGGATCTGGGTAGCGAATCCTTGAGTTTTCTATGATTTCGATTGCTACGGCCTTGCCACTTTCAACCAACATCACTACTAGACTACCACAATATTCCCTCTTTGTTCCCGCAACAATCTGCCTAGGCTTCCCAGCATATTCCCACAACGCTATCTGTAGGATTGGAAAGAAAATACCACATGATTAATCCATCAAATTTCCCATGGTTTTAGCTGCGATTGAAGCATATTGACATGGTATTAACTGTATAAATGACTTGGTCATGATTAGCAATTGATTTGGTCTCAAAATGAGTATGAACACATTGATGATCTTGTATTGGTGTTAATGGTTGATTTGGGTCCACATAATGGATGAGTGTATAGTGGATTGATTTGGTCATTTAAGTAGTTGGTAAGTTGTTGTTTGGAATTAATGTTGATTTTGTTAATGCATTGTCTTGGCCTAATTTGGTGTTTGAAAATATGCTTAAAATTTCTACTATTATGGATGAAAATGGATCGTGTTTAATGGTTTATTATCATGGCATGGCTCTAGTTCGATTTGGCTAGCAGTAAATAAGTTTAAATAAAAATGCAATGGATCAATCAAGGGTTAGTTAGGTTGACAGACTCACATATGTGACATATGCTCTCACTTAGATGAAAAGAACTTTGCGCAGAATTTTGGCCGGCAACATTTTGATACCGATGGAAGATTCAAGTTTGTAATAAATTATTGTAGAGACTTTCTCAATGGAAGTACGAGGTTAGAGTGCGTGCGCAGATTAATCAAATTAAGTTTAAAATTAAGTAGTTGGTACCTAAATAAAAATCAAAACATACTCTTACTTTTTGATCCAGGTCTAATTGGGCAAATTAAAAATAAAAATGAAAACTATTTGATCCAGGTCTAATTGGGCAAATTAAAAATAAAAATGAAAACTAACTGAATTATAGTAAAAATACTCTTACTAGTATTATTATAAAATTAAATAATATATAAATTGAACAAAAATATGGAACGATAATCGTAAGCAACCGATTTATTATAAGTTAATTTATAATTTATAATAAGGCTAGGCAATCTGCGTAACCGTCGGCCAAAGGGTAATTTATTATATTCACTCCGTGTCCTATAAATTCAATTCAATTCATTGATAGAGCGTGATTTGACCGAAGTGGTGATCTGGGAGAGTACTCGCTTTGTCGCAACTTGTGAATAATATTGTGTAGAAAGATTTAATGGCGCGGCAGAAGAAGAATAATTCGAAAAAGAATAAATCGCGCAACAATGAAGAAGGGAAGGAAAAGGTGAAGGTGAAGGTGACGCAGAAGAAGATAGAGTCTTCATTATTGGCGGGGGGCGAGAATGAAGCGATTATAATGAAGAAGATAGAGTGGGAGAAAGGACGGGCTTCGATCTGGATAGGTGTGGAAAAGTTGAGTAAAAGAGTAGAAGGAGAATTTAACAAGGATGAATTATGTTTCTCTTCGGAGGAATTTATGAAGGTTTATATGACTATTTGCCAATTGTGTTCCCAAAAACACCATCAGCAACTGTATGAAATGTACAGGGAATCGTTTGAATTATACATATCTTCGGTGGTTTTACCAGCACTGAGTAAAGAGGAAGGTATAATTTGTAGAGAATTTGAGAAACGGTGGAAAAATTACAATGTTATGGTCCAATACATGTCAAACATGTTCTCTCAATTGGATCGCTACTTCGTGTGCGGAAAGGCGGGTGCTGTGCTGCCCAGACTCAGAGAAGTTGCGTTGCTCTGCTTCCGTGAGCTTGTGTATGATCAGGTACGGATGGATGTGAAGAATGGTGTGTTGGATTTGATAAAGCGAGAGCGAGAGGGAGAGAAGATTGACAAGGCTTTGGTGAAACACGTTGTGAACATTTTCTTGGAAATTGGTAATGGTATGGACTCCTACAAGAATCATTTTGAAAAGCCCATGTTTGAAGTTTTGGAGAGACAGAGGATTCACACACACAAATAAAGCCAATATATTTCACACGAACAATGAGCTGCTGCTCTTCTATTAATCATAAACTCTGAATCATAAAACTCTCTTACTCTCTTGAAAGCAATGAACCCATGACGGGTATTTAACCTAATTGACATGCAAACACTCTCACACATAACTGGACTTAATCAACTCGCTAACTCGCTCACCAAATATAACTGAAACTCAACTCAACTAACTAACTCCACTTAACTGCATGAGGAAGTAATTATATATTTTAACACTCCCCCTTAATTACGACCTCTAAACTAAAACATAACTCATGACAACTCAAACATGCCTGCTGGTCTGTGTCTCAGCTAGGCTTACAACACCCAAGTTTCTTTTGTGAAACTGAAACAAATCTACTGCTAATGGCTTTGTAAAGATATCAGCCAATTGATCACTTGTTCTACAAGGCTTCAAGTGAACTTCTCCATTGTTCACTAGTTCTCGAATAAAATGATACCGAGTATCAATATGCTTGCTCTTTTGATGAAACACACTATTCTTGGATAGTGCAATCGCTGATGTGTTGTCACAGTATATCGTTGTTGATCCTTGCTGTTTCTGCTCGAGTCCATCCAATACTCTTCTTAACCATACTGCTCGACATGTTGCTGAAGTTGCTGCTACATATTCTACTTCTGCTGATGATAATGTCACAATAGGTTGGTTCTTAGATGCCCATGCTATCACTCCTGAACCGAGATGGAACACATAATCGGATGTGCTCTTCCGATCATCCAAACTTCTTGCAAAATCATTATCTGTATATTCAATCAATTCTTTCTTTTCTGTTCTTGCATACATTATGCCATAATCTCTGGTTCCTGTTATGTATCTCAAAATTATTTTTCCAACACTCCAATGTGTGTCTTTTGGAGTCTCCATAAATCTGGAAATCAAACTTACTCCCTGCATAATATCTAGTCTTGTCGATGTGAGATACATGAGGCTACCAAATAATATTTTCAATAGAGTTGGATTGACATCTTCTCCTTCATCATCCTTGCTTAACTTTGTACCCGTTGCGACTGGTTTAGGTAGAGGTTTGGAATTATCCATCCTGAATCTTTTCAACAAATATTTTTCATACTTATTTTGGCAAATAAAAATGTCTTTTTCAGATTTTTGAACTTCAATGCCAAGAAAATATTTCATGAGACCTAGATCTATCATCTTAAATTCTTTCATCATGGCTGCTTTAAATTCATCTATCTCAAGATCACCTGTAAAAATCATATCATCAACATATAAGCAAACTATCAAAATCTGTCCATACTCATTTACCTTTGTGTATAAAGTAGGCTCAATGTTGCTTCTGCAAAATCCATTCTTGATCATATAACTCTCGATTCTGCTACACCATGCTCTAGGTGCTTGCTTCAGTCCACAGAGCGCTTTCTTCAATCTATAGACTTTATCCTTTTTTCCTTCAACTTCATAACCTGGAAGCTGTTGCACATAAATTTATTCTTCTAGAATTCCATTCAAGAAAGTTGATTTGACATTCATCTGATATACTTTCCACTTGTTCTGAGTTGTTGTCGCTAGAATTTCTCTTACAGTATCCAATCTGGCTACCGGAGAAAAAGTTTCTCCAAAGTCTATTCCTGGTTGTTGTGATAATCCTTTTGCTACAAGTCTTGCTTTAAACATGTCAATCTCACCTTTTTCATTTACTTTGGTCTTGTATACCCACTTCACACCAATGAGATTTTTATCATTTGGTAAATCAACCAAATCCCATGTATCATTCTTTTCAATTGAATTCATCTCTGCATCCATGGCTTGCACCCAATTATCATCTCTGATTGCTTCTTGAAATGAATAAGGTTGGAATGCCAACAATGAAAAATTTGAACTAACATCCAAGTCATCATAAATATATTTCAGACTTCTCATCTTTTTCTTAACATTACTTGATTCATTACTTGATTTGCTGCTTGGAGAATTATGATCTGTGGATCTGCTTAAAGATCCGTGATGTTCTGAAAATCTTGGAGTCCTTGCTGGTGTGACTCTGTTTGGTGTCTGCTCTCTTGGTTCTTGCTGCTTCTCTTCTTCTACATCATCCTCTTCCATCAATGGTGTTTGTGCATCGGTTAGTGTGTCTACAGTCCCATTCCATCACTCTTGTTCTTTGAACACAACATCTCTGCTAATGATTGTCTTCTTTGTGACAGGGTTATACAATTTGTAAGTTTTTGACTACTCACTATAACCAGTAAATATACATTTTTCACTTTGATAATCTAATTTTCCTCTTATTTTCTTAGGCACGTGTGCATAGTCTACACATCCAAAAACTTTGAAATGAGATACAATGCATGACATACCTGACCATGCTTCTTCTGGAAATCTGTTCATCATGCTCTTTGTAGGAGATCTATTTATCACATAAACAACACATGCAATTGCTTCTGCCCAATACTCATTAGACAAGTGTCTTACTTTCAACATGCTCCTTGTCATGTTCATGATTGTTCGGTTCTTCCTCTCTGCTACACCATTCTTATGTGGTGTGTATCTAGTTGTAAACTGTCTTCAGATTCCATGTTGTTTGCAGTACTCATGGAATGCCTTCGAATCGTATTCGCCACCACGATCAGATCTCAATACCTTGATCTGTCGATCACTTTGGTTCTCCACTAAGGCTTTGAACTCTTTGAACTTTGCAAAAGTTTCAGACTTCTTCTTCAAAAAGTAAACCCAAGTCTTCCTCCTATAGTCATCAATAAAAGTGAGGAAGTAACAGCTTCCACCAATCGACTGTGTCCTCATAGGTCCACACAAGTCGATATGCACCAATTTAAGTGGTTTCTTTGATCTGTAAGAAATGCATTTCGGAAAACTTTCACAGTGTTGCTTTGCCAAGATGCAACGCTCACAAGTGCTTGTAGGTTCTTTGATGGTAGGTACACCTCTGACCATCTGTTTTTGCTCCAACAATCTTAAACCGGAAAAATACAAGTGTCCAAACCGAAAGTGCCATAACTAGTAATCATCAGAACATGCAGTTGTAAAATAACTAACCTAATAATTGTAGCTCATAATTAGAGGAAAGAGTCTATTCCTCGTCATCAACACCTTTGCAATCAGCTTCTTGCTTGGGGATTTGTTGTAAATAACACACTGTTGCCCCTGAAAGATAACTTTGTATCCTTTCTGCATCAGTTGGCCAACACTAATCAAATTGTGTTTGAGCCCAGGGACATAGTATACCTTTGATATGGTCTTTGGCTCCCCCTGCTTGGTCACAATGTTGACCACTCCTTTGCCATCTACAGCCACAGTCTTGTCAGTCCCCAACTTGACCTCTGTCTGCACTGTGACATCCAAATTAGCAACCAAATCCTTGTTGCCTGTCATGTGGTTACTGCAACCACTGTCTAATAGCCAGACCTTATCAGACGGTGCATGCATGGTGTTGCATGCTAGAAACATAGAGTCAGTATTCTTTGTACTAACATTAGCTCTCTGATTGCCTTGATCTGCAATCTTCTTCCTACAATCACGAGCATAATGACCAAATCTATTGCAGTAAAATCACTTTACCTTAGATTTTTCAGACCTTTGATTGTTATGAAAGCTTCTGCTGCTGCTGCTTCCATGTTGATGCTCATGATCGTCTTGGCCATCTCTATGACCACCATAGTTGTTGCCTTGTCCTCTGCCCCTCGATCGACCTTTGCCTCAACCTTTGGAAATATAGACTTGACTTTGGAAGGCAGTTTCCAATGTGGAATCCTTATTTCTGTCTATCCTTGCCTCATGCGATAGAAGAGATCCCATCAACTCATCAATTGTGAGTTTTTCCAAGTCCTTTGCTTCTTCTATGGCTGCTACCACCACATCAAATTTGGTAGACAGGGATCGAAGAACCTTCTCGATCACTGTTTGATCTTTAATATCTTCGCCATAGATTTTTAACTGATTGACGACAGACATGACCCCATTCATGAAGGAATCAATGTCCTCTGTCTCCTTCATCTGCAGACTTTCAAAGTCTCTCCTGGTGTTCTGCAATTTAACAATGTTAACTTTAGCCATACCTTGATAGCTTGTCGCCAAGGTGTCCCATGCCTCCTTTGCTGACGAGGTTATCATGATCTTCTGGAACACGGCTCGATCTACTCCCTGCTGGATCAGAAGCAATGCTTGTGCATTCTTCCGCTTATCTTTCTTCCACTGTTCCCTCTCTGCATTACTGAGGGCTCGTTCTTCTGCATCATCTTTAGGTTCTGCAAACCCATACTTGACATGATCCCAGACATCATGCGCTTTTAGCATAGTCTCCATTTTAATAGCCCACATATCGTAGTCTTTCCCATTGAAAGATGGAATTTGTAGCTGAAAATTTGATGTGGCCATCTTGGCTTAAAAAAAATTGTCTCTGACAAAAACCCTAAATTTCTCTCTTTTATTTTTTTTGTAAAGGTTCTGCTAACCTTCTTAAAAAAAATTCTTTCAATAAAACACTTCTTCTTCCTCTTCTTTTTTTTTGTTTTATATATATAAGAAATCTTTTATATAAAAAAAATTTATATATAAAAAAAAATCTTCTTAAGAACCTTCTCTTTTAAAGAAAACGTTTATGTGAAAATCTCCTTTTAAAAGATCATAAAAAATTCTTATGTAATAAACTCCTTTTGTTTCAATATAACAATAATGAGAGCGGACTTTTTTTCTTGAAAACCGATTAAAGCTAAAACCAAAGCTCACGTGCTTTGTTTAAAAATGGAAGTACTGCCTTTTTTTTGTGAATAGAGCGCACGTGAATATCAAAACGTGAATCTATGTACCTTTTGTCGGCGTGTGCACTGTAGCCGCCCGATTTTTTTTACTCAACCGGGTTCCGCACCCCCGATAAAGGGTAGGCTGTGGTCTAAACCCGATTTTCTGGGATTTCGTAACTTTGCCAAAAGCCCGCAGCTCCTTTTGGGAGAGAGTGCGGTCGGGTCCGCCGGTAATGCACTAAATACGTGCGGACCGCGGGTAAAAAAATTTTTTTTTTTTGTGTAAAAAAAAATTTCGGCCTTTTGCTCTTGGCCTGCTTACGGGTTCTGCTCGCCCACGGATCTCTGATCCTTCCTCAGCTCTGATACCAATTTGTTGGAGAGACAGAGGATTCACACACACAAATAACGCCAATATATTTCACACACAAACAATGAGCTGCCGCTCTTCTATTAATCATAAACTCTGAATCATAAAACTCTCTTACTCTCTTAAAAACACTGAACCCATGACGGGTATTTAATCTAGTTGACATGCAAACACTCTCACACATAACTGGACTTAATCAACTGTCTAACTCACCCTTTAACTCGCTCTCCAAATATAACATGACAACTCAAACATGCATGCTGGTCTATGTCTCAGCTAGGCTTACAACACCCAAGTTTCTTTTGTGAAACTGAAACAAATCTACTGCTAATGGCTTTGTAAAGATATCAGCCAATTGATCACTTGTTCTACAAGGCTTCAAGTGAACTTCTCCATTGTTCACTAGTTCTCAGATAAATGATACAGTATCAATATGCTTGCTCTTTTGATGAAACACTATTCTTGGATAGTGAAATTCTTCGTGTGTTGTCACAGCTTCAGATTGTTGATCCTTAACATTCTCATTGAAGTCTGTCCAATACTCTTCTTAACCATCTTGCTTGACATATCTTTGCTGAGATTCTTTGCTACATAATGCCTTTTACCAGCCCGATGATAATGTCACAATAAATTGCTTCTTAGATGCCCATGCTATCACACACAAGACCGGAATGGAAAACATAACCCGAGATGTGCTCTTAGATCATCCAAACTTCTGCAAAATCACTATCTGTATATCAATCAACTCTTTCTTTTAAACACTTGCATACATTATGCCATAATCTCTGGTTCCTGCTATGTATCTCAGAATTCTTTTTCCAACACTCCAATGTGTGTCTTTTGGAGTCTCCATGAATCTGGAAATCAGACTCACTCCCTGCATAATATCTGGTCTTGTTACTGTGAGATACATGAGGCTGCCAACCAATCTTTTGAATAGAGTTGGATTGACATATGCCCCTTCATCATCCTTACTTAACTTTGTACCTGTTGCAAATGGTGTAGGTACAGGTTTGGAATTATCCATCCTAAATCTTTTCAGCAAATCTGTTGCATACTTATTTTGACAAATAAAAATGCCTTTTTCAGATTGCTCAACTTCAATACCAAGAAAATATTTCATGAGACCTAGATCTGTCATCTCAAATTCTTTCATCATGGCTGCTTTAAATTCATCTATTTCAAGATCACCTGTAAAAATCATATCATCAACATATAAGCAAACTATCAGAATCTGTCCATGCTCATTTACCTTTGTGTATAAGGTAGGCTCAATGCTGCTTCTGCAAAATCCATTCTTGATCATATAACTGTCGATTCTGCTATACCATGCTCTAGGTGCTTGCTTCAGTCCATAGAGCGCTTTCTTCAATCTGTAAACATTATCCTCTTTTCCTTCAACTTCATAACCTGGATGTTGCTGCACATAAATTTCTTCTTCTAAAATTCCATTCAAGAAGGTTGATTTGACATCCATCTGATATACTTTCCACTTGTTTTGAGCTAATGTCGCTAGATCTGCTCTTACAGTATTCGATCTGGCTACCGGAGAAAATGTTTCCCCAAAGTCTATTCCCGGTTGCTGCGAGAATCCTTTGGCTACAAGTCTTGTTTTAAGTCTATAAATCTCACCTTTCTCATTCACTTTTGTCTTGTACACCCACTTCAAACCAATGAGATTTTTATCGTTTGGTAAATCAACCAAATCCCATATATCATTCTTTTCAATTGAATTCATCTCTTCATCCATGGCTTGCACCCAATTGTCATCTCAGATTGCTTCTTTAAACGAAGAAGGTTTGAATGCCAACAATGCAAAATTTGAACTAACATTCAAATCATCATAAATATCTTTCAAACTTCTCATCTTTTTCTTACCAGTACTTGATTCATTACCTGATTCACTGCTTGGAGAATTCTGATCTGTGGATCTACTTGAAGATCCATGCTGCTCTGAAAATCTGGGAGTCCTTGCTGGTGTGACTCTGTTTGGTGTCTGCTCTCTTGGTTCTTTCTATTCCTCTTCTTCTACAAGAGCATCCTCCATCAATGGTGTTTGAGCATCGGTTAGTGTGTCTACAGTCCCATTCCATGACTCTTGTTCTTTGAACACAACATCTCTGCTAATGATTGTCTTCTTTGTGACAGGGTTATACAGTTTGTAAACTTTTCACTGCTCACTATAACCAGTAAATATACATTTTTCACTTTGATCATCTAATTTGCCTCTTATTTGCTTAGACACATGTGCATAGGCTACACATCTAAAAACTCTGAAATGAGATACATTGCAAGACATACCTGACCATATTGCTTCTGGAACTCTGTTCATCACGCTCTTTGTAGGAGATCTATTTATCACATAAACAACACATGCAACTGCTTCTGCCCAATACTCATTAGACAAGTGTCTTGCTTTCAACATGCTCCTTGTCATGTTCATGATTGTTCGATTCTTCCTCTCTGCTACACCATTCTGCTGTGGTGTGTATCTGGTCGTAAACTGTCTTCTGATTCCATGTTGTTTGTAGTACTCATGGAATGCCTTCGAATCGTATTCTCCACCACGATCCGATCTCAATACCTTGATCTGTTGATCACTTTGGTTCTCCACCAAAGCTTTGAACTCTTTGAACTTTGCAAAAGTTTCAGACTTCTGCTTCAAAAAGTAAACCCAAGTCTTCCTACTATGATCATCAATAAAGGTGAGGAAGTAACAACTGCCACCAATCGACTGTGTCCTCATAGGTCCACACAAGTCGGTATGCACCAATTCAAGTGGTTTCTTTGCTCTGTAAGAAACTCCTTTCGGAAAACTTTCACGATGTTGCTTGCCTAAGATGCAACACTCACACGTGCTAGCAGGTTCTTTGATGGGAGGTAAACCTCTCACCATCTTTTTCTGCTGCAACAATCTTAGACCGGAAAAATGCAAGTGTCCAAACTAAAAGTGCCATAACCAGTATGCATCAGAACATGTAGTTGTAAAAGAACTAACCTGATCATTGTAGTTCATAATGAGAGGAAAGAGTCTGTTCCTCGTCATTTGCACCTTTGCAATTTGCTGCTTGCTTGGGGATTTGTCTTAAAGTACACATTGTTGCCCCTGAAAGATAACTTTGTATCCTTTTTGCATCAGTTGGCAAACACTAATCAAATTGTGTTTGAGTCCAGGGACAAAGTATACCTCTGATATGGTCTTTGGCTCCCCCTGCTTGGTCACAATGTTGACCACTCCTTTTCCATCTACAGCCACAGTCTTGTTAGTCCCCAACTTTACCTCTGTTTGCATTGAGACATCCAAATTAGCAACCAAATCCTTTTTTCATGTCATGTGGTTACTACAACCACTGTCTAATAGCCAAAATTTATCAGACAGTGCATGCATGGTGTTGCATGCTAGAAACATAGAGTCAGTATTTTATGTAGTAACATTAGCTCTCTGATTGCCTTGATCTGCAATCTTCTTCCTACAATCACGAGCATAATGACCAAATCTATTGTAGTAATATCACTTTACCTTAGATTTGTCAGAACTTTGATTGTTATGAAAGCTTCTGCTACTGCTGCTTCCACTTTGATGCTCATGATCATCTCGGCCATCTCTGTGACCGCCATAGTTACTGCCTCGTCCTCTGCCTCTCGATCGACCTCTGCCTCGACCTCTTGAAATATATACTTGACTTTGGAAGGTAGTTTCCAAAGTGGAATCCTTATTTCTGTCTATCCTTGCTTCATGTGATAGAAGGGATCCCATCAACTCATCAATTGTCAGTTTTTCCAAGTCCTTTTCTTCTTCTATGGTTGCTACCACAAAATCAAATTTGGTAGACAGGGATCGAAGAACCTTCTCGATCACTGTTTGATCCTTAATATCTTTGCCATAGATTTTTAACTGATTGACGACAGACACGACCCTATTCATGAAGGAATCAATGTCCTCTGTCTCCTTCATCTGCAGAATTTCGAAATCTCTCCTAGTATTCTGCAATTTAACAATATTAACTTTGGCCATACCTTGATATCTTGTCGCCAAGGTGTCCCATGCCTCCTTTGCTGACGATTTTATCATGATCTTCTGGAACACGGCTCGATCTACTCCTTGTTGGATTAGAAGCAATGCTTGTGCATTCTTTCACTTATCTTTCTTCCACTGTTCCCTCTCTGCATTACTGAGGGCCCGTTCTTTTGCATCATCTTGAGGTTCTGCAGACCCATACTTGACATGATCCCAGACATCATGCGCTTTTAGCATGGTCTCCATCTTAATGGCCCACACATCATAATCCTTCCCATTGAAAGATGGAATTTGTGGCTGAAAATTTGATGTGGCCATCTTGCCCAAAAAAAATTGTCTCTGACAAAAAACCCTAAATTTCTCTCTTTTATGAAAACTTTCCAAAACTCTTTCTCCTCTTTTCTTTTTTTTTTTTTTTTTTTTTTAATATAAAAATTTCTTTATAAAAAAAAATTTCTATATAAAAAATCCTTTCTTAAAAAAAACTTATTATAAAACTTCCACTCTTTTAACGCCTCTTTTAAAAGGCCCTTTTTAAAAAAAAACTTTAATATAAAGGCTCCACCTTTTAAAACTCTTTTTAATCTCCACGCTTTAAAGCTTTTTTATACCATGCTTATAAAAAGAGCCCTTTTAAAAACTTCTTTAAAAAAATACCTTCTCTTCACGTACGTGTATGAGGACTCCTCACGTTCTTGTATGTGATGGCTTTTATAAAATTAAAACTTTATAAAACACAAACCACGTGCCACATGCCCTCGTGAATTTCAATTAGAGTGCTAGATCATATACGACTTTGCTTTCACCTTTGCTTAGCACTTGTCGTTCTTTTTTATTAAACCGGTTCTGCACGATCGAGAGGCGGAGAGTTGCGGTCCTCGCTTTCCAATTCCGAGAATTTCGTAAGTTTGCCGAATGCCCGCAGCTCTTTTTGGGAGAGGGTGCGGTCGGATTCGCCGGTAATGCGCTAAATACGTGCGGACCGCGGGAAATTTTTTTTTTTTGTGTAAAAAAAAATTCGGCCTTTTGCTCTTGGCCTGCTTACGGGCTCTGCTCGCTCACGGATCTCTGATCCTTCCTCAGCTCTGATACCACTTTGTTGGAGAGACAGAGGATTCAATCACACAAATAACACGAATATATTTCACACACGAACAATGAGCTGCTGCTCTTCTATTAATCACAAAACTCTGAATCAAAAAACTCTCTTACTCTCTTGAAAACAATGAACCCATGACGGGTATTTAATCTAATTGACATGCAAACACTCTCACACATAACTGGACTTAATCAACTCGCTAACTCGCTCACCAAATATAACTGGAACTGAACTCAACTAACTAACTCCACTTAACTGCATGAGGAAGTAATTATATATTTTAACACTCCCCCTTAATTACGACCTCTAAACTAAAACATAACTCATGACAACTCAAACATGCCTATTGGTCTATGTCTCAGCTAGGCTTACAACTCCCAAGTTTCTTTTGTGAAACTCAAACAAATCTACTGCTAATGGCTTTGTAAAGATATCAGCCAATTGATCACTTGTTCTACAAGGCTTCAAGTGAACTTCTCCATTTTTCACTAGTTCTCGAATAAAATGATATCTAGTATCGATATGCTTGCTCTTTTGATGAAACACACTATTCTTGGATAGTGCAATCGCTGATGTGTTGTCACAGTATATCGATGTTGATCCTTGCTGTTTCTGTTTGAGTCCATCCAATACTCTTCTTAACCATACTACTTGACATGCTGCTGAAGTTGCTGCTACATATTATGCTTCTGCTGATGATAGTGTAACAATAGGCTGTTTCTTAGATGCCCATGCTATCACTCTTGAACCGAGATGGAAAACATAACCTGATGTGCTCTTCCGATCATCCAAACTTCCTGCAAAATCACTATCTGTATATCCAATCAATTCTTTATTTTCTGTACTTGCATAAATTATGCTATAATCTCTGGTTCCTGCTATGTATCTCAGAATTATTTTTCCAACACTCCAATGTGTGTCTTTTGGAGTCTCCATGAATCTGGAAATCAGACTCACTCTGCGCAATATCTGGTCTAGTAAATTGTGAGATACATGAGGCTGCCCAGCCAATCTTTGAATAGAGTTGGATTGACATCGCCCCTTCATCATCCTTATAACTTTGTGTGTATATGTTGGTGTAGGTACGAGTTTGGAATTATCCATCTGAATCTTTTGACAAATCTATTGCAAGCATACTTATTTGACAAATAAAAAATGCCTTTTGATTGCTCAACTTCAATACCAGAAAATATTTCATGAGACCCTAGATCTTTGTCATCTCAAATTCTTTCATCATGTTTGCTTTAAAATTCATCTATTTCAAGATCACTGTAAAGATCATATCATCAACATATAGCAAACTATCAAAATCTGTCCATACTCATTTACCTTTGTGTATAAGGTAGGCTCAATGCTGCTTCTGCAAAATCCATTCTTGATCATATAACTGTCGATTCTGCTATACCATGCTCTAGGTGCTTGCTTCAGTCCATAGAGCGCTTTCTTCAATCTGTAAACTTTTTCTTCTTGTCCTTCAACTTCATAACCTAGAGGCTGCTGCACATAAATCTCTTCTTCTAGAATTCCATTCAAGAACGTTGATTTGACATCCATCCGATACACTTTCCACTTGTTCTGTGCTGCTGTCGCTAGAACTGCTCTTACAGTATCCAATCTGGCTACTGGAGAAAATGTTTCTCCAAAGTCTATTCCCGGTTGCTGCGAGAATCCTTTGGCTACAAGTCTTGCTTTAAATCTGTCAATCTCACCTTTTTCGTTCACTTTGGTCTTGTATACCCACTTCACACCAATGAGATTTTTATCTTTTGGTAAATCAACCAAATCCCATGTATCATTCTTTTCAATGGAATTCATCTCCTCATCCATGGCTTGCAACCAATTGTCATCTCTGATTGCTTCTTCAAACGAAGAAGGTTGAAATGCTAACAATGCAAAATTGGAACTAACATCCAAATCATCATAAATATCCTGTAAACTTCTCATCTTTTTCTTACCTGATTCGCTGCTTGGAGAACTCTGATCTGTGGATCTGCTTGAAGATCCATGCTGCTCTGAAAATCTTGGAGTCCTTGCTGGTGTGACTCTGTTTGGTGTCTGCTCTTTTGGTTCTTGATGTTCCTCTTCTTCTACAATATCATCCTCCATCAATGGTGTTTGAGCATCGGTTAGTGTGTCTACAGTCCCATTCCATGACTCTTGTTCTTTGAACACAACATCTCTGCTAATGATTGTATTCTTTGTGACAGGGTTATACAGTTTGTAAGCTTTTGACTGCTCACTATAACCAGTAAATATACATTTTTCACTTTGATCATCTAATTTGCCTCTTATCTGCTTAGGCACATGTGCATAGGCTACACATCCAAAAACTCTGAAATGAGAAACACTGCAAGACATACCTGACCATGCTGCTTCTGGAACTATGTTCATCACGCTCTTTGTAGGAGATCTGTTTATCACATAAACAGCACATGCAACTGCTTCTGCCCAATACTCATTAGACAAGTGTCTTGCTTTCAACATGCTCCTTGTCATGTTCATGATTGTTCGATTCTTCCTCTCTGCTACACCATTCTGTTGTGGTGTGTATCTGGTCGTAAACTGTCTTCTGATGCCATGTTGTTTGCAGTACTCATGGAATGCCTTCGAATCGTATTCTCCACCACGATCAGATCTCAATACCTTGATCTGTCGATCACTTTGGTTCTCCACCAAAGCTTTGAACTCTTTGAATTTTGCAAAAGTTTCAGACTTCTGCTTCAACAAGTAAACCCAAGTCTTCCTAATGTAGTCATCAATAAAGGTGAGGAAGTAACAGCTTCCACCAATCGACTGTGTCCTCATAGGTCCACACAAGTCGGTATGCACCAATTCAAGTGGTTTCTTTGCTCTGTAAGAAACGCCTTTCGGGAAACTTTCACAGTGTTGCTTGCCTAAGATGCAACACTCACACGTGCTAGTAGGCTCTTTGATGGGAGGTAGACCTCTCACCATCTGTTTCTGCTGTAATAATTTTAAACCGAAAAAATGCAAGTGTCCAAACCGAAAGTGCCATAACCAGTATGCATCAGAACATGCAGTTGTAAAAGAACTAACCTGATCATTGTAATTCATGATGAGAGGAAAGAGTCTATTCCTCGTCATCTGCACCTTTGCAATCAACTGCTTGCTTGGGGATTTGTCATAAATAACACATTGTTGCCCCTGAAAGATAACTTTGTATCCTTTCTGCATCAATTGGCCAACACTAATCAGATTGTGTTTCAGTCCACGGACATAGTATACTTCTGATATGGTCTTTGGCTCCCCCTGCTTGGTCACAATGTTGACCACTCCTTTGCCATCTATAGCCATAGTCTTGTCAGTACCCAAATTGACCTCTGTCTGCACTGTGACATCCAAATTAGCAACCAAATCCTTGTTGCCTGTCATGTGGTTACTGCAACCACTGTCTAATAGCCAGACCTTATCAGACGGTGCATGCATGGTGTTGCATGCTAGAAACATAGAGTCAGTATTTTCTGTACTAACATTGGCTCTCTGATTGCCTTGATCTGCAATATTCTTCCTACAATCACGAGCATAATGACCAAATCTACTGCAGTAATAGCACTTTACCTTAGATTTGTCAGACCTTTGATTGTGATGAAAGCTTCTGCTGCTGCTGCTTCCATGTTGATGCTCATGATCGTCTCGACCATCTCTATGACCACCATAGTTGCTGCCTCGTCCTCTGCCTCTCGATCGACCTTTGCCTCGACCTCTTGAAATATGGACTTGACTTTGGAAGGCTGTTTCCAAAGTGGAATCCTTATTTCTTTCTATCCTTGCTTCATGCGATAGAAGAGATCCCATCAACTCATCAATTGTGAGTTTTTCCAAGTCCTTTGCTTCTTCTATGGCTGCTACCACCACATCAAATTTGGTAGACAGGGATCGAAGAACCTTCTCAATCACTGTTCGATCTTGAACATCTTCGCCATATATTTTTAACTGATTGACGATAGACATGACCCTATTCATGAAGGAATCAATGTTCTCTGTCTCCTTCATCTGCAGACTTTCAAAGTCTCTCCTGGTGTTCTGCAATTTAACAATGTTAACTTTAGCCATACCTTGATAGCTTGTCGCCAAGGTGTCCCATGCCTCCTTTGCTGACGAGGTTATCATGATCTTCTGGAACACGGCTCGATCTACTCCCTGCTGGATCAGAAGCAACGCTTGCGCATTCTTCCGCTTATCTTTCTTCCACTGTTCCCTCTCTGCATTACTGAGGGCTCGTTCTTCTGCCTCATCTTGAGGTTCTACAAACCCATACTTGACATGATCCCAGACATCATGCGCTTTTAGCATAGTCTCCATCTTAATGGCCCACACATCATAATATTTCCCATTGAAAGTAGGAAGTTGTGGCTGAAAGCTGCTTGTAGCCATCTTTCTTCAAACACAAGTTCACTGCTGAAACCCTAAAAAAAAATTTGATATGATTTGCAAAGCTCCAAATTTTTTTTTTATAATAAAACCCTAGGTTTTATTATTTTTGTTTTATTATTATATAAAAATTTCTTTATAAAGAAAATCTTTATATAAAATATCCTTTCTTAAAAAAACTTATTATAAAATATCCACCTTTCTTAAATCCCTTTTGTTTTATAATCCTCTTATTATATAAATCCTTTTTTGAAAAAGCCCCTTTTAAAAAAAAACGTTTTCACAAATTCTTTGAAATTTCCCTTTTAAACACCTCACGTGCTTTTTTTTAAGAACTCTTTATGAAAAACCCTTATGCCTTTTAAAAATCGTAAGTATTCACAACACCTTACGTGGTTGACTTTAAAGTCAATAACGTGGCCAAATCTCAAAAGAGGTGCGTGCTAACGCACTTCCCGAATGCTAGTGCTACGTTCTAGTGCTTTAACGCACTGAAAAATACAAGATGCCCGTGTGCAGCGAAAACGGCGTAAGTTTTTTGTTTTTAACGGGGTTCTCTATAGTGGGAACCTGCATTATAACGCTCTGTCTTTAATTAACAGCGACGTTATAACATAAAAATGCGGAAAAAAAATTTTCCTTCTCACCCATGGATGATTGCTAATCCGTTTTTCTTCCGTTCTCTGTGACCTCGCTTTGATACCAATCTGTTGGAAAGGCAGAGGATTCAATCACACAAATAACACGAATATTTCACACACGAACAATGAGCTGCTGCTCTTCAATTAATCACAAAACTCTGAATCATAAAACTCTCTTTTTCTCTCTCAATACAATGAACCCATGAAGGGTATTTAATCTAATTGACATACACACACTGTCACTCATAACTGAACTTAATCAACTCGCTTAACTCACTCTTTAACTCACTCACCAAATCTAACTGTAACTCAACTCAACTAACTCCACTTAACTATTTGTCTAACTTCTGCATGAGGAAGTAATTATATATTTTAACACTCCCCCTTAATTATGACCTCTAAACTAAAACATAACTCATGACAACTCAAACATGCCTGCTGGTGTATGTCTCAGCTAGGCTTACAACTCCCAAGTTTCTTTTATGAAACTCTAACAAATCTACTGCTAATGGCTTTGTAAAGATATCAGCCAATTGATCACTTGTTCTACAAGGCTTCAAGTGAACTTCTCCATTGCTCACAAGTTCTCGAATAAAATGATATCTAGTATCAATATGCTTGCTCTTTTGATGAAACACACTATTCTTGGATAGTGCAATTGCTGATGTGTTGTCACAGTATATCGTTGTTGATCCTTGCTGTTTCTGCTGAAGTCCATCCAATACTCTTCTTAACCATACTGCTTGACATGCTGCTGAAGTTGCTGCTACATATTCTGCTTCTGCTGATGATAATGTCACAATAGGCTGCTTCTTAGATGCCCATGCTATCACACCTGAACCGAGATGGAAAACATAACCGGATGTGCTCTTCCGATCATCCAAACTTCCTGCAAAATCACTATCTGTATATCCAATCAACTCTTTCTTTTCTGTACTTGCATACATTATGCCATAATCTCTGGTTCCTCCTATGTATCTCAGAATTCTTTTTCCAACACTCCAATGTGTGTCTTTTGGAGTCTCCATGAATCTGGAAATCAGACTCACTCCCTGCATAATATCTGGTCTTGTAGCTGTGAGATACATGAGGCTGCCAACCAATCTTTTGAATAGAGTTGGATTGACATATGCCCCTTCATCATCCTTACTCAACTTTGTACCTGTTGCAACTGGTGTAGGTACAGGTTTGGAATTATCCATCCTGAATCTTTTCAGCAAATCTGTTGCATACTTATTTTGACAAATAAAAATGCCTTTTCCAGATTGCTCAACTTCAATACCAAGAAAATATTTCATGAGACCCAGATCTGTCATCTCAAATTCTTTCATCATGGCTGCTTTAAATTCATCTATTTCAAGATCACCTGTAAAAATCATATCATCAACATATAAGCAAACTATCAAAATCTGTCCATGCTCATTTACCTTTGTGTATAAGGTAGGCTCAATGTTGCTTCTGCAAAATCCATTCTTGATCATATAACTGTCGATTATGCTATACCATTCTCTAGGTGCTTGCTTCAATCCATAGAGCGCTTTCTTCAATCTGTAAACTTTATCCTCTTTTCCTTCAACTTCATAACCTGGAGGCTATTGCACATAGATTTCTTCTTCTAGAATTCCATTCAAGAAGGCTGATTTGACATCCATCTGATACACTTTCCACTTGTTCTGAGCTGTTGTCGCTAGGACTGCTCTTACAGTATCCAATCTGGCTACCAAATAAAATGTTTCCCCAAAGTCTATTCCCGGTTGCTGCGAGAATCCTTTAGCTACAAGTCTTGCTTTAAATTTGTCAATCTCACCTTTCTCATTCACTTTAGTCTTGTACACCCACTTCACACCAATGAGATTTTTATTGTTTGGTAAATCAACCAAATCCCATATATCATTCTTTTCAATTGAATTCATCTCTTCATCCATGGCTTGCACCCAATTGTCATCTCTGATTGCTTCTTCAAAGGAAGAAGGTTGGAATGCCAACAATGCAAAATTTGAACTAACATCCAAATCATCATAAATATTTTTCAAACTTCTCATCTTTTT